>JANAVB010008998.1:11767874-12320374 GCA_029216955.1 Iris pallida
ACAGTTCAATAGTTACGATGTAATCTGCGACGTTTAGTGACGTACAATATGACATTTTGGGTTTGCCACGTCACGATATTAGCGACATCTGGCGATCGTCAGCGACGTCTCTGACACAGGCTAGCAACGTTCAGATACATGAATAACGACGTCTTTTGCGACATTAGTAGACAATTTGCTAACATGTCGAGTTTGCCATGTCAGCAAGGTAGTGATGTCTAGCGACGATCTGCGACGTTTGCTTTTCAGGTTAGCGACGTATCGATACACATTAGCGACGTTCGCTGGCGTCACTATTCGTTGGTAAACGTCGCAAAGCGTCGCTAACTTTAAAAAAATTAAAAAAAAGATTATGTTTGCTTTTCCGTCCAGAATCTACCCGCATTTTAAATGACAGTTTGCAAATAATAGACCCGGAGCAGCCCTTCATAGAATTCTCTGGATTCGTCGACCCCTTCGGTGAAAAACTCAATACCGGTAAACAAACATAATTAGATAAATGATAAAAAGATACTAGCAATAATCAAGCAAATAGAATCAAACAACAAGAAAGATATGAAATAGCCGGATGGAAACAAATCTACTACCAAACGGCTATAAAAAGAGTTTGTCCAGTAATGTTTCAACATGATCAACATTACACAGTCACTAAGCGAATAAAATGAATACATAAAGACCCAACAATGGGTCAACAAATAATAACAAAACACATGAAAATAAGTCCAATAAAGGACTACGCCTGGTCAGGAGGAGGAGGAGGCAGTCCCTGCATCTGGGACAACATGAACCTATATTACGCCAGTATCAGCATCACCGGCGACGACTCATCAATAGAAGGAGGAGGAGGCAGTGGAACCGATACAGTCGGTGTGGATGCCGACGTACGACCAGGAAGTGTCTGCTCTATGGATAGCAGTCTATAGTTGATAGAATCGATAACAGCCGCCAGCCTCGACAGCTGATCGTCCATGGCCACCTGCGACCCCTACACCGCCTGAACGGCAAGATTTGTCCTCTCATGCACCACCTGAACGACACGATTCGTCCTTTCGTTCGTCTTCCTAATGGTGCACTCGAGCATATCAAATCGTGCGGTGAGCGCCACATTGTTCGTCTACGGCAGAGACTAGGGCTGCTCCACAATCCTTCGTGACAGCTCGATCACGCAGGTCAGTAACCTGGCGACGGAGTTCCTCCACTCGGACCGACTCCTGTGAGGATTGTGGGGAATGAACACTGGCAGAGGGGGCCCTGGATGACCACGTCGCCACAAAGGCACCGTAGGATCCCGTACCATAGTACGTACCCCTTTGAAGACCACCAACGACGGTCATCCAGAGCTCGTCCAACGTTCGAGCTGGAGGGGATACGAGGAAGTACAAGCCCCTCCCTCCGTAGGTGACTCTCACGCTCTAGCCTAAGATACTCATCCTAGAAAAGTACGCATCTCGATAAGCATAATATTTACTACCAACCTAGTTGTTCCCCGTCTATGGATATATATTGCATATTTCTTAAGTTATACTAATGTTAATGACACGTAAAGTAATACTTACATAGCTCTGCGTGGCCCCATCATCGATGAGCTTTCCTTCCTTCTGATGGGTGGCCAGGAAGACGGTCACCATGTTGGGGTTCTCACTCCTCATTATCTGTTATAATAATATATTTGTTATTGAAATTAAACATTTTATTCATACTTTTATTAAAATAATATATTACAGTAAAATACATACCAGGCGATAAAAATGTTCTATCATGGGAATCGAGCCACCACACCACTTCCCTGCCTTCGTCCTAGTCGCCTTCACCTTCTCTGACCGTTCCTTGTACTTAGGATCGTCGAATCTAGTGTAATGACCCGCTCTGCCCTAGCGGAACGCCGATTCAAACGGCAAGTACAACGACTCAAATGAGCCATCGACTCGAAGAGTTGCGTCGACATGATAAAGTGTCGATGTGAATCGATACAAGACTTACATTGGCCCGTCAAGAGGAATCCAGACTTAGACTTTCAAAGACGCGCTCGGAGTATTGCTCGGCCGATGCGAACATCGCTAAGGTGGGTGGCTCCGATGAACCCGTCTTTGCTTAGCCTAGACACATAAAAATACGGACAATATTGCTAGAATCGCTAGGCGATAACACCGCGCATGCTAATAAATGACTCAACGCACCTAGCTAAGGGAATAATCCCATCTTGTATGCTTGTATAGAATATGAAAAAGAACTTGAAAAATGTGAGAACTCTCGTACCACACTCCACACTCGTGCCAAGGCACAAGCTTACATTTCAAGTTCTTTATGGGTTCAACAATGAAGCAATAAATGGTTTACAACAATGAAATGGGAAGACTATCGACATAGTCGTTCCGAGTAGAGTATAGCAACATTAGAAGACTTCAGGACCGATGGGTCACCAAGGCGGCTCCCGCACAGGGAGTTGCATAATATATGAATGAACGAATAAGTGAATGAATGAATCGACGAATGAATGAATGGATACGTGAATGATTCAACGAACGAACGAACAAGTAAAAGAAAGAAAAGAAAGAATGAATAAAAGATAAGAAAAGAAAGGAATGGTTAGCGACAGGTATGACGGGGACGTGCATCGGGGCTCGCTACCCGCGCTGCACGGACGCCGCCGCCACCCTGGTCGAAAACGTATTACGACACACAGACAGCCTATGGCTCAGAGACAGCCGTCAAGTTGAAATGACAAGACAATACGAAATGGTCGTGGACAACCCACTCGTATACGGGAGAAAGAATCAAAAAGGGATTCCAAGGCAACGATCAACGAGACATCGTGGCCGGCCTAGGCGGAATCATGGCTTACGGGCTGCTTGGGTGGGGGCTCGGACATTCCAAGTAGATGTAAGGCCGAGTATTTCAAAAGACTATCAAGGTGTACCAGCTATCACGCTATGATAGGTGAGAATACCAAAGGGAAACATGTCCAAAATGGCTTGTGATGCCAGCGACCGGTGCATATAGATTAAGTGGTCTTTGCTGGTGGCAATTCACGTGCAAGTCCTTCTATTGAAACAAAGTAGTCTAAGTTAACTAAACAATTGAATAGTTGAGTGAACATGGATGTTGGAACAAAACCCTTCGAGCATAACACAACTGACTGGTTAAGTAGATGGGATATCCGAGTAAAAATGATCTTCAGAACGAGGCATGGTCATAACGTATATTCACAAGCGGGGATACATCATAGAATCTGAGGCAGGGACATACCCTTGACACTGATTGTTTACGTGAATTTTGTTAAGTTATCACATATGAATTGTTGCCTAATACAGTTTACTTTGGACAGGAAAGACCGGACGGTAAGTATGGGTAAGTCGTGCATGCATTTCCATGCAAACACTTAAAATCGGTAACATGAGATAGGTTATAAAATATGCCATGAAACTGATCCTAAGGTAAGATTAGAAAGACAATGAATGATAGACGGTGCACAAAAGTAAATAGAACGTGTTTGGTAATGATAGTATTGTGGGCGAGCTAGCCTCCCCACCAGTGCATAACAATGTTCTGATAACCCCACAGTTTGCTTACAGGATGCAGAAGACATTGTCGGGTGTGGAGCTTTCCTCGAACGTGCTAAGGTGCAGAGCTAACTCTGGAGCCTTGGAGTATTGCAAGGAGCTAAAGCACCATATACATGATATAATGTATCAGAACATCGCCACGAATCATTCCATCTTGTAAGCCACTTGGCACGTCTTTTATGTTTCAGAGAGAGAGAGAGAGCTTGAGAGACTTGTAAACTCGGTCTAGCGCCGCTTGTAAACTTCTTGAAGATCAATAAATAGTTTGAATTCGTTTCAACTTGTGTTCATTTACTTTCTGCTGCAAATGGGGACACTCTGTGCGACTCTGTGGCCTAGCTCAAATCGGCCGTTTCTGGACTTGGCCTTACACGAGAGCAACTTAGTCTCGTACGGCATCACGCCTTAGCGAGAACGATCGCTACTACGGGAGTAGGGCGTGACAGATTGGTATCAGAGCACGACTTTACGTCCTTGAACTTCATTTCGATTCTCTCAGTTTTGAAAGCTCGTTTGGAAACAAAAGAAGTATATGCTCTCTCTCGTTGTGCCTTAGGATGTTCCATACAATAAGTCTAATAATTTCAAAAGCTCGTACGAGTACTCGGTTGAACGGGATCGATAGGCGAAGGCCTTTGTGCCAAACCATGACAGACTTGAGTTGAAGGAAAACAAATGTTAAAAGTTAGCAAACGCAGTGCGTACTTGAATAACCTTACGCTGACAATAGCAAACGAGTACACGAGACCGAAGTATAGTTCGAATGGGATGGTTATGCACGTAGTCTTTTGGCTAAGTTGTGTCGAGTATCGCGCACCTAGACCTTCTAGTGCAAACGAGTTTACGAGCGAGATCGACTATCGCTCGAACGAGAATAAGTGAGACTTAGAATGCATGTTGATAGTGGCGCTACTTGACCAACGCTAAAGCGAACACGATAATGATTCTTAGAGTTTGGGGTACGAACGAACACACATTTGGACATGTCGATTGTGAATCGAATGACCTATTAAGGAATTGTAGAATAACTTGACCCTGAGTGGTTTATGTGATAGCTTCGAAGAGGAATAAGAGTGAGTGTCAATGACTAGTCGAGTGGCTCGAACCCTGAGTGGTGTATGGACGACATAGAAATTGTTCGAGCAAGACTAAAGGATTTACGGATAGTACGAGTATGTCGGCAAGCGATTATATCGCACGAAGCCTTAGAACGAGTAATGCTTAGTTGGTTGCGACTTCGAGAGTCTCAAATGAGATATCGTTCGGACAAATTAAGATTGTGTAGTGCAAATTATGAACGGTTGAATGGAAATTCGAAACGATAAAATAAAATGGATATCTTGGTCGAGAAAACTTAGTAGATCGTGCATGCAATTTTGAATTTAGTCGAATGGATTGAAACTTGAGTTAAGGTAAAATACTCATAGACGAGATAGAAGATAGCACGATCGGAAGATAGCGTGCATGAAAAACGTTGGTTTGAAGATACGATCATGACTAAGGATTTGGAATAGATGTTGCTCAACGACAAGTTAGCACGAGACAATGCGAATTGAGGAATTAAGTTGCACGACTCAGAATTCGTTGCAAAAGAAAGATCGTCAGGTTATGTACATCATCGATGGTATTGAGGCGTATCAAAGATCGATATACGATAACTCGGGGGTACTCTAATTCGATGAATGATAATCGTGTTGGAAGTTATTGTTTCAAAGGATGCTATGTTGGAGATTTTGATAGAGATAAATGTTTGGATGAAGAAGGAAAGTGACTTGATTGTTCGGTGATAACCACAATGACAACGATCTTGTCTTGCACGAGCGCAACTCTAGCCTCGCACATGCGTCACGTCGGATTTGGGATGTTTATTCCGCGTGAGCGTTGGGTGATTCATGTCCAGCGGAAATGATCGAACTCGAAATACCTTGACATGGCAATTTTGATTACTTTGACTTGTGGTTTGAAGCGAAGGCGAATTCGAGGATTGATAGGACTTATGATTGGAGACTAAGTAAAGTTGAGGATTGAGTAGACCCAATCCACGTATCGAAAATGAGTAAGTCTAGACACAATACAAGAGTTACGTCCCGATGAGGACGATTATTCCGCGGGAATGTTGACATGGTGATTCATGTCCATCGTGGATAATCAGACTTGCGTGAGATCTAGGCGCGACATATTGCAAGGCTAGACGACCTTGTGATCGACTACGTGAATTAGATATGATGGATAGGTGAATTATATCAAACATACTTGAAGAGATAGACTACGAAAATTGCTAGTGTGGACGCACGATATTAACATGCCGAGGACTTGGTTGACAACCTATCGAAGGATGATTTTCCTAAACGAGCTCGGACCTTGAGCGAAGAATGTGTTGATGCGAATAGGACGAACATTGCTTGATGTTTAAAAATTTGTGTGAAACGAACTTGGGTAGAAACTCTCGTATAAATAAACAAAATGGTTTGACCATAGGATTGGGGCGAGCATCGTGCAATGACTTTGCACGATGAACCAAGAACTTGACTTGTAACTATGACCTTGTGAGATGACCTAGCAGATAGGTGGACGACCCTATGCCGAGTGATTGAACCTGTGTGACTGACATTTACAGTATCGTCTGAACGGACGATGGACTTGGGGCAACAAGACTTAGAGTAGGACGGAGAACTGGGAATGTGCGTTAACGACAGCGAGACTTGCCCTAGACAAAGTGAATGATATGAAATCGATATTGCGCAAGTAAAGTTGGTATAACGAATTGATCATTGATTGTAAAATGTACTCGATGATAGTGCAATACTTGGTCTCGAATCAGACGGGAATTACTTAGACTTGGTCGATTCCGCTGAGAAGAAATTATATTGATTTCGTAGACAAGAACGCTTGAGAAAGAATGGGATCATCTCGAGGACCGAGATAAACGATAATGAGACGCACATGAGTTCGATTTTAATCGAAGTTAGTAAAACGATCGACAAATCAAAACTATCACGAGTAGCTTGTCCGACTTCGCTAATCGCTAAGCTTGGTTGAAATGTACGTATTCGGAGGATGCCTTGAATATGTGCATGATCCAATCAGCGATATGATGAACTCGAATGCAGCTGCAAGTGGGTTTTGAGATATGCATGAACGAATGAGTGAGTTAGCCTCAGCCTCCGACTCTCGTATTTGATGAATGACAATGCACCTCGTGCGACCATTACAGTCCCATGATACGACGCAATAGCAACCAAGTTGAAGAAACACGACGATTAAATAAGTACCATCAACTCTAAAATGAATGAAAAGTCATTCAATAAAATTGACCAAACGTATGCGACACAAAATTTAGAAAAGTACTGAGTGTAGTTCGATGCCATCGAACGATAAAGCCATTCGATAGGAATTGTCTAAGACACGTACACGAAATGAATTAAGGAACGGTTGGATGACCCGCACTCAGAAAGTCTCGAGGACGAGACTTGTTTTGAGTGATGTATTATGTAATGACCCGCTCTGTCCTAGCGGAACGCTGATTCAAACGGCAAGTGCAACGACTCAAATGAGCCATCGACTCAAAGAGTTGCGTCAACATGATAAAGTGTCAATATGAATCGATGCAAGACTTACATTGGCCCATCAAGAGGAATCCAGACTTAGACTTTCAAAGGTGCGCTCGGAGTATCGCTCGGCCGATACGAACATCGCTAAGGTGGGTGGCTCCGAAGAACCCGTCTTTTCTTAGCCTAGACACATAACAACACGGACATTATTGCTAGAATCGCTTGGCGATAACACCATGCATGCTAATAAATGACTCAACACACCTAGATAGGGGAATAATCTCATCTTGTATGCTTATATAGAATATGGAAAAGAACTTGAAAAATGTGAGAACTCTAGTAACGCACTCCACGCTCGTGCCAAGGCACAAGCTTACATTTCAAGTTCCTTATGGGTTCAACAATAAAGCAATAAATAGTTTACAACAATAAAACGGGAAGACTATCGACATAGTCGTTCCGAGTAGAGTATAGCAACATTGGAAGACTTTAGGACCAATGGGTCACCAAGGCGACTCCCACACAGGGAGTTGCATAATGTATGAATGAACGAATAAGTGAATGAATGAATCAACGAATGAATGGATGAATACGTGAATGAATCAATGAACGAACGAACAAGTGAAAGAAAGAAAAGAAAGAATGAATAAAAGATAAGAAAAAAGGTATGGTTAGCGACAGGTTTGACGGAGACGTATATCGGGGCTCGCTACCCGTGCTGCACGGACGCCGCCGCCAACCTAGTCGATAACGCATTATGGCTCACAGACAGCCTATGGCTCAGAGACAGCTGTTATATTGAAATGACAAGACAATACGAAATGGTCGTGGACAACACACTCGTATACGGGGGGAAGAATCAAAAAGGGATTCCAAGGCAACGATCAACGAGACATCGTGGCCGACCTAGGCGGAATCAAGGCTTACGGGCTGCTTGGGTGGGGGCTCGGACATTCCAAGTAGACGTGAGGCCGGGTATTTCAAAAGACTATCAAGGTGTACCAACCATCACGCTATGATAGGTAAGAATACCAAAGGGGAACATGTCCAAAATGGCTTATGATGCCAGCGACCAGTGCATATAGATTAAGTGGACTTTGCTGGTAGCAATCCACGTGCAAGTCCTTGCATTAAAATAAAGTAGTCTAAGTTAACTAAACAATTGAATAGTTGTGCGAACATGGATGTTGGAACAAAACCCTTCGAGCATAACACAACTGACTAGTTGAGTAGATGGGATATCCGAGTGAAAATGATTATCGGAACGAGGCATGGTCATAACGTATATTCACAAGCGAAAACACGTCGTAGAATCTGAGGCAGGGACACGCCCTTGACACTGATTGTTTACGTGAATTTTGTTAAGTTATCACATATGAATTGTTGCCTAACATGGTTTACTTTGGACAGGGAAGACTGGACGGTAAGTATGGGCAAGTCATACATGCATTTTCATACAAATATTTGAAATCAGTAACACGAGATAGTTTATGAAATATGACATGAAACTGATCCTAAGGCAAGATTAGAAAGACAATGAATGATAGAAGGTGCACAAAAGTAAATAGAACGTGTTTGGTAATGATAGCATTATGGGCGAGCTAGCCTCCCCACCAGTGCATAATAATGTACTGATAACCCCACAGTTTGCTTGCAGAATACAGGAGACATCGTCGGGTGCGGAGCTTTCATCGAATGTGCTAAGGTGCGGAGCTAACTCTGGAGCCTTGGAGCGTTGCAAGGAGCTGAAGCACCATATACAGGACATAATGTATCGAAATATCGCCACGAATCATTATATCTTGTAAGCCACTTGGCACGCCTTTTATGTTTCAGAGAGAGAGAGAGAGAGCTTGAGAGACTTGTATACTCGGCCTAGCGCCGTTTGTAAACTTCTTGAATATCAATAAAGAGTTTGAATTCGCTTCAACTTGTGTTCATTTACTTTCCGCTGCAAATGGGGACACTCTGTGCGACTCTGTGGCCTAGCTCAAATCGGTCATTTCTGGACTTGGCCTTGTATGAGAGCAACTTAGTCTCGTGCGACATCACGCCTTAGTGAGAACGATCGCTCCTACGGTAGCGGGGTGTGACATCTAGACCTCATTGTAGTCCACTGTTCGGGCATGATCCAACCTTGTATCGATCTTCCGGAGTGCTCTCGAGCCTTCTGGTCGTCGATCGCATCCCGGATCAACTTGGTGGCAATGGCAGAAAATTGCTCATCGATCATCTCAGCCCGGTGTGGTGGATAAAATACTTTTTCTACAAGAATTAAATTAGTTAGTTATATAATATGCATAAAAGATGATTTATATTAAAAGCAATATACTTTAGTTACCTTGAGGTGGGCATACCAGAATGCCTTCCTCTCGTCTGAGGCATCTGAGTAGTTGGTCCAAGGGCCACCGTAGTTGGACCTCAGAAATAGCTCCAATGCCCTTTGAACTGACGGGGGACGATATCTACACAACAAAAATTATATTCATGAATATATAGATATATTTATAAATTAATGTTAACTAATTAATTTACTTTATAGGCACGTCGGACCAAATCTCCATCCTCATCTCGTCCGGAGAGGCGCATGGGGGATCGCTCGAATCATATGGAGACGGAGTAGGTACGACCTCCTCCATCCGCTCTTCCATCTCCATAGTACTATCAGCATTCAGAACGTTGGACGGGGTAGTCTCCGGCTTGGAACTGCCCATCCCACGAGTACTGCCACGTACCGTCGATCTAGCCGGAGATGTGACTGGTCGGTATACTGGAGTACTAGGAGACGAGGGTCCGAAACCATCATCCGATAACGGAGTAGCCCTAATATTATATTATGCAGGGTAAAATCATCAGAGGATAGCCCTAACCTACATTACGCATATCAGAAGTAAAATTTGGATACTCTCGATCAAAGTGCTTCCATGCTTCTCCATCGGATGGATGATCCAAAACTCCATCGATCTGTTCCTGCCTATGCCAACAAATGTTCTCGACAATCTCCTTCACCATAAATAACCTCTGCAACTGTGACATCAAAGGAAAGAAGTGCATCGAATCGGCCGGCTTCCTTGCACCGGGAGTCCTATTTGAACTTGTTGCCTTGTAGCGATCAGCACCACAAAATCTGTACACATCTTCATCCTTGTAGTACAATATACATCCATTGTGACATGTATCAATTTTATCATATCTCATCCAGAGCGATCTCACCATTCTTTTAGATCGGTAGAAGTCTGTTGGTAACTTTGTACCCTCCGTCAAGATCTCTATAATCAACTCGATACATGATTCGGTTGTATCATTCTTGAGACATATTGAAATCAGACTTGATCCTCAGCAGTCTTATAACCACCTCCAATGTTGAATGATTCTCACAACCAGGATATAAAGGAGTCCTTGCATTGTCCAGCAACTCCATGAACTTTGCAGCATCGGCATTCCGTGCCACCTCAGCCGTATTATGATTTTTTGGATCGAAACTAGGCCCCGCAGCATCGAAAACCATGTTTACTCACCCTTCATCGTAATTAGCATGGTTATAGACATCCATATACGACTCCAAATTAGGCTTTGGCTCCGATGCTAAAGGCAAGTTCTCTGTGTGAGGTCCACTGATAGTAATTCGGCATGAAACCTCTAGAATACAAATGATATGTCACGTCCACTTCTGGATGATATTTTAAGTTGTGACATCTCACACATGGACAAATAATTTTGGTACGGTCCATGTATTGAGGGATCGCCTTGGCGAACTGCAGGAACTGCTCTACCCCCTGTATAAATTTATCTCGCATATCGCACATGTCATCATGTTGATGATTGTACATCCATGAACAATGCCGCAGATAGTAATTTATATCCATTTGAAGATAATTCTGAAAAGGTAGATACATATTATTCGAGTATATTGTCCAAATGGATGCATAATCCATGAGTATTAAATGAGTGTCGTCACGTGTTCAATGTCAGCCATTTTTTTTTAAAATTAAATTTTACAAGCCTTTTGAGGCTGTTAGAGTTATACAGGATTTCAGTAAAATACTAAAAAAGGTCAAATATTATTTTAAAAAAATTCTAGGATTTTTTTGTTATTTTTTTGATTTTTTTACTCCTTTCTTTCTTTATCTTTTCTTCTATTTTTCTAAAATCTGTAGAACTCTAACAGCCTCAAAAGGCTTATAGATGTAAATTTACTTGTCAGAAAAGGACTGACATGGATACTTGACTTCGGACTAACACGGACACTTACCTATGTATCTAAGATACCTAGCTAGTACTTACCTATATATCACCTTAACTCTAGGTATTTGTGTATCATGTGGATATCATGTACCATGGTACACAATATCACATTGATACTTGTATCTTGATACTAGAATACAGTTTTAAATACCCATGACACTAACTATACACACGTTCATCTTATATACTACTAGAATACTCACTCTATACACTCTAGGTACTACGATATACACTTAGGTGTCGGCACGTGTTGTTTGTGAGCCATTTCCTAAAAATAAAATTTACTTATGCAAGCCTTTTGAGGCTATCAACGTTATACTAGATTTTCAAAAAAAATCTATAAAAGACTAAGTAGTTCAACTTTTTGGTATAACTCTAATAGCCCCAAAAGACTTGCATAAGTAAATTTAATTTCCAGGGAAGGGCTCACATGGACACTTGATTTCAGACTAACACGGACACTTAACATAAGAGATAATAATATCTCTGCCGTCATGTGTTTCTTGTGAGCCCACAAGGAAAACTTGACCTCGAAGTGTCCAAGCTAGCAGTTACCATGAAATATTGGACAATACCTAACTAGAATTTACCTGCATACCTAGTATCTTGACACGTCTTGACACTACACTCTAGGTACCATGATATATACTTAGTTGTTGTCATGTCTACTTATATATTCTAGGACTGATACAAAGATAGATAGATACACAGTGTGTATGTAGTCTATCTCCTCTAATCTACTGTCAGATTTGATAGTCATATAAGCTCTAATACATGATCCCTCCTATCAAATAGATACACATAGGTCAATGCCTCGAACTTTCCATCAGTCTAGCCAAAGTGCAGGCCATCATGGCCCTCACTCTCCCTGGCCATGCTGCCCATAACCCACTGGCCTAAAGCAGCATCTCTAAGCCAAGCTATTTATGTATGTGTATGAGAACTATTTATGCCGCCTATACAAATTTATGCCAAGCTATTCATGCTATCCATACAAACTTATGTCCTATATAGGATTGATATATGTATGAGAACTCCACTAACTACTGCTATAATTGCTGCTATTTATGTATGTGTGACTGTGTCAGTATCGTGTCAGTGCCGTGTCAGTGATAGTGTCAGTGTCCAACCTACACATGATGTATGTATTTGTGTCGTGTCGTGTCAGCAAGAGGAGTGTGTCAGTATTGTGTCAGCAAGAGGGAGTTAGGGTTACCTGAGCCTGCAGGAAAGGAGACGAGAGGGACGAGGGGGTGGGGGTCGCAGGGGGGAGGGGGACGCCGGAGTCGAGAGCGGCACCAGAGGCAGGGGGTCGCAGGGAGCCGGAGAAGGAGATGCGAGAGAGTCGAGGGCGAAGGGGGTCGCCGGGGGGAGGGGGCCGCCGGAGACGAGAGGGATAGGGGAGAGAAATTTTGGGAGGAATTGAAAATTTTGGAAAGAGAAAATAAAAGTCGATCGGCCAGATAACCCTATATGAAATAATTTAGCGATGTCGTCTAATGACATCATTAAAAGTCCTTTCTACTAATATACTGGCAACATACTTCAAATGAGTCACGAAACGTCGATGTTTAAAAAAAATAGTGACGTTCTCTGACTGAGCGACGACGTTTGCTTTCCAAATAATAATGTACGTAGCTAACTATCGCTGATAGTGACGTTCAGCGACATCTTTTGTTTCGTCGCTTAATGCAACATAATTAGCGATGTTTTTTAATGACATCGCTAATCTCGTCGCCAATATGACTTATTTTGGTAGTGCTAAACGTTGCTAAAAAATTAAAAAAACAAAAAGATGTTTGTTTTCTGTCCAAAATCTTCCTACACTTATTAAATCATAGTTTATAGAAACTAGACCCGGAGCAACCCTCCGTTGAATTTACTGGATTCGTCGACCCCTTCGGTGGAACACTCAACACCGGAATAGCATATAGAGAAAATGCATAAAGATACCTAAATTGTTACTACATTAAATAGATAGAATGTAAATATGTAATACCCAAGAACGGAACACTCAACGCTATACATCAAATATTGTCCAATAAAGACCCAATAATGGACCAGCACATCAAATCAAGTACAATAATCAGATAATGTAACTATAAGCATGAAATAAGTACAAAAGGTCTAAGAATGGGCCAACACAAACAAACAAACACAAATTGTCCAACAAAGGACTACGACTAATGAGGAGGAGGAACACCACCACACATTTGGGAAAGCATGAAATCATACTGATCCTTTGTAAGCGTCACCGATGACGATAAATGAGGCAGTGTAATTGATGGATGTCACTACCTGTACCCTCTTTTCAGATACGATAGCGTGCGCAAGTCCAGCCTACGCCGCGGTATCGACGGTAGAATGCTGTCTAGACCACAATCTCAAAATAACAATAATTGCTCATAATTAATTCTTTTGCTCATTCACAATACTAAATAAAATTATAATATTCTATTATTACCTTTGAGTAAAATACAATGGCTCACAAGAAATCAAAAATAACTAAATAAGCCATATGATCAACTCATCTATCTATCTAGTTTCTTGGACCGGCCTTCAAGTATACCCGTATCTTTTCCAATGATCCGACGCATAGCAAGTGACTAATCTAAAAAATAGTTTCCAGTCAGGAATTAAACAAATACATACATGGCAAACTATTCAAGACATAATTGAAACCATAAAACAGAAATAACATATAAAATACATGATGACATGGTATGAAAAGTAAAGAAAGCAGATAAACAGGACAATCATGCCATAAAACTATAGAAAAATATATATAAACACGACGATCATGGCATGTAAAGTGGAATATGTAAACACGACAATTAAAATATCTATCAAAGTGTTTTGAAATACTACTTTCGGTATGTAAATGGCTAGGGGTAAATACGACAACCTGCACGTGAAGTGTACGAGCGTTATCGTTCTTATTTGGACTTGTGGGAGTGGTTTTTATTTTGGGAATATTCACATGTCTACTCATATATTTCTCCGCTCGACACATGGATTCATGTTATGACACAAAATTATGATACACGATTATCACGAAATACAAGTCACGAAATATGATAAATAATATAAATCACGAAAACTTAATAATCATGAATATGAATCCATACTCGTGTAAACAACGTGTCAAGAATCATGAGTCATGTAAAGCATATCTAGAACATGTGTCATAGAAACTATTAAGAATTTAAAGTAACCAGTGTAATTTACTTGCTTTGAATGAAGTTATAGTCGACTTGTGCAGTACAATATGATCGTGTTGGCACAAAATAGTCATAGAGGTCAAAAATACGCAAGATGTTCTCAGATGACGGGACAGACTACGTCATTGAGTCCAAAATAGTAAATTTAGCTAGGGACGATATAGGGTAGTCCAGAAATCGCAAGAAAATAGAGGATATGACTAGCCAAGGACAAGATTGGATATTCGAGGAGATTTGGCAGAAATAAATAAATAAACTATTTTAGAAAATTAATTATCTCTTTTAAACTAAGTTTTTATTATTCAAAATATTATAAATAAATACTTGAAAAATCTAGGAAAATCATTTATGGCTAAAATTCTAATTTTGTCAAATATACTTTTTAGGTCAAAACACTATATTTAAAATAGGTAAAAATGATGTAATAATATATTTAGAAAATAATTTAGAAATCATTTATAAACATATTGGAAACCCTATATATAAAACTTATTAGGAATATTACTTAATGCCCAAAGGATTTATTAAAACAAAAGCTTAATAAACTGTATAATAAAATATCCATCTTCATATAGTATATTCAAAAGCATATATATATATATATATATATATATATATATATATATATATATATATATATATATATATATATTGATCTTTTGATTTATTATGTCAATATTGGATAGAGATGATAGAGTGTTCGATACCATATTATATTTGAGTCATGATACCAAAGGTTTACTACAGCCAGATTTACAATGGCGGGGCATAAATTTTCGGTAAAGTAACTTCATATATACATATGGTTTTTGAATATTATAAAGACTACATTCTTTCGACATATGACTATTGATTTATTTCTTATTCTTTTCCTTTATTTCTTGAACCTTTTTATCTTATCCTTTTATTTTTGGAAAATATTATTTGGCTCCTAGCAATCTTTAAAATCTATTTGATTTTCTTCTGCTAGAGTCCTAATCTTATCTAGATGTTTAATCGTATCCTCCGAAATTTCGAGGACACAATTTTTCTAAGGTGGATAGATTTGTAAGCCCACTTCCCGATTTTTTAATTATTATTTGATTATGATTTACCATATGGCCATTTGGGGTTATTTTTGGGACCCAGTATTTTATTTAGGTTCTACAACCTCAAAAATTATTTTCTAAAATTTTTTGGATTTTTTTGGTATTTTCTGGAATTACTTTGATAGTAAAATATAAAAAAAACCTATTTTCTAGGACTTCTGAAATTTATTGTGCTAGCCTAAGAGAAAATATTGAGCCCAAATATTTTTTTAGAGTTTATTATGCTATTTTATATTTTCTAGAATTTTTCCATAATTTTTGGGAGTATTTAAGTATTTATTTACTGAGGTTTATATATTTTTAATGGCTTCCAATATTTATTATGAGGCTATTTGGAACTAATAGGAGGGAAAGCATATTATTTATATTTTAGAAGGTTAAATATATTTTTTATAATTTTCTAAAGTTTTTTTGGAATTTTTAGAATTTTATTTGAGTTTATTTGGCTCTCAAATCATTTTTAAATTATTTTCTGAATTTAAATCAGCATTTACCCAGTCAGCAGGCCAATCAGCATCCAGTTTGTGCCCCCTGGTCCACCTGTCGGCTCTAGAATGAGTCAGCACCGCCTCTCTCTCTCCTATATATATATATGTTATTAATTCACGAACACTTAGAAATTTCAGTCGCCTTTTTGAGAGAGAGTTCTAGTAGAGATCTCGACTTCCCGAGGCGATTGCCGTCAACCCCGACGTGATTTTAGCGTGCCATTTTTTTATTAGATTCTTCTTGAGGTAAATTTTCTGAATATGTAATTTATTTTTGTATATGTTATCCCTAAAGTTCTGGAAAATTCGTAGAGTGCTAGTTGTTCAAAATTTGACACGTTTTGGTGTTTTCGAGATTCCGGGAGAACCAGAAATCGAAATCATGATCCGTTTTAAGTTTCAGAAACACAGAGATCTACGACATATATTTTTTTAGAAATTATTTCATTCATCCAGTGTTTTAGATTATTCTGTTGAACTCAGAATTGGTCGATTGATAACCATTTTGGTCACGATTAGCCATAACGGCGGTATCTTTTGACCAAAGCGTGATTTTGTGGCACGGTTAATTCCATTGCACTAATGACACTGAAATCTACCAAGGTGCACTTTTAAAATCTTGAGTTCACAGTATTTGACTAGATAGTCATTGACTATACCTCGATTTGCGTGCCATAGTTTCCAAAAATTAGAAATATGACTTTTGATGGCCAAACTTGCATGTTTAGATTATATTTAGATTATTATTAGGTTAAATAATGTTTTTAAGTAATTTATTCTAGAATTAATTATTATTAGATTAGTAACCCAACTAGTCACTATTCCATGAATTTAGAACTAGAACATTAGAATTGATTTGTGGTTTTTGTGCACGATTTGTGGCTGCGATATGTGTTATAGGTTGACAGCTTCTAGATTGGCAACTCCCTCGTCCTCGACTTTTGGCTGCAGTTTATGTAAGGATTCTGGCAAGTACAGTATTGCATTTATGTTTTAGTTCATTATAACGTTTACTCTATAGTTTTCTTGTTTGATTTCCCGTTGAGTCATTGCTTGATATTCCATTGAGATACGATTGTGACACCATAGTTATCATATCCTTATTAGTGTATTATTGACCGTTATTGATTGTTAGAGAGTCAGAAAATACTCAGTAAGTACGTGAACAAATCCAACTATTTTGATTGTGGATATATAGCTAAGTCATACATCCCACGTATGAGTTAGCCGTACCTTATTATTGTGGATAGCCATCGTATGATATGCCGTATTAGCCCAGCCATTCACGTATTAAAAGGTATTTCATACACACATAGTTGTTCCTATTTTCCTTTATCTAGTCCATTATGTTATTAGTTCATATCTTGTTAGTTCACATCTTGCTAGTTTATATTTTGCCAGTTCGTATCTCGTTAGTTTATACCTTGCTAGTTTTATTCTGTTAGTTCATATCTTGCTAGTGCTAGTTTATATCATGTTAGTTTATCTCTTGCTAGTTCTTTATATATTCTTTGCCATCATGGTTTCACGTTGTTCTAACTTATTTTGGACTAACAACATTACTTGTAATATGGTTGTACTCTGCTCCTTTCCTAACTAGATCGTTGTTATAGGTGAGGTTGACGTGCCTACTCTTGCGCTATAGACCATATGAGGGGGAGATAGAGACTCGAAGGCCAAACCATAGAAGGCTAGTTAGTTGTGTGGTAGTTTTCTATAAATGTAAAAGCTTACATTCTTCTTCAAATGTAAAACTTATATATTTTGTAAAGTTGATTTAGTTGTTATGAAAGAGCAGTTAGTATTTATGAGCATTTTGTTTATTGCGGTCTAGACAGCGTACTACCGCCGATACTGCGGCGTAGGCTGGGCTTGGATACGTCTCGTATCCGAAAAGCGGGTGCGGGTCGTGACAACCCGTGCCTCGTTTGTCGTGTACCCGTTTCCCGTGCGTCGTGGGCCAGTTTTGTGCCTGCACGCCCGCGCTCATTCCCCGCACACAGTGTGCCCGTTTTCCATGTGTCGTAGGACCGTGCTAGATGTGCCATGTACCAGATTGTCCTGGCACATCATTTTCTATGTGCCCATTCGCCTTCTTTGCTTAGCCTGACACGCTGTGTCTATGCCACATGAGACCACGTGACCTATGCGCCTATTTGTTGGACTTTACACTTTTGATTTCTTTGCCATGCGTATGACTTGTCCCATGCGCCTGATTTGATAATTTGTTATTTTATCTAGTTTTGATGAGTTTATCGATTTGACATTGATTTCTTGCCCTGAACTTAGTATTCCATGAGTAACTTAGACTTGTGTGTCCTATGTGACCTCTGTGCCATAAGGATTCTAGGTGATTGCCTGACTTGATAATGTTTCTGACTTGGTTACTTGTATATGTGCTGGTATCTTTTCTAAGTGTATATATTGAGGTACAATATTAGTGTGCACTACGGTACTATTAAATGAGTGCACTGAGGTATGACTCTTCGTGCTAAGTGATCTTGCCTATTATATGTCAGTACATTCATGTTTTCCAGCACAGTCATGATAATTGGTCAGTAATATTGATGAGGTATATTGATTGTTTGTTTGATGCATTACACTAAGCATGGATCTAGATTTGGGACTCTTTGAGCCGATGCGGATTCATACTTAGGGTACACATACTAAGGTACAACATCTAAAAGAATGACCATATGACCACGACATGTGATTCCAAGGCCAAGATGTGGTTAATCTAAGCAACTATAAATGGTAGAAGCAATGGGAGGGAACATAATTTCGAGATCGTGTATGACAAGCTACCACCCAGACAATTGTTATGGCAAGCCGGCTGGCCACCACGAGTACTGTATAGTCATCTGTACTAGTGGAGTACAGTATCTGATTAATAAATGTCGAGCCAGTTCTTCCTATAGGAGGGCTAGAACCGTTACTGCTTCTCTTAGCACGATGGCCTTTCGAGGGACCAATGCATTTAGTGCGTACTTATATTAAATTGGTTCAGCTAGTCTTGTTTGGATACAACATGATCTGAGGATTCCTATATTATAGCATTACTGGGATAATCCAGGCAAATATAGAAAGCCGTAGGAATGATTGGTCGCTCACAAAATGACTTGTTTGTGATCTGTATCTTCTGTTAGTAGCCTAGGAACATGGATTGTCATGGAGCGTGGTACAACTCATGTCCTTAATTAGTTATTGGGTTGGGCTATCGTGCTATGACAGGCTATCGACCAAAGTTACGACCAGAATCCCATAACTTGACCTTGGTTATAGGACGTATCTTATCTCGGTACGATATTGGCACCATTGTCCTTGTTTTGTTGTAAGGGTGTCGTATGGTCTCGATGACATGTTATAAGCCTATAACTCATGAGCCAAGTCTTATTATTATGCTTGGATTTGTCTTTCTCCTATGTGCTCCCTGGTGGTACTTGCTATTCGGGGCCTAACCCTACTGGTTTTTTTGGCCTGATCTCGTAGCAATGCCAGAGGATCCAGCCTTCTACCAGAACAATGGTGCCCACTAGGAGTATGGGCACCTGGGACCATGAGTAGATTTTTTCTTCACCGCTCTGATATCTTTCATTTTGTACTTAGTATTTAGTCGCTGACACCTATTTAGCTAGCTGTTCTAGATATTAGTTTACTTTTACATAATTGTAATTAAATCAGACTACAGCTAGCTACGGTTATGTACTATTGACTCTTGGTACTAGCTCATTATTTTGTGTAGCTAGACTCATGAATTATTTTAATGAAGCATCGAGGACGTCTTACTAGTTTGTCTTATATGATCATTAGTACTGCTTCTTGGTTGATTGATTGAGACATAGATGCTCTATGAGACTATAGGAGACTTGATTGTAGCATGCGCCCCTAATCTCTTGACAATCGTAATCATCGTATGACATCTTCGTACCTTATATGGGATAGCTGGCCTAGTCCGTCATAGTATTTTGGTACTGGGGTGTGACAAAGGGTGAGGGAAGAGGAATGAATGGAAAAAGAGATCAAAGATGGAAGGTGATGGAGAGGTAAATCGAGAGGCAGTGAGAGAGGCGAGAACAAGATCGAAAAAGAGGGATGGGGAGAGAGAGGAGAGCGAGCAGAGGAAGATGAAGGTAGATGGCTCACAGGAGGGCTCGCGTAAGCGCGACGCATGGAGGCGACATTAAGGAAGGCTCATCAGAGTTTTGGGCGCTTGACGGAGCAGTCCTGGCAGTGCGATGTGGCGCTCATCGTCGAACGAACGCCGACAGAGTAAAATCGATGGAGAGAAAGCGGTAGTAGCTCTGGGGAGTATGACGAAGCATGGTGGCTCATCGGAGCAAGCAGGGTTTCTTTGGATGCGCTTCTATCCGTGGAGGATGGCGGTCAGAGAGTGGCTGGCACTGTCGAAACAGTGGAGGCTAGGGTTTTGTCAATTTCTTTGTTTTTGGTGTGGTGTGGTGGATGATCGGCTATGTAGGGTCGATTATGGTAGTCGGGAGGGCGGAGATGGTGGTGGGCGAGAGTCTGTAGGGTTCATGGTGATGAGGCCACTGGGATCGGTTGCGGTGGCTGTGTTGTTGATATGGGTGATGGTTATGACATAGGATTGTCTGAGTGTGGTGGTGACGCACGATGGTCGGAAGCGACATGGGCTAGGTCATGGCCGAATCTAGGGGTTGGCGGCGGTCCGGCGACGACAGGGGTCGAGGTGATGGGGATGCTGATGGTAACAGGCTAGAGGTTGGAGGCAAGGTGTCGGTAGTGTTTCGGTGCGGCAGGAGGGCACGTCAGAGGTAGTGAGATTGATGACAGTAGCGAGGTAGCCAGCCGTGGAGGCACGGTCGAGAAATTTTAGGGTTAGATGTTTGTTTTGTTTTTTTGGGGATGATGTGTCTGGGGTTCGAACTCGATGGATGGGTCTATGGATGAATTTGGGAAGAGTTGTTGGCCCATTCCATGGTCATACCCGATTTTAATAATCGACATTAACTTAAGTAAATACACAAAATATACGAACTGCTGCTAATCATTTTAGGACGTGTGAAATCAATATCAAACAAGCGTACTACTGCATCATCAAGCTCGTAAATCATCAATCTGAAGCTTACTCTCATTAGAATCCAGTCGGAGTCATTTTACAATTTGTTATGTATTTTATCTTTACTGAGTCTAGGATTTAAATTGTAAGATCGACTAGGTAATACTGGCTTAGGTTAATCTTAGTCCATTTTTCTAAAAAGCCTGCATATTCATATTCCATCCACCAAAGAGTTTAATTTCATTTTTGCAATGGAATTTGACAAATGTTCAATATTTTCCTAGACAGAACTCAAACCTAGTTCGGCCCGAGTTCGGTCTGAACTCTGCCCGAGTTCGGTCTGTTTAAATTCAAATATTTGTTACCTCCAAATCTGCATGCAATGTTCATATACGAAATCTCTACATCAGAACTCTGTCATAACTCTGCCCGAGTTTGGTCCCAAAAAACACCTATAAATAGAAAAGAGTTTTTCATTTCAAATCACTCATTCATTCTTCATCTTCTCTTCTCTATTCAATAAGTGTTTTCATCCGATCAAAAGTTTTCATATCACACCTACACTCCTCTTAGCCAAAAGCTAGTAATAACTATTTCGATCTAGAGTCTTTTGGTTCTTAAGAGTTGTAAAAAGGTTGTTCAAAGTACAAAAATTATCTCTGTTGTGGAGCCGGTCGTGCGCTCGTCACCAAGCACGATGTTGTGAAGTTGGTCGTGCACTTATCACCAAGCATGGTGTTGTAACAGACTGCAAGCTCTCAATTAGCTTGTGCCTTAGTGGATTAACATCGAGCAAGAGTACTCGAAACTGGATTAGTCCTCTCTGAGGGATACCAGTATACATCGCTGTGTCACTGAGTTTGATCTCTCTATCACTTGATTTATTTATTTACTATCTCTTATTTACTGCCATAGTTATCTGTTTATAATTTTAAAATTGGTAATTATTTTCTGCTGCACTCGCACTCACTCTATTCACCCCTCCCCCCTCTAGAGGTGCTCAACGGTCCTACAATTGGTATCAGAGAAGGTTATATTCTAATATAACAAACCTCAGAGAGTATATATGGCAGCCATGAAATCAATATTCAACGGTGAAGGACAATCCACAAATAGACCCCTTATTTGATGGTACAAATTATACCTACTGGAAAATACAAATTACTTTCTTCTTAAAGTCTCTTGACTTTGATCTTTGGTCTATAGTCGTTGACGGTTATAAGAAACCAGCACCTACAGTAGTTGATGGCCAGCTTGTAGACAAGCCTCATGACAAATATACAGAGGCTGAAAAAGCGAAGGCTAGTCTAGATGCTTGTGCCATCAATGCACTATTCTGTGCAATTAACAAAATAGAATTCAATAGAGTTTCAACCTATAAAATGTCTCACGAGATTTAGAAACTTTTTGAGGTAACTCATGAAGGTACTTCCCAAGTGAAGGAATCCAAAATTAGTAGACTAACACAGAAGTATGAATCTTTTAAGATAAAATCCGGTGAGTCAATTACACAGATATTCACACGTTTTCTTGATAATACTAATCCTTTGCAATCTCTTGGTAAGGATTACAGTAATCATGAGAAGATCAGAAAAGTGCTACGGGCTCTAACCAAGAACTTGAACCCGAAGGCAACAACAATCATTGAAGGAAACGAACTCACCACCATGTCTCTAGAAAAACTGATAGGCAAGCTCATGACCCATGAGCTTGATCTGTAAGAGTTTGAATAAGCAACCCCAAAAGAAAAGTCTATTACCTTCAAAGCTCAAGGCAAAAAATCTACATGTAATAATTCTGAAAAAGAATCATCAAGTGGTGATGAACAAGCCCTACTAGTGAAGAACTTTAGAAAATTCCTAAAGTTTGAGAAATCAAACAGAAGGAAGAGAGATATCCAAGAAAGCAATGAAGATAAAATAATATGCTTTGAATGCATGAAGTCAGGGCACATGAAAAGGACTGTCCAACTTCGAAGAAAAGCAGTCCATACGACAGATCAAGATCAAACAGAAAAGCAACAACCAGTCGAAAGTATGCTAACACAAGTATCTAGCATGAAAGTGATGCCAGTGACACAGAGGAAGAAGACAGACCCTGCGGAAATGCCAATGTCTGTCTTATGGCTTTTGATAAGGTTTCCTCAAACCCTTTGTATGATGACTTTACTTTCGATGAATTAGAAAATGCCTTTAGCGAATTACTTGAAAAATACAGAACTATGCTTGACAAGTATAAACAATCTCAAAAAGAGATTAAGGCATACACAACCGAGATAGCTAGACTGTCCAGTCTTATTGAAAATATTAAAGAGACGTCTACTACCGGTAACACGGATGAGATAGCCAAACTCAAAGTAGACTATCATGAGGCTATCCTCAAAGTTGATAAGAAAGAAAGAGACTATGTCAAAGTACAAGAATTATATGACATAGAGAAGAAGAAGCACTTAGTCACAGAACAAAGACTCTCAGACATGACTGCTAAATATGAAGAGTCTGTTACGTTTTCTAAAAAGTTAGAAATTAAGTTAGGCAAATAGGCAATACCTGTGACACAGCCTAAGTTTAGTCCTAATGCTAAGCATACACCTAAGAGGACTAAAAATCAGAAAGCACGAAAGAAACACGACTGTCACCATGCTGTCACTTATAGGTTTTCTAAGAAACCAAATAAGCATGTTAACACAGTTTCAACTACCACTGGTTCTAAACTCACTTGTACATATTATAGTACTCATGGACACATATCATAATATTGTTTAGTAAGGAAACTTGTTGACAATTACACTTTATTTTGGAGACCTAAGACTAATCAATATGGACCCTTCAGTAAATTGGTACCAAAGGATTCATCTACTTATTTTGTAGGTGGACCCTCAACCCTCTTATGCTAAAAGCAAGTGGATCCTCGATAGCGGATGTTTGCGACACATTACTGGTGATGAATCTTTGTTCGCTACGCTATCGATGAAGAAAGAAGGATACATCTCCTTCAAAAATAACCTGAGAGGTGATATAATTGGCAATGACACTGTTGGTATATCTCCTTATCCCGTAATAAAAGATGTTTGTCTAGTCACAGAATTGAAACAAAACCTACTGAGCATAAGTCATTTGGCTGATAATGGTTATGGTATCAACTTTGTAAAAGATAAATGTACCATATATTATATGTCATCTGGTAATCCCGTATATGAAGGGATTAGAGAAGACAATATTTATGTTTTCTTTTTGGAGAGTACTAATAATGCAGGAAGATACCTAGTAGCTAATTTAGATGAAAGCTGGCTAAGGCACATGAGACTAGGGCATGCAAATATGGACACTATCTCACGACTGAGCACTAAGAAGTTGGTAAAAGGACTCCCCGAGATTCCATTCAAGAGAGATATGGTATGTGCTGATTATGAAAAGAACAAAGCACACAGGTCTATATTTAAATCCATCAACGCTGTATGTACTTCTAGACCTTTACAGTTGATACATATGGAATTATTTGATCCTAGTAGAGTAACTAGTTTTGGCGGTAAGCTCTACGCTTTTGTTATTATTGATGATTTCTCTCGTTTTACTTGGGTTTACTTTTATCAAACAAAAGTGATGCTATTTTTGAATTTAAGATATTTTGCAAAAAGGTACAAAACGAAAAAGGCTTCATGATTACTCGTATCCGAAGTGATCATGGTGGCAAATTCGTAAATATTGATTTCAAAAAGTTTATGATGATAGTGGGTACTACCATGAAATTTTTTTCCCTAGAACTCCTCAACAGAATGGTGTTGTAGAGCGGAAGAACCGTACTCTAAGCGAAATGGCTAGAGTCATGCTGAATCAACATAATCTTCCTAAATATTTTTGGGCAGAAGCTGTTAGCACAGCCTGTCATGTTTTAAATAGGGTGTTAATTCGACCTATCTCGAAGAAAACACCATATAAACTTTGGTTTGAAAGGATTCCAAACATTTCTTATTTCAAAGTTTTTGGATGTCGTTGTTTTATCCTGAACACCAAGGACAACTTGTGTAAGTTCAACTCTAAAGCAGACAAAGGGATATTTCTCGGATATGCTGCTAAGAGTAAGGGATATAGAATTTTTAATAAAAGGTCTATGATTGTTGAAGAATCTATTAACGTTACTTTTGATGAGCTCAATAATCACAGATCTAGCGACAGTGATGATGAAGGTGTACAAACAAAAACCGATAAGAGTCCTGTGGAAGATCTGGCTCATAAATTTGAATCATTGAAGTTCTTACCTGATCATCCAGAGACACTCATTATAGGTGATGTATCAAAAGGTGTAAGTACACGCTCATCTCTTAGAGATTCTGAAATAGCAGCAAATGTAGCTTTCATTTCTCAAATAGAACCTAATAATATAGAAGATGCCTTTTCTGATGAGTTTTGGATTAATGCCATGCAAGAGGAAGTAAATCAATTTGAGAGAAACCAAGTTTGGAAACTCGTTCCTAAACCTATTGGTCAATCGATAATTGGTACAAAATGGGTGTTCTGAAATAAACTTAGTGAAGATGGACAAGTTCTATGCAACAAAGCACGTCTAATGGCACAAGGTTATAATCAAGAAGAAGGTATTGATTATGATGAGACATATGCTCATGTTGCTAGACTAGAAGCTATCCGTATGTTTTGTTAATTAGTTGTACCCCCCTATGGTTTGTACATATTTTGGTAACTATCCCCGTTGTTTCAAAAATAAACAACACCCCCCTGTCTGCTTAATTTTTCGCTCATTTTCTTCTATGCACCAGGGGGGTACAGCTAATTAACTTTATAAATCAGGGGGGTGTTCTTTATTTTTAAAACAACAGGGACAGTTACCAAAATATGTACAAACCATAGGGGGGTACAACTAATTAACCCGTATTTGCATGTTTTAATAATTTTAAATTATTTCAAATAGACGTAAAAAGTGTATTTTTGAACGGATTTCTAAAATAAGAAGTTTTTATGAAATAACCCCCTGGTTTTGAAGATTTTCAAAAACCTGATCACGTCTTCAAGCTTAAGAAAGCACTCTATGGACTCAAACAGGCACCTCGTGCTTGGTATGAACGCCTAAGTGCCTTCTTACTTGATAATAGTTTTTTTAAAAGGATTGATACAACTTTGTTTATCAAATCTTTAAATGATAGTATTTTTTTTGTGCAAATATATGTTGATGACATCATATTCGGTTCTACTAATGAAAAACTTTGTCAAGAGTTTGCTAAGTGTATGTAGAGTGAATTTGAGATCAGTATGATGGGAGAGCTAAACTTCTTCCTAGGACTCCAGATCAAACAACACTCAAAGGGAACATTCATCAATCAAGCCAACTATACGAAGGACATACTGAAAAAGTACGACTTCGATAATGTAAAGCCTATCGGAACTCCAATGGCTACATCCACAAAGCTTGATACTGATGAAAGTGGCAAACCTGTCGACTAGCGTAAGTATCGAGGTATGATTGATAGCTTATTATATTTAACTGCTAGTCGCCCTGATATTATGTTCAGTGTTTGCATCTGTACACGATACTAGGAAAATCCTAAGGAATCACACCTAAGTGCCGATAAGCGTATCTTTCGATACCTTAAAGGAACTTCTACAGTCGGCTTGTGGTATCCTAAAACCAAATCCTTTGACCTGATAGGTTACTCGGATACGGATTTTGTAGGATGCAAAGTAGACCGTAAAAGTACCAGCGGTACGTGTCATTTTCTAGGAAAGGCCTTAGTCTCTTGGTTTAGCAAGAAGCAAAATTTTGTAGCATTACCAACTACTGAAGCTGAGTATATCGCCGCAGGACGTTGCTGTGCTCAAATTTTGTGGATGAAGCAAACCCTAGAAGACTATAATCTGCACTACACTAAGATTCCCATTTATTGTGGTAACACTAGCACTATTAACCTGACTAAGAACCCTGTATGTCACTCACGCATAAAACACATTGAGATTCGTCATCACTTTTTACGTGATCACCAACAAAACGGAGATATCTGCCTAGAGTTTATTGACACAGATCATCAACTAGCAGACGTTTTCATAAAACAACTGGCTGAAGACCGATTTAACATAATGAGGCGAGAGCTCGGCATACTAGAATTTTCAGATTTATAGTGTAGTATGTTAATTAAATTTATTTTTATGACTCAAAATTTCATAATTTATTTAACAAAAATTATTTTGGGTACAAGTCGAAATGGCCCTTCTGTCATACAGGTACAAATAGCCTGAAGCGACACGGTACACTAGTCTTCGGACTACCGCTAGCTGGGATCGGGCCCCTATAGCTAACCCAAAGTAATAGAAGTTATTAAATGAAGAAGTCAATAGTCATAAATTCAATATTTAACACCAATACGGCATTTATGACATTGAGAATACAAGCAGCCGAACTCGGACCGAACTCTAACCGAGTTCGGACAGAGTTCGGTCGGCGCTGTTCAGCTTCCAGAACCGAACAGCCAGCCCTAGCCCTATTTATACCCCTTCTTTCTTCCATTTTTTCTCACCATCAAACCGAGAATTACCCTCTATTACTCCCAAGATCACTTCCTCCTCCTTCCTTTCAAGCTTCTCAGGAGTTTAAGTGGGCTGTTCCTCTCCATCTTGTTCTTCCTTTCTAAGGTACTCCATTTTCTCTTTCCTTTCATCTATGGCACCGAAGAGTCAAAAAAGAAAGGTTGATTCCTCACATGTAGGATCTTCCTCTTCTGATTAAGATCCTACTAATATATTCAGTCCAGCTAGACCCATAGGTTCCGAAGATTTTGATTCCGGTCTTTTTTGACAAGGAATTTTTGAACCTTTAGTTTGATTCCTTTTCTAGTCGTAGAATATGTGCTAGAGCACGTGTAAACTTTAATATATTTTTTGAATACGCTCCCGCATTCGACCGTATCGGCTTTCGTGACTTTTTTGAAGTAGCCGAGAATATCTATGATAATGATGTCCGTATGTTTTACTGCAAGTTGCAAATAAAACCTAACAGAAATTTCTATTCTTGCGTTGCTAGGCAAGAATTAGAATTCAGCGCCACCAACATCAGTGAATATTTTCATGTTCTTGATGTGGGTGAAGCATTAGTGGATATCCATCACATCGAATTCCCTGAAGGTGTCACTCTCGATTCCTTCAAAGAACTTCTTTGCCATCCAAGACCTGTTCCTAGAAGAGTCTATTCTAAACATCTCATCCAAAACTTCTATGAATTACATAGGTTTATTTTCTTTGTTCTTCTTCCGAAGAAAGGATCCTCTGATGAGATCACTTTCTTGGAGTTATCTGCCATGTATCATATCCACTTTAGCATTCCATTTTATGTTCTCAAGACCATGATGGCTTGGATGCTGAACTACAGAAATGCAGGACGCAACCTAGTCTATCCCATGCATTTGGCCTCTATCTTTCGAAGGTTTGAAATCAATCTTCAAACAAGTTCTTATTCCTCCACAGCCATAGAACTCAGTAGGTCTAGGCTATACCCTACTCCTCCTCTGCCTCCTGGTACTGAGCATGTTCCAGATGCTGACTCTGAGGCTCCTCCTCCTGATGCTGCTGCTCTAGCCCCTACTCCAGGTTTTGACCCTGGATTTTATCATCGGTTTGATGACTTTATTGTTTTCTCTGCGCAATGTCATCAGAGTTATCTTGACTCAGAGTTCTGCCACATCACCTAGGCTCAGGTGTTGCAGAATGGCATTACTGATCTCCATTGGAGTCTCTCCCATGACCCATCACATCCACTGACCATACTTCCTCTGTAAAACCCCTAAATTTCTACTATTTTTTTATCGATTTTGGTACTGATTTAAAATTTTTGTATTGTACGTCGCGTAGTCGTATTGTACGTCGTGCACGGAATTTTATTTTTTATTTTTCTCGATGAGTACGAATATATGCGAGCGTACATATTTTTAGAAAAACATTTTTCTATTTTTATGGTTTCAAAATAATATATGTAATAATTATTTCTAGCTATCATTTTCAAGTTTATGATTTTAATTATGAAAAGTCTATCATTTATACAGCTATAATAAAAAATTATTTTTCCTATAAAATGGTATATTAGAAAAGTATATTTATGTAAACATTATTTGTACATACATATATATTTAGTAATTATTTATAAGTTATTTTAAATAATAGTGTATTTTTAAAATTATTATTATAGCATTTTTAGAAAACATATTTTGAAATTATCGTACCAATTTAAATCTTGATTTGATTTATGAATATATTTTAAATAGTAAATTAATATCTATATTTGGAATTTGAGTTATCTTAATTGATTTCAAAATAAAGGATAGAATTTAAATTAGATTTGAATTGGATTTTGATTTGGATTTGGATTATGGAATTGATTTAAATTTAGTAACTTAATTATCTAAATTGGGTTTGAACTAATCATAATCCTTATCTAATTGAGAATTTCCACATCCTATAAATAGGCAGGTACTCCTCCAATACATTATTCCTCCACAAACTTCCACAATCCAAACTGTGCACCGTATCCGTGTCCAAGCCTTTCCCATCCACTATTTATTTCTTTTACAAATACATATTTAGTTCTTTGTGTCGACAACTTCGACACAGCAACCCAAATCCTCTAACCCTAATCCCAATGCCCCTTGTCTTGTCCGACCCCGAACCCCCGACACTAGCAAACCCACGCCCAGCCTTCACCACCACCGCTGTCGGCATCTCCGTCCACCTGCAACCGCCAATCCCTTTCCCCAAGGCCAACCCGACCAAGCCCAGCCAAACTCCGGCCTCCATCCAACCATCAACCCCGACCACATGTCCCGACCACCAAGCCCGACCACGACCACCAGAAATACCGACGCACCACCACCTCCGTCATCCCGACAGCCCCCGCAAAAACCCATCAACACCACCATCAAAATCAGAAAATAGAAACCACCACTGCCATGCCTTACCTTCGCCGGAGACGCGTGCGTAACCACTACTAAAATAACCCAATTTAGTGACGTCAGGAGACGTTGCTAAATAAGGAAAATACGTTGCTACAACCAATTTGTGACGTATTTAGCGACGAAAATTGAATGTCGCTTATAGGCAAGTCACAGATGTCACTTTCGTCGCCGAACGTCGCTATTCGCGACGCAAAATTCATTATCGCTAGACGTCGCAAAATTAGCGACATATAGCGACGTATCACTACGTCGCCAATATTGTGACGTAAAGCGACCACTTGCGACGTTGTAAACTTTATATATAATGACATGGCATGGCAGCCACATGGGCAACTTAGCGACGCCTACCGACAAATTTAGCGACGTAGTATTAGTAACGTCTAGCGACGTTACGTCGCTAGTTAGCGACGTATAGCGACGTCAAATATTCGTCATAATACGTCGCAGAACGTCGCTATACGTCACAGATATTATAAAAAAATTTAAAAAAATATAATTAATATTTTTGTTATGCTGTGTGTCTGTGTTTACAGTGTGTGTGAAGTGCAGTGTTCAAACCATCGACAGTAATTGAAACTGTCGATGGTTCCGAACACTGCATTTCACATTCACTGTAAACACAGACACACATCATAACAAAAATACACAATATATTTTTTTAAAATTTCGGCAGCACCTCCTTTGTATATCAGATCATCGCTTATAACCCAGCGTAGGTATATTTGTCATCCCCGTCGCAGATATCACAAAGTAAATATCATAATAAAAATAGGAGGCAGTGCAAAGTAAATATCACAGACATACATCCTCACAAATATCCAATAGAGTCAAATAAAAATGGAAGATGAAAAAAAGTCTCCCACCAAGTGTATAAACAACAGTGTACTAATAAATAATTTGCCCATAGGGCCAATACATACAAGTCATAAAAAACCAATAAAATTACTGTGGACCCCTGTCGCGCAACTGGGGCAACTGGGATAGAATGTAGTCATACTGCTCCTGTATACTGCGCTCGACCGCATCAGAAATCTGCTGCTGCAACTCGAGACGCAGCTCCTCGATCTGACGACGAACATCCTCAGCTCGTGACGACGCCTGCGTAGCCGGAGACTGCGCACTGACAGAGGGGGCCCGGGATGACTACGAAGCCAAATACATGCCGTAGGATCCCGTACATATGCCTGTGTCGCCCTCTCGTCAATGAACTCTCCAGCCCTCCGATGGGTAACCAGGACATAGTCCTTGCAGCCATTCGACTAGCGAGGAAGAAACTATGTAGCCGTAGATAAGGTTGACTGTCCTCCGACCTTCATCCCTCGGCAATGATGATACGATAACCTATCAGAATCCTTGACTCTCTTTCGCTTCTTAGATATTGACCCAGCTTCCAATCTCTCATTTCCCTTCGGGTCCACTCTACTCCCAATCTCTTCCTCTTTTATACACGGATCTACAGAATCAATACCATCCAAGGAAGGCAAAACTGAATCAAGGCATAACGGGCTGCTCAGCGTGCCCAGCTTCTTCAACTTCTCGCTGGCTGCAGAGTCGAAATGGGAACGGATCCTCTTCGCCGGAAGACGCTGATTCAGTTTTGCCTTCTCCTCTCCTCCACCATGGCTATGGACCCATCTGCTCCTCCCTACTTCTATTCTTCTTATTTGACTCTCTCAGCCACATATGATATCCAGCTCAAGTGTAGAGTCAGGGGAGAAGAGATGGACATGAATAGGAGGAGGAAGCAGCACAGCCGGCGGCATGACCCGGAGGAAGTATAGAGGTTTTCTTCAACATACGTAGGAGAGCTATAAGGATATATCTTTTCACAACATATCACCTTGACAAAGACCCTTAATGTGCCAACCATGTTACCGCAGTGTCGGAAGACTAACATGTCATAATTTTATAAGCCGTGTGTTTTGACATAATCCTCCAACCGGATTTCAGTTCTATGTAATAATGCAAGATTACGACATAGGAGGAAAGAGTTGGGAGGATTATGTCAAAACACACGGCTTAGAAAATTTTGACATGTTAGTCTTCCGATACCGCGGTAACATGGTTGTCACATTAAGGGTCTTTGACAAGATGACATATTTTGAAAAGATATATCCATATAGTTCTCCTACGTATGTTGAAGAAACCTCTGTACTTCCTCCGGGTCATGCTGCCGGCTGTGCTGCTTCCCTCTCATATTCCTGTCCACTTTTTCTTCCCTGACTCTACACTTGAGCTGGATATCATATGTGGCTGAGAGAGTCAAATAAGAAGAATGGAAGTAGGGAGGAGCAGATGGGTCCATAGCCATGGTGGAGGAGAGGAGAAGGCAAAACTGAATCAGCATCTTCCGGCAAAGAGGACCCGTTCCCATTTCGACTCTACAGCCAGCGAGAAGTTGAAGAAGTTGGGCACGCTGAGCAGCCCGTTATGCCTTGATTCAGTTTTGCCTTCCTTGGATGGTATTGATTCTGTAGATCCGTGTATAAAAGAGGAAGAGATTGGGAGTAGAGTGGACCCGGAGGGAAATGAGAGATTGGAAGCTGGGTCAATATCGAAGAAGCGAAAGAGAGTCAAGGATTCTGATAGGTTGTCGTATCATCATTGCCGAGGGATGAGGGTCAAAGGACAGTCAACTTTATCTAAGACTACATAGTTTCTGCCTCGCCAGTCGAATGGCTGCAGGGACTATGTCCTGATCCTCGGGTCATGGGTGCCATCTGGTAAGTATATGTAACAGAATGTAAAAGAATGTAACAGAATGTATATGTTCATATCATATCTAGTATCTGAAGAATGTAACAGAATCAAGATGAACTCACATAATGTAATACTAAGACATCATCAACTACAAAATACATAATCCAAAATACAAAATACAAAATACAAAATACAAAATACAGAAACCAAAATACAAAATACAGAAACCAAAATATAAAATACTGAAACCAAAATACAAAATACTGAAACCAAAATACAAAATACAGAAACCAAAATACAAAATATAGAATCCAAAATAGGACCCTCTGTGGGAACGGATGGCTCAGAATACAACCCAACCGGAGAGGATACTCTAAGAGATCCATCTGAGAGGGACGTATAGTCTGAGAGATCACCTTTACAAGAATTATATCAGTAGTGGGATCGAGTGCTGAAGGAGATATTATCAAAGTATATGTCCTACTCAGATGGGTCTCTCACCGTTACTATTTTTCCTGACAGCATGGTGGATGTGCTCCGTCCACAGATTCTTGCTCCGAGCCAAAACTTTGTCCCGGAGCTCAAGTGGACAACCTTGGTGTAGAGCTCGAGTGAGAGGTTCCTGACAGCATGGTGGTCTCTTTTGTTAAAGTATCCGTGCTCGTCCCACAACCAATGTAGGATGAGCACGGATACTTTAACAAAGGAGGCCACCATGCTGTCAGGAACCTCTCACTCGAGCTCTACACCAAAGATGTCCACTTGAGCTCCGGGACAAAGTTTTCGCTCGGAGCAAGAATCTGTGGACGGAGCACATCCACCATGCTGTTAGGAAAAAATAGTAATGGTGAGAGACCCATCTGAGTAGGACGTATACTCTGATAATATCTCCTCCAGCACTCAATCCCACTACTGATATCATTCTTGTAAAAGTGATCTCTCAGAGTATACGTCCCTCTCAGATGGATCTCTCAGAGTATCCTCTCCAGTTGGTTGTCGTATCATCATTGTCGAGGGATGAGGGTCGGAGGACAGTCGACTTTATCTACGGATACATAGTTTCTGCCTCGCCAGTTGAATGACTGTAGGGACTATGTTACCGCGGTGTCGTAGTCCAATATAATCCAGAGATTGACACAGTTCTAATTCATATATGTAGTCCAATACAAATAGTCTAATACAAAAACAACCCAATACAAATAGTCTAATACAAATAAGTACTAATAGCTAATGAGAACCACACTGCTCACGCAAATTCGCAGTGATACGTTCACGCAACCACCTCGAAAAGCGAGATTTTTGGCACGAGGAGAGATGTCATCCCTTGCAAGGACTGCATGAAGAGAACTCTCGGTCTCACTAGCTACCGGTGCTGGATGAATAGAACTCCCGGTCTCACTAGCAACCGGTGCCACTTCCTCCTCAACTGTAGGAGGAGCCACCTCAGCATTCACTGTTTTCTTCAAACGACGTGCCGCTCCTCGGGTCATGGGTGCCATCTGGTAAGTATATGTAACAGAATGTAAAAGAATGTAACAGCTCAAAATACAGTTGGTACTAACCTCAATAGAACAAACACTCTCACAGCTCAAAATACTAACACATGCTCACGCCTTACTCTTGTGACACTCCCTTTCAAACACAAACACACACCTATATGTTCCCTTACACATGTTGCCATGTTACCTTTAAAAATAGGAAACCCTTGTTGTCTATAATAAGACACAATTCACCAAAGGAATCAGTGAGCTAACATGAAGCCTATTCTAATTAAGCAATCCTGCAGTAAACACAAACTAGAACATATGGGGATCATTATAACTCATCAAAAGGAATCAGTTCAATTCAGTTCAAGAAAGAACAGCAAACCAAATTCCTGAGTTTTTATCAAACCAATTTAAATCGAACCCCATGTCCAATATCCTATTCTCAAATCACAAGCCTAATCAGAAATAAAAAAAAGAAATTAATAGGTACTAACACGTGTTACAACCAATGATAACTGAACAACAATTAGAAATCTAAAAAATTTGGAATTGAAGTTCAGGGGACAATCAAAACTGATTCATGAGTATCAGTCAACCCATTGAAACCAACTCGAGTCCAAATTCCATTCCCATATCATAAAACTAAATTTAATAAGTAAAGATCAATCTATCATAGGCTAATACACATGTAGGAGTAATATTGGTACTTAAAATATTAGTTAGAATCAGATTAACAGGATTGACATAGGAAAAACTTGAAACGTATCATGTATCAGTCATGTAAAGTCAACCCACATATGTTCGAATCTCATATCACAGCAACGACCCATTCTCAATGTAAATATCAACTAACATAGATTAACAACATGTCTAGGAATCAAATCTAGCATTTAAATCACAATTTAAACCATTTAAACTAGGAATAAATCTGTTTCTGTGTGTGTGTGCATGTGTCTGTGTCTGTGTGTGTGTGTGTGTGTCCGTGTTCGTGTGTGTATGTGTGTCTATGTCTGTGTCTGTGTGTGTGTGTGTGTCAGTGTCCGTGTGTGTCCGTATATGTATGTGTGTGTGTCTGTGTCTGTGTCTGTGTGTGTGTCCGTGTTCGTGTGTGTCCCCGTGTGTGTGTGTGTCCGTGGGAGAGGAGGAGGAGGAAGGAGAGGAGTTAGGTTAGGGTTTACTAGAGGAAGAGGAGGAGGAGGTCGGAGTGGGGGAGGAGGAGCTCGAGGAGGAGGATCTCGAGGAGGAGGAGCTCGTCGGAGGGGGAGGGAGTCGCCGGGGGGGAGGGTGTTGCCAGGGGGGGGAGGGCACTGACAGAGGGAGAGGGAGTCGCCGGGGGGGTGGGGGGAAATTAAAATTTTTGGGGGTTTTCGAGTGAGAGTGAGGGGAAAAGAAGGCAGCGACGTGCCCTAAGTAAAATAACTTAGCGACGTAACTTGTTGACGTCGCTAAACGTCGCAACCATGGCGACATATACTTATAATATGTCGCTGACCGTCGCTATTCAGCGACGTAGTATAATCCTGTCGCAGAACGTCGCTAGCCAGCGACGTTTTCCGACGTGTGTATAAAGACGTCGCTACTGGCGACGTAATTTCTTGCCATCGCAATATTACGTCGCTATTTGATGATATTTTAGTAGTGAACCCCCCGACCGCCTCATGCCGAGATCCCAAACCGCCACGAGGAGATGATCTTCCCCTCGTGAGAACCCCTCCGCCGACTCTGCCACGGTGAACCACCGCGAGTGCCGCCTACGCCTCCGTCTCCGATTTCTGACCCGATCCACCGCTCCCCGCTTGCCGTCCGCCCTAGCTCCTCCCACCGCCGCATCCAGCCCCATTGCGCTGGAGTAGCCGTGCCCTAGCCGCCTGAGCGCTTCCCGACTCCCTTCTCCGCCGAGTCGCGCCCTCTCCGGCAGAGCGCAGCTCCCATCGCCGTCGAAACCTCCGCGCGCCACCTCACCTTCCCATGGCCGGAAACCCCCGTATCTGCCCTCTCTCACGCCCCTCTCTCCCTGGCCTCTCCCTCCTCTCTATGCCGCCGGGACAGCCGGAGCTGCCCTGCTCAAGACCGCCGGCGAACGACCGGGTCCAGCCTCCACCAAACCCCTTTTCGATCCCGCTCTTCCACCCTCGCCGCGTCGAGGCCGAGCCCTCTCACCGTCGTACGACCCCTCCTCCGCCATCCGCGCCGCCTCACTCGCTCTCTCTCTCTCTCCCGATCACTCCTTCTCCCTCTCTCACTCTAAAAGGAACGAGAGCAGCCCCCCTTTTTTGTGTTCCCACTGTTGGGTTGATTTTGTTGCTTGTGTCTTTTTTATTTTTTTATTTCTTTTCTTCTTTTTTATCTATTATTATTATTATTATTATTATTATTATCATTCTTTATTGTATTATTAAAACTGTTATTAGTAACTAGTTCAGGAATAATAGTATTATTGTTAATAGCTTTTAATATGTTTATAAAATTATTATGTACTATTGTTTTTTTTAAACTATATGAGCTTGTCCTAAAATATTTTTCTAGAGTTTTTTCATATCCATCTGAAATATTTTTGCCTAATAAAAAGTGTTTCTTAATTATCATATATATTTTCAAAAGTTATATAAAATAATTTAAGGCAATTTTAGTTTTTAACCTAAAATAATTTTTGGAATATATATATATTATTTTATGGTGTCATATCTGTAGCATTTGACCTACAAAATATATTTCAACAAAAGTCAGGTTTTTGCCTTAAAATGGTTTTCTATTATTTTGGATAATAAAATATAGTTTTCGAATCATATAAATAGCTTTCTGAAATCAAATATATTATTTATCAAATTTCCTTTAATTATCCTTCTGTCCTTGACTCAACCCCCTCTTTCCTATTCGATCGCCAATTTAAGCCTACCTTATGTCCACCCAAACTAAATTGACCCTTCTGGACCCAATTGAACCGACCGTGTCACCATCCATGGTCACCTTGCATAGTTGTTGCACCGAAGTTTTAGTTCGTGCCACATTGATTATCGCAGCACACCAGGCGCTCTACCAGGCAAGACACCTTGCCAATTGCTGTTTACTTATTTAGCTCATATTTCATGCATTATTCATTATTTTCTTTATGCAAAATAAACTGTGATACATGGAATAACCTGTTAGAACTTACTGTTCATTATAGTTCCTGTTATGTATTATTTTTCTTACACATTAAAGCTAGATTTAAGGGACCATCTTGTGTGTTGCATTCATGGCCTTGACTCGTTGTATCACGAAGTTGTGTGTCGCATATAGAACACGGACATGCGTGACTGGCTGGCCACCGGTGCATATAAGCCGTACGATAGGAATAACCGCTAATAGAAATTGCATGCTAGTTTGACTTAGCGGTTATAGAGGTTTACTGTTGTGGATACAATATGGTAGGCATTGGGTGGGAAGAACAGCTCCTTAATGTATGGGTCATATATGCACTGTTCTGATTGCCGGTTATCGCCAGTGGGAGGTACGGTCCTGATCTCTGATATTCCTGATCCGGCCCATGCTTCAAAGGTTTGTTCTTTATTGCATTTTTACTATAGTATGGTTAGGTACGCTATTGTAGGCATTCCTTATTTATTTGAGCAATATTTATTCAGTTTATATGGCATAATATTATGTGTCTTGTTATGTCCCTCTGAGGACCTGGTTATCTCGCCAGGTGTGTGCTCTTGTCTTTCGCAGGTGTTCTAGCTCTAGTCGTGATCTTCGCTATTTCTTCGAGGATGATTGCCCTTGGATCGTCTTCACTTCGCTCGCCAAATTCATTTCTTCACTCATGTACTTTTTCTTTACTTATTGGTAGTGGATTTGTCTTCGCCCAATATATTGTATCAAGACAAATCATTATCATTTTATAATATCTTTTATTCCTTTATTTTGTGTGGATGAGATTAGTTATGGTTCTACTGCATTTTACAGCTTACGTATATTTATTATACGGCTGGCATGTCTACGTTTCTAGTCCTACGTATTTTGGGACTGGGGCGTTACATGTTTTTGTGGTGGCCCATGCAGGTCAAGATAAATTGTTTGGTTACTTTACCGTACCAAGCAAGCCTGCGTATAGGATTAGAAGTCTAGGATCTCATCCACATACTTGACCTCTTTCCTTGATTTTATCTACCGTTTGACTCATCATTTGCATCTTGCTTGCTTCCTTCTATCCCTATTCTTATCTTCCCTTCATGCTTGCTAGAGATTGACCCTACTAGTTAGTTGTCCCAAAACACCATTAGTTTAATTCTTTAAGTTGGGTAGAATACCTTATGAACTAGCAACCCCTTTGACCTAGTGACCTATATTAGCAAGCTTATTTAGATCCTAAAATCTAGAGGACCTAACCCGTCTAGCCAACCAAGGACTTGGACAAGAAGACTATAGGATGACTGTATGACTTAGAATCATTCTACCTTCTTTAAATCTTAAATCTCTCGTACCTATGTATTTACCGTTTTGACTAATGATGCTAATGTAGCCTAGTTTTTGCAAGCTTATTCTTTATCGAGTTTGTTCATGACATATGCTATTGAGCGCTCACTAGCCTATTGTCTAATCAGAACCGGTGCGTAATGGTCTGATCAACCGAGTGCACTTTGGTTCGCTTTTGTCTATTATTCTACGTAGATGGGGACATAGCTAAACTTGTCCTTTAGAGGCCCATTCGCGACTGCCTTGGCAACTCATTTTGAACTTTTTCGGTCGTCCTTGAACCACGTATTCATACTCGATAATATCTCCTTTGAACTCCTTATTGCTTTCGCCTTCACCTATTTTAGAAGGATGAAAGCGTTGTGCTAGAACTTCCTCTAGCCTTCCTATCGAGTAGGACCATTATCACTTGATCCTAAACTCCTCGTCCTCATTCTCGGCCTTATATTTTCTGCCATGACCTCTAATCGCTTATTTCAGGAATAAGCATAATTCGCTCTCTTAAATCGTGACCCTCATTCAGTATCCATGACCATAACGTATTATTTTCTACGACCTAGATCGCGATTTCTTTTGGCATGATTTTGTTATTGATTGTTCCCTATCGATACCCCCTTTGTGTCTTCTCACCCCCTGCTAATTCTTAATTTTGAGGACGAAATTCTTTTAAGTTGGGTAGGATGTAAAACCCCTAAATTTCTATTATTTTTTAAAGTATATTTGTGTAAACAATATTTGTACATATATATATATTTAGTAATTATTTATTAGTTATTTTAAATAATAGTATATTTTCAAAATTATTATTATAGCATTTTTAGAAACATATTTTGAAATTATCGTACCAATTAAAATCTTGCTTTGATTTATGGATATATTTTAAATAGTAAATTAATATCTATATTTGGAATTTGAGTTATCTTAATTGATTTTAAAATAAAGGATAGAATTTAAATTAGATTTGAATTGGATTTTGATTTGGATTTGGATTATGGAATTGATTTAAATTTAGTAACTTAATTATCTAAATTGGGTTTGAACTAATCCTAATCCTTATCTAATTGGGAATTCCCACATCCTATAAATAGGCAGGTACTCCTCCAATACATTATTCCTTCACAAACTTCCACAATCCAAACTGTGCACCGTGTCCGTGTCCATGCCTTTCCTATCCACCATTTATTTCTTTTACAAATACATTATTTAGTTCTTTGTGTCGACAACTTCGACACAGCAACCCAAATCCTCTAACCCTAATCCCAATGCCCCTTGCCTTGTCCGACCCCGAACCCCCGACACCAGCACACCCACGCCAAGCCTTCACCACCACCGCCGTCGGCATCTCCGTCCATCTGCCACCGCCAATCCTTTTCCCCAAGGCCAACCCGACCAAGCCCAGCCAAACTCCGGCCTCCATCCGACCATCAATCTCGACCACATGCCCCGACCACCAAGCCTGACCACGACCACCAGAAACACCGACGTACCACCACCTCCGTCATCCCGACAGCCCCCGTAAAAACCCATCAACACCACCATCAAAATCAGAAAATAGAAACCACCACTGCCACGCCTAACCTTCGCCGGAGACGTGCACGTAACCTCCCGACCGCCTCATGCCGAGATCCCAAACCGCCGTGAGGAGATGAGCTTCCCCTCGTGAGAACCCCTCCGCCGACTCTGCCACGGTGAACCACCGCGAGTGCCGCCTACGCCTCCGCCTCCGATTTCTGACCCGATCCGCCGCTCTCCGCTCGCCGTCCGCCCTAGCTCCTCCCGCCGCCGCATCCGGCCCCATTGCGCCGGAGTAGCCATGACCTAGCCGCCTGAGCTCTTCCCGACTCCCTTCTCCGCCGAGCCGCGCCCTCTCCGGCAGAGCGTAGCTCCCATCGCCGCCGAAACCTTCGCGCGCCGCCTCATCTTCCCATGGCCGAAAACCACCGCATCTGCCCTCTCTCACGCCCCTCTCTCCCTGGCCTCTTCCTCCTCTCTACGCCGCCGGGACAGCCGAAGCTGCCCCGCTCAAGACCGCCGACGAACGACCGGGTCCAGCCTCCACCAAACCCATTTTCGATCCCGCTCTTCCACCCTCGCCGTGTCGAGGCCGAGCCCTCTCACCGCCGTGCGACCCCTCCTCCGCCATCCGTGCCGCCTCACTCTCTCTCTCTCTCTCTCTCTCTCTCTCCCGATCACTCCTTCTCCCTCTCAGCTCCTCTCTCTCTCTCACTCGAAAAGGAACGAGAGCAGCCCCCCTTTTTGTGTTCCCACTGTTGGGTTGTTTTTGTTGCTTGTGTCTTTTTTTTATTTTTTTATTTTTTTATTTCTTTTCTTCTTTTTTTATCTATTATTATTATTATTACTATTATTATTATTATTATTATTATTATTATTATTATTATTATTATCATTCTTTATTGTATTATTAAAACTGTTATTAGTAACTAGTTCAGGAATAATAGTATTATTGTTAATAGCTTTTAATATGTTTATAAAATTATTATGTACTATTGTTTTTTAAACTATATGAGCTTGCCCTAAAATATTTTTCTGGAGTTTTTTATATCCATCTAAAATATTTTTGCCTAATAAAAAGTGTTTCTTAATTGTCATATATATTTTCAAAAATTATATAAAATACTTTAAGGCAATTTTAGTTTTTAACCTAAAATAATTTTTGGAATATATATATTATTTTATGGTGTCATATCTGTAGCTTTTGACCTACAAAATATATTTCAACAAAAGTCAGGTTTTTACCTTAAAATGGTTTTCTATTATTTTGGATAATAAAATATAGTTTTCGAATCATATAAATAGCTTTCTGAAATCAAATATATTATTTATCAAATTTCCTTTAATTATCCTTCTGTCCTTGACTCAACCCCCTCTTTCCTATTCGATCTCCAATTCAAGCCTACCTTATGTCTACCCTAACTAAATTGACCCTTCTGGACCCAATGGAACCAACCGTGTCACCATCCATGGTCACCTTGCATAGTTGTTCCACCGAAGTTGCAGTTCATGCCACATTGATTATCGCAGCACACCAGGCGCTCTACCAGACAAGACACCTTGCCATTTGCTGTTTACTTATTTAGCTCATATTTTATGCATTATTTATTATTTTTTTTATGCAAAATAAACTGTGATACATGGCATAACCTGTTAGAACATACTGTTCATTATAGTTCCTGCTATGTATTATTTTTCTTACACATTAAACCTAGATTTAAGGGACCACCTTATGTGTTGCATTCATGGCCTTGACACGTTGTATCACGAAGTTGTGTGTCGCATATAGAACACGGACATGCGTGACTGGCTGGCCACCGGTGCATATAAGCCGTGCGATAGGAATAACCGCTAATAGAAATTGCATGCTAGTTTGACTTAGCGGTTATAGAGGTTTACTGTTGTGGATACAACATGGTAGGCATTGGATGGGAAGAACAGCTCCTTAATGTATGGGTCATATATGTACTGTCCTGATTGCCGGTTATCTCCAGTGGGAGGTACGGTCCTGATCCCTGATATTCCTGATCCGGCCCATGCGTCAAAGGTTTGTTCTTTATTGTATTTTCACTATAGTATGGTTAGGTACCCTATTGTAGGCATTCCTTATTTATTTGAGCAATATTTATTCAGTTTATATGGCATGATATTATGTGTCTTGTTACGTCCCTCTGAGGACCTGGTTATCTTGCCAGGTGTGTGCTCTTGTCTTTCGCAGGTGTTCTAGCTCTAGTCGTGATCTTCGCTATTTTTTCGAGGATGATTGCCATTGGATCGTCTTCACTTCGCTCGCCAAATTCATTTCTTCACTCATGTACGTTTCCTTTACTTATTGGTAGTGGATTTGTCTCCGTCCAACATATTGTATCACGACAATTCATTATCATTTTATGATATCTTTTATTCCTTTATTTTGTGTGGATGAGATTAGTTATGGTTCTACTGCATTTTACAGCTTACGTATATTTATTATACGGCTGGCATGTCTACGTTCCTAGTCCTACGTATTTTGGGACTGGGGCGTTACATCCTCACCCCGGCTTCCCAGGACCCAGGTTCGGAGATGAGGCGACTTTCCCTTACTTCGATCCTACTGCTGCATATTTTCTTCCAGATGCTCCTGGCGGTGACGACACTACTATGTGATGCGGACTTGAGCTGGTGGATTGTGGATAGAATTGTTAGATGATGATCTATAATGTAGTTTTCTTTTATGTCCAAACTTTTCAGTTAGACATTTTATTAGCACTTTGTGATGATGATGATTGTATATTTCTTTTTATGCATGAAATTTTCAGTCTTTTTCAGTACTAGTTATTTTTTTATGCACTTTGTGTGGAACTGTTGTTATTTGGTTATCTTTTTAGTATCACTTTGTCTGTTTGATGAATATTGTTGGCTTCACACATTATGGGGGAGCCAAAACCATTTTTTTATTGACAAAGGGGGAGAAAGAGTACAATACCAAAAATCAACATTCAAAGAAAGACAACCATTTTTTCAGGTAATTTTATTTGTTCTATTTTTAGATATATTTTGGTATAGACTCAAGTTTGTCAATTATCAAAATGGGGGAGATTGTTGGCCCATTCCATAGTCACACCCGATTTTAATAATCGACATGAACTTAAGTCAATACACAAAATATAGGAACTGCTGCTAATCATTTCAGGACGTGTGAAATCAATATCAAACAAGCGTACTATTGCATCATCAAGCACGTAAATCATCAATCTGAAGCTTACTCTTATTGGAATCCAGTCCGAGTTATTTTACAATTTGTTATGTATTTTATCTTTATTGAGTCTAGGATTTAAATTGTAAGATCGACTAGGTAATACTGGCTTAGATTAATCTTAGTCCACTTTTCTATAAAGCCTATATATTCATATTCCATCCACCAAAAATTTTAATTTCATTTTTGCAACAGAATTTGACAAATGTTCAATATTGTCCTAGAAAGAACTCAAACCGAGTTCGGCCCGAGTTCGGTCCAAACTCTACCCGAGTTCGGTCCGAACTCTACCCGAGTTCGGCCTATTTAAATTCAAATATTTGTTGCCTCCAAATCTGCATGCAATGTTCATATACAAAATCTTTGCATCAGAACTCTGCCAGAAATCTGCCCGAGTTCGGTCCTAGAAAACACCTATAAATAGAAGAGATTTTTCCATTTCAAATCACTCATTCATTCTTCATCTTCTCTTCTCTATTTAATAAGTGTTTTCATCCGATCAAAAGTTTTCATATCACACCGACACTCCTCTTGGCCAAAAGCCAGTAATATCTATTTCGATCTAGAGTCTTTTGGTTCTCAAGAGTTGTAAAGAGGTTGTTCAAAGTACAGAAATTATCTCTGTTGTGGAGCCGGTCGTGCGCTCGTCACCAAGCACGGTGTAAAGTTGGTCGTGCACTTGTCACTAAGCAAGGTGTAGTAAGAGACTGCAAGCTCTCAATTAGCTTGTGCCTTAGTGGATTAACATTGAGCAAGAGTACTCGAGACTGGATTAGTCCTCTCAGAGGGATACAAGTATATATCGCTGTATCACTGAGTTTGATCTCTCTATCTCTTCCTTTATTTATTTACTGTCTCTTATTTACTGCCGTAGTTATCTATTTATAATTTTAAAATTGGTGATTATTTTTTGCTGCACACGCACTCACTCTATTCGCCCCTAGAGGTGCTCAACGGTCCTACAAGAGTCTGGTGTGTCGGACACGAGAGATAGATATAAATGTAAAATTAAAAAACATAATGGAAAGGGGTGGTGGACACGGACATGATGCGCCGCACATGACAGATGATGGTTGGTGCTGGTAGAGTAGAACTTATTTGGAGAAAGTTGGGAGAAGGAACCTCCTTAAATAGGAGTTGAACTTCTAAATTCGATAAGGATTATTAGTCCATAGAGATAAATTCTCCTTTAATTTATATTCAAATAAACTTTTAAATACAAATCAATCTAATTGCAATCATGTAAATGATTACCATAATAATATTTAAAATATGTATTCGATATTATCAAACAATTTAAATCATAAACATTGAAATCTAAATCAAATAGTTGACCTCTACTATAATCTAAATAGTATTTAATATTATCAAATCTAAATTAAAATGGATAGTCATCCTAGTAATTTAAACATAATGATATTATCAAAATAGTTTAAAATATATTTTTATAAGTCAAAATCTTATTTAAAATAGTTTGACGAAAAATCTTTTTATCGATCAAAATAAATATATTTTTCAAATCACTTTTGCGACAATCTTTTGAAAGTTCAGAATAATAAAAATACCTTTATATTGCCAATAATGAGTTTCAAGAGGAAATATTTTTATTAAACTAAATAGTATTTTCAAACTATAAATTTATACTAGTTTCGAAATACAATAGAAAATAATATCATAATTTCTTATACAAGGTTTTAAGGAGAAATCACTTTCTAAATAAAATATTTAAAATAAAAAAAAATTACTGTAATTTTTTTTTGAAAATTCGGAAAGAGGAGTTATAATAGAGTCGGTGTCGATGCCGACGGACCAGGAGGACTTCTCTGCTCCAATGCGTAAAGTCTAGTATTGTATATATCCAAGGCAGATGCTAGTCGCATACTGCTCTGAGCCATCGCATCCTGTAGCCTCAAAAGTTGATGGAACATGGTTATCTGCGTCCCCTGCAACGTCGTAATGCTACAATATGTCATATCGTCCTGTTCCATGATGGCACGCTTGAGTATATCAACTTATGCATTGAGAGTCGTATCATCCATTTACAGCTGAAATTGGGGCTGCTCCGCAATCCTCCTCTGCATCTTGTCACGCAGTTCAGCAACCTATCAGGCAATGCTCCCCTAGACTCCGCCCGACTCCTGTGAGGGTTGTGGGGAATGCACACTAGAAGATGGCATCCTGGATGATTGCATCGCAACAAAGGCGTAGTAGAATCTCGTACCGTAGTACGTACCCCTCTTAATACCACCAACGGTGGTCATCCAGAGTTCATCCGTCGATGGAGGTTGAGAGGGCTGCGAGGAAGTACCAGCCCCCTCTGTAGGTGCACTAGCACCTACCAGCTTACGTAGCCTAAGATACTCATCCTAGAAAAGTATGCATCTCGATAAGCATACTTTTTACCACCAACAAGATTTCTATATCAAATCTATCAGTTGGTTGTAGCATTCTTGCGACATATTAAAATCGGAATTTATGCTCAACAATCTGGTAACCACCACCAATGATGAATGATCCTTACAGTCCGGATATAATGGAGTCCTTGTATTCTCTAGTAACTCTATAAACTTCGCAGCATCGGCATTCGGTGCCTCTTAAGCTGCATCATGATTGTTCGGATCAAAACTAAGTCCCACAGTATCGAAAATCATGTTCACCCACCCGTCATCATAATCAGCGTAGTCGTGGACATCCATATACGATTCCACATAAGGCTCCAACTCTGCTGCTAAAGACACAAGTTCTCCGTATGAGGTCCAGTGATAGTAATACAGCGTGAAACCCCTAGAGTACAAATGATATGCCACGTCCACTTCTGGATGACATTTCAAGTTACAATATTTTACACATGGACACTTAATTTTGGTGTCGTCCATGTACTGAGGGAACGCTTGGCGAACTACATGAACCGTTCTATCTCATGTATAAATATATCCCGCACACCGTACATGACATCAGGATGACGATTATACATCCACGAACGATGATGCAGGCAGTAACTTATATCCATTTGAAGATAATTCTAAAAAGATGGATACACATTATTCGAATATACTGTCAAAATGGATGGAAAGATAGATACACATGTTCATCAAAGTAATAACTCTTATTGATGCGTGATTATCCGAATCGTGATACGTGAGTATCCGTATCATGATTCATGAGTATCCGTTTTATAATTCATTACTATCCGAAAACTAGTATACATATGGACAACTCCGATTTCAAACCCTATTAAATAAGTGTCATAACGTGTTCAATATCAGCTCTTCTCTTCAAAGAAAATTTATTTCTACAAGCCTTTTAAGGCTTTCAGAGTTATACTAGATTTTTTAAAAATACTAAAAATTTCATGATTCATGAGTATCCGTTTTATAATTTTTCTTTACTAGAATTGTTCGTTCTTTGTTTTTTACTCCTTTCGTACTTTAATTTTTCTCCTAATTTCCGGAAAGTGGTATAACTCAATAGCGTTAAAAAAAGCTTGCCTATATAAATTTACTTTTTTAGAGAAGGGATGACATGGGCACTTGAATTCGGGCTGACCCGGATACTTAACATAAGATATAATGATATCTCTGTCATCATGTGTTTCTTGTGAGTCCATAAGAAATACTTGACCTTGGAATGTCCAATATAAACACAGGTGTTAATAACACTTGACCCTCTCGACTCCAATATAAACATAGTTGTTGTGTAGCATTTGCTTGCTAGAAATTAGTTTGATAATTAGAAATTGGGGTCGCAAGAGTGCGTACCTAAGATATAGGCCATATGAAGTCACTAGGGGCCCTAGATAGTCCTAATTGTGTTATTCATCTTTCTTAGATTTTTTTGAGAATTTTTAGATAATTTTATCTATGGAATTATTATTTTTATAAGCTTCTAGGATTTACTGTGAGGATGTACGAGATTATTTTTGAGGCCAAATAATTTATTTGGGCTCTAGAACCCTAAAAATATTTTCTAGAATTTTCTAGGAATTTTTTGGAATTTATTTGGCTTTAATAGGATTTTTTCTAATTTTTTATATATAGTTTCTGCGATTAAAAACCCTATTTATACAGTCAGATGAGCGAGGGGCAGGCCTACCCGTCAGTTGCTGAGTAGGGTGACTCAGCTGTTTCCTTACTAGGAAGCCGAGCCGTGTCCACGTGGCTCAAGACCAAGCAAGCTTGACCCAGAGCCGTTGGATCTGGGCGAGAGCGTTGCATTGCTGCCACGTGTCCCAGCGCCAGCCGACTGAGCGGCTTTCCACCGAATATTAGGTTAATTCGTAAACCTAAAAAATCTACTAGCTTTTTGAGAGTCTTTTCTTCAACCTGTGAAATCAGTCTGTCCGGGAGTTCAAGCAAGTACTTGTTTATGATTTCATATGCATTTACTTTATATTATTATATTTCACTTATACATGGTATTTTTTGTGTCTTGACTGTTTACACACACGAGAGTTGAGTGATTAACTATTGTTCATGTTTCTCAATGTTATTGTGATCATATCTACATGATTGTGAGGTTTGGATATTAGAGGGGTACAATTACTAGGCACGTAGACAAAATTCGATTGTATTGTTGGCAACTATCCCATTTACGGGGACGGACCGTTTATAACCTTATCGTTCGCCCAAGTCGTCCATGTGTAGAAATGTTGTACTTCTCATGACACGTACAATAATATTGTTTATATGAGTTTCATTTTCTTTTCATGCTTGCTACTTTCTTTACTAATTCTTCTATTGTATGATTTCTTGTTCATATTGTTCATGTTTCCATTGATCATTGCTTTCCATGTTTAGTGTTATATTACTTTATATTGTACTTGCATCATGTTAGTTTAAACTTGTACTTGTTCCAATCCTGAATGGATGACCATTTTTCAGTTGTCGACGACGTGATCTGTCTAGAGGTTTACGGTGAGTATGTTGGAGACACTGACGTCACTTGTGTACCCGATTCTAGCATTGTTAGGAATTAACACATTTCCTTTCTTATGGATTCAATTAGTTAGTAGTTACTATAGAGTTTTAGTTTATTTATTTTATTTTTTTCTACCGGGTTAGTTCCCGAGACTTTTTGAGTTGTAGTGGATTATTTGATAATTATAATATTGAGACTATTGGATATTTTGGTTATTACTGATGGCTTAGTTGTGGATGATATATGTGCGTGTTGTGATTATTGTGGACCATTGTTATCACAGACAGCGTATTATCGTTGATGTTGCGGCGTAGGCTGGACTTGGCCACGTACTCGTATACCGAAAGTGAGAGCGGGTCGTGACATGTTGATGCCTTCTCTAGGTATTTGGTATCTTGGTACCATCATACTTGACACTTGATATCTTGGTACCAATATGCACTCTAGGCCACTCGCTCTTGACACTCAACAAATATTTATACCTACTTCAATAACTGTATACTTTTATACCCTTATATATGTATCTATCTATCCCTATACCTTATAGACATGTGGAAAACTTCGATTTGAGGGTATATGTGTCATCACGTATCTCTTGTGACCATTCCCTAAAAGGAAATTTACTTCTACTAACATTTTGAGTCTATTAGAGTTATACCGAAAAAAACTAAGAACGAAAGATTCATAGGTCTTTCTCACCACAAGTCTTTCTAGATATTTTGGTCATTTCCTTCTTAGCCATTTATGGTAGAAACTGTAATAGGATACTCACTCTATACACTCTAGATACTTTTATATAAACTCCAAATTTACCTTGAAAATTACCCAATTCCTAAAATATCTTATATACTTCTAGGGTACTCACTCTAAATACGCTAGGTACTACGATACTCCTTAGTATCTTGGTATCAAAATATAAATATAGATACATATACGCTTAGATGGATACGTATGTTTCGTATCTCATATATCAAAATATATCTTGGATACAACCTTTCTTAGATAGCCTAAATTTAGGACCCGTCATACACATATAACCTTCCTCAGATTATCAAAAAACTAGTTCCAACATGTGTGTCGGTTACAACTTATTCATTTTCGATATACTATAACATGTTTTATTTTTCGTATATACATTGGTAGGATATGCGACACAAGCCTATATCCACACTCTAAACTAGGAAATACACTTATAAACATTTCATGATACCATACTAAGATGTATCCATACTAAATCATTTATGTATATATGTTGTGCCTTATATGTAATATCAATTTGATATTAATTAAACTTATGCAAAAATTATAATGTAATCCATACACATATGTACATACTCATTGACAAGAAAATTAGTGTGAAAGAATGTAATCCATAAACTATTTCACATATTTATGTATCAAGATTGTAGTATTTAAAAATAAAATATTGTAGAAAACAAACATTCACATAAACCGTACTCTATTTCACATGATACACAATGTATCCGTGTCAATGTATGTGTCAGTGTCCGTGTCATTGTGTGTATGTTAGTGTTCGTGTCCGTGTCTGTGTCGTGTTAGCATGAGGGAGATAGGGTTAGGGTTACCTGACCGAGGGGGTCGAGGGGGCCGAGGGGGGTCATCGGGACCGAGGGGCGCCGGGTAGGGGACCGAAGGGGATCGCCAGAGTTAAAAAGCGCCGTGGGGCCCCGGGGCAGGGGGGCGAGGGGGATCGCCGGAGTCAAGTAGGGCCGTAGGGCCCCGGGGTAGGGGGACACCGAAGGCAGGGGGCGTCGGGGGAAGGGGGTCGCTGGAGTCGAGAGAGGCGACTAGGGCATGAGGAGGTCGGAGGAGAGGGGGGCAGGAAATGAAAATTTGGGAGAGAAATGAAAAGTCGAACCAACCAGCGGAACCCTATATAAAGTAATTTGGCGACGTCAATAATAGACGTCGCTACACGTCATTGTTTTTTAATATACCGACATATAAGTTTCGGAGTCGCTAAACGTCACTGTCTTTAAAAATATAGTGACGTTCTTCGACGACTTCGCGACATCAGCTTTCATAATAATAAAGGTAGTTGCTAAACGTTGCTGAAAGTCATTGACAGTGACGTATTGCGACCTCCTTCATAGACGTTGCTAATTTCCAAAATATTAGCGATGCTTATTCCGGAGTAGCTAAATTCGTTGCTGATTTTACTTGTTTTGGTTGTGCCCAAACTAATAGAACATGGCAAGGACGGAAGAAAAAGATACAAATCAAATAGTCAAAACCTCTATAAAAATACAACACAAACACCGAAACTTCTATGCGAAGAACCTAGAGGAAAAAAAACTACAGGACAATCAGAGTGCAACCCGAAGCAGCCTATATTAATATAATAAGTAGATACACCCAAAAAAAACTCCTATGATCCACATGGACCATCGCAACACTTCAATAGATCGAAATAGACTATAGTGAGTACAAAAGATATTACCGAAGACAAGATGACAAGGAAAAACAAATGAAGAACTCCTTGAATAATCTCTCCTCGAAATGACACCAAAAGTTCGAATCTCTCTTTTCCTCCCTTAAGAAGTTGCAAACTTGATTAAGCTTTGTCCTTTCTGATCCTCTGACGATGAATTTGGGTAATAAAACACTTCTTTAAAGCACCAAGATCTTGAACATATTTGGAGTGTTGATCATGATACGGTCGTATTAAGAAAACACCTAAACTCGACCTTCAGAATCGACATCGGTATACTATACGACCCCGATATTTCGATGGTATACCGACAATAATATACTAAAACCCCCATTTTGTGTCCTAGAACAAAAACATATCAGACTGGTATACTGGCGGTACACTAACAACGGTATAACGATGGTATCCTTCGCCTCATGCATATCTCGTATCCATTGATACAGAGCTGTAATATGCTTGGATCGATTATAAAGTATCGGGTTCTTTCCAAAGTGATTAACACTTTGCTATCACGAAGCAAAACATAACACTCTTGCTTAAGCCCTATTTTTTGTAGGAACTTCTTCATTTGTAGTAATTTTTACAAGCCTCCATCCCCGCAATGAACCCTGCCTCTGTCATAGATAAGACAACACACTTTTCCAATCGCAACTGCCACAAAATTACTCCATAAACAAACATCATGCCATAGCCTAAAGTCAACACCTGTTATCCATATATAAAGCCATATCCAACCAACTTCAGCTCATCTCCCGAATGAAAGTTTCTAATTAGCAGTGCCTATAACAAAGGGTCCACTTGACCGTCCTCCAAAGTATCCTTTCGAATTGGAAAGATACATGCTATAACCTTACCTACTATATGAGTAGTATCTAACTTGTACATGCCATAGCTTGCATGAGACTCTCTACTATTTTCCATTAACAAAACTTTATATTTTTTTTACTAAGAAAAACTTAACTATTACTTTTTAATTTCAAAGAATCCTATACAAAGAATGTCTAAGTACAAGCAAGGAGAATAATTTTTTTGAAAAAGAGTAACAATGGAGGTTGAGTTCGCACGTGACTCCTTTTCTCCTTGGACTATCTATCACGCCCCAAAATCAGAATACTGGCAAGTAAGGACGAACCAGGACAACTACGTATGCCAAAGTATTCTAGTACTTCGAAATAATGTATAAGCTGTATAGATAGAGGTGTCACTGCTAAAAGCCAACAGTCAATCATAGGTCAAATAATCCTAGATATCTTAATCATAGGTAAGAAAGTAAAGTACAAGAGTATGATCATCAGGCATATAAGACAGTAAAGCGTCCCAAACTTTGATATATAGATGATCATGAAACAAGTAATATAAAATGAAGAACTAGCAAGATAGTAAGTCATACAAAATCAACTCTAGCTTCATTCTAGAAAATATACATCTAATCCCGTAGGCCAAATGTCAAATCCAAAATACGAGCTAAACACGTGCTCGGTGGTTAAATATCGCAAAAGAATATATAAAAATGAGTGGATAAGAGAAAGAACACCCACTCGGGTATCCTGGTGCTCTGGGTGGTCACCATTAAGTGGAAGGTCCGATAAATCCTCGGGCTCCTTATTCAAATCTGGTCAAACAAAACTAGTGGGGTCAGACCCCCAATATCAAGTACCACAAAGGAAGCCAAACTATGAACTAAAATTAGCATACTAATCATAACAAAACTAAAGTAAAGCAGTAAATCAAGACAAGAATAGTGAAATGGTACTACAGGGTTTATGAAAAAAATTGTAAACATATAAGAAAAAATAGCATATGAATATGTAAGGATGAAACTAAGCATGTAAGCATGTAATAAAGCCGAGTAAGTAAGACAAGTAGTAAAACTAAACATGTGAACAGAAATAGTACCTTATACATGAATCTAGATACTGAAATAACAATCTAGAACAAGATAAGTCTAGAAAGACAGGAATGTACTCCATCCATCAATTACGGCCAAGCAATAAGTATGGCTTGATACATTAGCTAACTAGGGTTATCACAATCCTAATTACTAACATATATATTATGAGAAATTCAATTCAGTTACCTGCCCTACAGACTACCCAACTCATCCAGGCCAAAAGAAAAATAAGTATATCAGACACACTGCAGTAAGATACGTGTGTCCTAGTGTAGTGCAACACTCGACGGTGCGCTAGAAGTATGCCCTTTATGACAGATAACTCCAAATCCCATGTACATGAATGGGATCAGAAGAAAGGGTGCATATAACTAGGAAAATCTTCCCTCCCAATGATCTAAATAATCAAGCTAGTTGTATAGTTTCTAACATTTTCATTCAGGATTTCGGGTGTGACATTCTGCAAAATTCGTCATAGATATGCGACATACAAGACCGTATATGACAAATGTCACGACCCGTACCCGCTTTTCGGATACGAGACGTGTCCAAGCCAGCCTACGCCGCAGAGTCGGCGGTAGAACGCTGTCACAGAAAAGATGCTCAAAATCATAAAATATAACATTTATTGCTCATTCATATTTCTAAATTGATTATAACTTTTACAACATTTATATATAAAGAAAATACAAGTTTCTTACAATTAATGAAAATGATACCACTTCTATCTAATTTTTAGGTTTCTGTCTGTAAGTACACCCGTATCTCCCCATGCTAAGTGAAGCCACAGCTAAACCTGAAAAATGTTAGTTTTCAGTCAGGAATGGAACAAGCACACAAACCAACGACAAATCGAAAACACAATAGATTTCACAAGACATGAAAATAACATATGTGAAATGATCTAGAAATAAGACCGATATCATGATAAATCATGAAAGAAAGTAGATAACTCTACAACATGATATATCAACTAGAAAAGTAACATGTAACTAGGATGACATGGCAAGTGGTGAAGAAACGAGAAAAACAAGTAAAGGTAACTATCTATGTGTTTTGAAATACCAGTTTCAACATGTGAACGGCTAGGGGTAAATCAGGCACCCTGTACGTGTCGTGTGCAGCTGCTATTCTCCACGAAAGATACGGAGGATAGTTCTGGGTAGTCCATATGTCTACTAAGATATTTTCCCTTCCGACTAGTACTCATAGACTCGAACAAGTCACGAAACACGAAAACATGACAATCACGAAATAAAGTATGTAGAGATCCATGACACTAATCAACGTAACAATGTGTCAACAAGCAATAGAGCATATGCATAAACATGAAATGGAAAGACTACTATGAATCGAAAGCAATCAGAAAGTGTACTTGCCTGAATCCTTGCACAAACTATAGTCACAAGTCGAGGATGAGGGGATTTCCAATTAAGAAGTTGTCAACCTATAACATACAACGTACAACAAACCATGTACGAAAACCACAAGTCAATTCTAAGGTTCTAGTTCTAAATTCATGGAATAAGTGACTAATGGGTTGACTAATCTAATAATAGTTAATTCTAGAATAGATTACTTAAAATATAATTTAACCTAATAATAATCTGAATATAATCTAAACATGGAAGTTTGGTCATAAAAAGTCATGTTTCCAATTTTGAAAACCATGGCACGCAAATCGAGGCGTGCCGTTGACTATCTAGTCAAACATCGTGAACTCTAGATTTTAAAAATGCACCTTGGTAGATTTCAGTGCCACAAGTGCGCTGGAATCAACCGTGCCACAAATTCACGTTTTGGTCAAAAGACATCGTCGTTATGGCTAATCGTAACCAAAATGGTGTTTCATCGATCAATTCTGAGTTCAACAGAATAACTAAAATAGTAGATGAACGAATTAATTTCTGGGAAAAATATATGATCGTAGATCTTTGTGTTATCTTTCCGAAACTTTAAACGGTTCATGATTTTGATTTTCGGTCCTCCCGAAATCTCGAAAACACCAAAACGTGTCAAGTTTCGGACAACCGACACTTTACGAATTCTCCAGAAATTTAGGAACAAACTATACAAAAATAAATTACATATTCAGAAAGTTTACCTCGAGACGAATCTAACAAAAAAACGGCACGCTAAAATCATGTCGGGGTCGACGGCAATCACTCCGTGAAGTCGGGGTCTCCAAAGAGCAACTCTCTCAAAGCGGCCAAGTGAATATTAGGGTTTACGAAATACTTTAAGATATATATATATGAGAGAGAAAGAGGCGGTTACTGTAGCAGTTGGCACCGACAGGTGGGCCCCCCGGGTGAATGACTGGATAATTATTTATTTAATTCAGAAAATCATTTAAAAATTATTTTAAGTCCAAATAAACTCAAATAAAATCCTAAAAATTCCTAAAAAATTGTAGAAAATTATAGAAAATATATTTAACCTTCTAGAATATAAAAAAATACTTTAGCTCATATTAGTCCCAGATGGCCTCATAATAAATATTGGAAGCCTTTAAAAATATATAAACCTTAATAAATAAATACTTAAAAATTCTTAAAAATTATGGAAAAATTCTAGAAAATATAAAATAGTATAATGAACCATATAAAAACATTTGGGGTCAATATTTGCTCATATGCTAGCACAATAAATTCTAGAGGTCCTAGAAAGTAGGTTTTCCAATATTAAAATTATCAAAATAATTCCAAAAAAATTGTAAAAATTATAAAAAATATATTTAACCTTCTAAAATATAATTAAAAATACTTTGCCTCAAATTATCCCAAATGGCCTCATAATAAATAATGGAAGCCTTGAAACTATATAAAACTAAATAAAATAATTATCTAAAAATTATAGTAAGCTATAAAATAGCTAAACAATGCTTACTAAGGTCCAAATGACCATAATATGATTATAGCTCCCTTATGAGCTTAGGTACGACTCCTAATGACCATAAAAGTAAATCGTAATCAAGTAAAAATAAAAAAAATAAAAAATTTGGAAGTGGGCTTACAAATCTACCCACCTTAGAAATAAATTCGTCCTCGAATTTAAGGGTTTACTAGGATAGAGGAACTAGATTGATCGGTGAGAAAAGTTAGTAAGAAATTTTGATAAATTAAAATTAAAATTAAAAATTTAAAAAAAGAAAAGTCTTTATTAATATCATTTATCAGTTAGGGTGAAAAATAGGATAAGTAGATATAGGTGGCTTTGTGTTGGGACCTTAGGCTATAGTCTTGGGTCCTTACATAAAACTAATAATAACCTTAAGGATAATTCATTAGTGGAAGACTCTACCCATCTTAGAAATTTCTTCCTCGAAATTTCGAAAAACACGATTAGTCATGAGTGAGAATATAATCAAGTAATGATAGGATCAATGATTAAAATGAGTTAGATCATGGATAAGGTCGAACCCCAAGAAAAGATGTTACGTGGCAGGATTAAAGTTTAATCAAAAGGACTAAACAAGAAAGTCATCAGGTACAACTAATTGTTGTTGGAATTATATAGGTGCGGTCACTATCAAAATTTAGTCAAGGTCAAAACATGGTTAAATCATTTAGATTCAAGTAAGATACAGTCACGATCACAGTTAATTGAGTCGTAGTATAGACATGATTAGCTGGTTAAACAAAATTTATTTAGGCATGATTATAGAATCAAAATTTAGGAAAACTTGAGAATTGGCACTTTCGAAGTATACAAGTAGTCTAGTTGTGATCGAAATTATTTACGGATGATCAAAACAAAATCGTTTCGATACGCTTAAATATTTATCCATAATCATTTAGGCACGAGTTTTAGAACCCAAAATCTAGCTACATTTTAGGAATCTAGGGGAAGGAAATCAAAATAGGTTTAAAAATGACGATTCAAAAACAAATAGAAGGAGAAGGGAGGAGGAAGAACAACCAGTTTATTGAGAAGATGGTAACTAGGAATAAGGTACAAGTCAATTTGATAAATTAATAGTCATATGCCAGTAAAAGATGTAGCCTTTATGGTATTCGAAACTCGTACACATATCCGAAGTCACTTTACCGAGAATTTATACCACGCCAGTGTACAGCTAGCTGCAATAAACTCTTGGTTCTACAACTCAAGTAATGATACGGTAACGAATACCCTATCAACTCTATCTAATCTTGACAAAATAACTCAAGTATGAAATAGGAAAACCAAGACATAGTTTTAATAATGCTCGATCACCCACGCTTATTTAGAATTACTTCAAAGTAGGGGTCATGCCTCGCTAGTGCGCTGCTGGCTGCAGTGAGCCCGTAGTCTCCATAATACAAATAAATGGCGACAGTGCGCTGTTGTCTTGCCATTGTGAGTCATCGAAAATTATTCCAACTATATTCATAAATTTTCAAAGAAGCTTCTAGAATTCCAACAAATTGATCATGATAGAAAGGTGTATGTATCTGTCCTTGAAGAAAATATTAATTTTAAATAAAATGATCACTTAGATATCAATGTTGAAGACCAAACGATCGATTATGAATGTGGTTGAACAAAAGAGAGCAAAAGTTTCCTATTTTTATTTTTCTAGTATTCAAGAATCGAAAGGAACACATGCGTATCTTAAATTTCAGCAAATCTAGCACAGAATAAACATATGGATATGTTACGATTATGTTAGGCTCAAATATAATGGGTGGAGTTAAAACAATGTTTCTTAGAAAGATAGATTACTATGGCTAATAGGAAATAAATGGGCAATACAACTTTTATGATATGACGATGGTGGTTAGATGGGAGAAAATAAAATTGCACAATGATTAGGAATGAGGGAGGCCTAGATTACCAAACGAAGAGTCTACCTACCTTGGGTCATACCCTCGTATTAAATAAAACCAATATCCTTCTAGGAGGATCCCTAAGTTATATAATAGGGTTTATAATTCAATAAATTTCTACGTAAATCACGTGGCATATATAGCAATCTTAACTACCCAAATAATCAGTTGAATAAGGGTTTCCTATTCCTATTCCTTCTCCTGAAATTAAATTAGTCCTAATTGTGAATGAGCATTTTCCAAGTCGCATGCTCGCAATAGTATGACTAACTTAAGTACTATCACTAGTTCACAATCTTTTGCGAAAATGGACTTGCATGGGCCACCACAAAAATTTGTCACCACCCGCACCCGCTTTTCGGATACAAGACGTGTCCAAGCCAGCCTACGCCGCAGGGTCGACGGTAGAAAGCTGTCACGGCCAAGATGCTCAAAATCATAAAATATAACATTTATTGCTCATTCACATTTCTAAATTGATTACAACTTTTACAACATTTATATTTAAAAAAATACAAGGTTCTTACAAGTAATGAAAATGATACCACTTCTATCTAATTTCAAGGTTTCTGCCCGCAAGCGTATCTCCCCATGCTAAGTGAAGCTACAGCTAAACCTAACAAATGTTGGTTTCCAGTCAGGAATGGAACAAGCACACAAATCGACGACAAATCAAAAATACAATAGAATTCACAAGACATAAAAATAACATATGTGAGATGATCTAGAAATAAGACCGATATCATGATAAATCATGAAAGAAAGTAGATAACTCTACAATATGATATATCAGCTAGAAAAGGAACATGTAACTAGGATGACATTGCAAGTGGTGAAGAAAATAAGAAAAATAAGTAAAGACAACTATCTATGTGTTTTAAAATACCAGTTTTGACATGTGAACGGCTAGGGGGTAAATTAGGCACCCTGTACGTGTCGTGTGTAGCTGCTATTCTCCACGAAAGATACGGGAGATAGTTCTGGGTAGTCTACATGTCTACTAAGATATTTTCCCTCCCGACTAGTACTCATGGACTCGAACAAGTCACAAAACACGAAAATACGACAATCATGAAATAAAGTATGTAGAGATCCATGATACTAATCCGAGTAATAATGTGTCAACAAGCAAGAGCATATGCATAAACATGAAATGGAAAGACTACTATGAATCGAAAGCAATCAGAAAGTGCACTTGCCTGAATCCTTGTAGAAATCGTAGTCACAAGTCGAGGATGAGAGGATTTTCAATCTAGAAGCTGTCAACCTATAACATACAATGTACCACAAACCATGCACAAAAACTACAAGTTAATTCTAAGGTTCTAGTTCTAAATTCATAGAATAGGTGGCTAATGGGTTGACTAATCTAATAATAGTTAATTCTGGAATAAATTACTTAAAAATCTAATTTAACCTAATAATAATCTGAATATAATCTAAACATGGAAGTTTGGACATAAAAAGTCATGTTTCCAATTTTAGAAACCATAGCACGCAAATCGAGACGGGCCGTTGACTATCTAGTCAAACATCGGGAACTCTAGATTTTGAAAATGCACCTTGGTAGATTTCAGTGCCACAAGTGCGCTGGAATCAACCATGCCACAAATTCACATTTTGGTCAAAAGACATCGCCGTTATGGCTAATCATGACCAAAACGGTGATTCACCGATCAATTCTGAGTTCAACAGAATAACTAAAATTGTAGATGAAAGAATTAATTTCTAGAAAACATATATGTCGTAGAGCTCTGTGTTAGATTTCCAAAAATTTAAATGGTTCATGATTTCAATTTCCGGTCCTCCCGAAATCTTGAAAATACCAAAATGTGTCAAGTTTCGGATAACCTACACTCTATGAATTTTCCAGAAATTTAGGAACAAAGTATACAAAAATAAATTACATATTCAGAAATTTTACCTCGAGACGAATCCAATAAAAAAATAGCACGCTAAAATCACGTCGGGGTTGACGGCAATCACTCCGTGAAGTCGGGGTCTCCAAAGGGCAACTCTCTCAAAGCGGCCAAGTGAATATTAGGGTTTACGAAATACTTTTAGGTATATATAGGAGAGAGAAAGAGGCGGTTACTATAGAAGTTGGCGCCGACAGGTAGGCCCCTCCTGGTGAATGACTGAATAATTATTTATTTAATTCAGAAAATTATTTAAAAATTATTTTAAGTCCAAATTAACTCAAATAAAATCCTAAAAATTCCTAAAAAATTGTAAAAAAATTATAGAAAAATATATTTAACCTTCTAGAATATAAATAAAAATACTTTACAGCATATTAGTCCCATATGGCCTCATAATCAATATTGGAAGCCTTTAAAAATATATAAACCTTAATAAATAAATACTTAAAAATTCTCAAAAATTATGAAAAAATTCTAGAAAATATAAAATAGTATAATGAACCCTAGAAAAATATTTGGGGTCAATATTTGCTCATATGCTAGCACAATAAATTCTAGAGGTCCTAGAAAATAGGTTTTCCAATATTAAAATTATTAAAATAATTTCAGAAAAATTGTAACAATTATAGAAAATATATTTAACCTTATAAAATATAATTAAAAAATACTTTACCACAGATTATCCCCAAATGGCCTCATAATAAATAATGGAAGACTTTAAACTATATAAAACTAAATAAAATAATTATCTAAAAATTATAGTAAGTTATAAAATAGCTAAACAATGTTTACTAAGGTCCAAATGACCATAATATGATTATAGCTCCCTTATAAGCTTAGGTACGTGTCACGTCCCAGAACCAGAATACTGGAGAGCGGGGGACATACACAGCCAGCTACGTATATTAAAGTGAATCCCACCTCGATATATGGTCACGGGTGTCTAGATACATGAGGGTTTAACTACAAGCCAATAGTCTCTTATGGTCAATAACAAGCCTAGTGTCTCAATCTCAAGCAAGCAAGTAAATGTAACAAGATGGTAGATCATCAGACATACAAAGTAAGGCGTCCCATACATTATATATTCAGATGATCATGAAGCTAGTCATACAAAATACGAAGACTAGCAAGAGTTTAAGTCATACATGATCAACCCTAGGAGTTTTTAACCATATTACAGCCCTTAGGCAGACAGAAATGTAAATTTAATACGAGCTAACACTTGCTCGGCGGCTAAATGCCTCAAAAGAATAATTTACAATAGAGTGAGAGAGCAAAATAAAACCCACTCGTTGCCAGGGTTGCGCTTAGTGTTCACCCTCTAGATGGAAGGCTGGAAGATCCTCGGGTGCTACTTCAAAATCTGGCCATACAAATCAGCTGGGTCAGACCCCAGAAAGATCAAGTGCCACAAGGGAGGCTTCACTTAAGAACTAAAACCAGCATATTAGCACATAAAGACATAAATGATAACAAAAGACATGAGTTAGAGAAACAAGGAGATAAACGATAAGATAACTAAAGGACTAATCCATTAACCAAGATACAACCCGTAAACCAAAGAAGGACCGGGGTTGTAATCCTTCACCGGAACAGAACTTAGTCTCTAACCAATTAATGATAAGTAAAGTGTAATAGTAACATGCTGAAATAACCATGTACTGGTCTTGTCTAGGCAAGACCAGACGGGACTCCATCCATCAATCACGGCCAAGCAATGAGTACGGATTGATACTTTAACTAACTAGGGTTATCACAAGCTTAGTTACTAACAAGATGCATCAAGATGTTCCAACAGTCGCATGCCCTGCCGTCTTAATCCAGGTCATCCGATCACAAGTTGATAAAGTTGGATTAGGTGGCTTGGGGGTGCAACATATGACAGTGCTGGAAATGTGCCCTACTCGACGGCAGTCTACAACTACAATTAGAGCACCCAGATAACGGGACTACTTGTAGCTGTAAATCCCTTTATGGACTATTTGATCAATCTAATCATTATCCTAGTCAGATTTAGTACGAATTCCTGACCGTGGAAATCAGAAATTTATGTCCTATACATGATACAAGACGAGACATGTAGCTTATACAAGTACAACCATCAACGGTGTCAAGACAAGGGTTACTTAGCAAGTCAAGATAGTTGTCGCAACAGCATATGTCACGACCCGCACCCACTGTGAGGGTACGAGAATGTAACAACGCCCAGCCTACGCCACAGTGTCGGCGGTAGAACGCTGTTCTAGGTCATGAACTATAACTAACATAATATGAATACTCTCCATAAGGAGGCCAACACAGAGGTATAACTCAATCACAATCTAAGGTAGAATGTAGCATGATGGAATTAGATAAGAAATCCTCAACTGAGGTACAGCAGAAAGAAATAACAAAGTCTCAATACCTCTAAAATATACAACTCTGAAAGTAAGACAACAGCTAAACATGAAAAGAAAGGACAGTCTAAGCTATCTATACTATACAAGGTATCATCCTGAGCAGCTGCCTGAACCTCCCCAGGGGTCCAGGTTGCGAGTGTCAACTAGGCAAGCTCCAAGTAAGGGGTGCAGGTTCCTCATCATCCTCTGTAAAATTTTCAACAGGTCCAGTCAGGACAGGAGCGAGCACAATACATCTCATGCAGTTCATATCATGTCAGAAAATATAAAGCAGACAATAGAGTAAGATACATGAAGCGCTGTAAGAAGATGTACATAAAAACATGAGAGATATTTGATAACTGGAAATATATACATGATAAGTAAGAACTGTAAGTGACTAGTGATTTAGAGTACGAGATGGCATATAATTGGCTTAGGTTGTACATGATAAAACATAGAAGTAACAGAGTGTACATGATGGATAAATCACATAACCATTTATACTCATCTCTACCCACAATCATGTCACGACCCGCACCCTGTATAGGGGCACGAGAAGTGGGTACGTCCAGCCTACGCCGCAGTGTCGGCGGTAGAACGCTGTCCTAGGTTGCTAACTAATCTCATGCAGTGTATATAATGTACTTGCCAAGATCTCAACTCCGAGAGGAAGACAAGTAAAAGATATGATATACTCAATCACAATCTAAGCACGATAAGATAACACAGAAATCTAGATACCAACTAACAACAACAGAAATTTAAACTACTAAAATAATAACAACATGATCTCAAACAAAACTCTAATACAACTCAATATCTCAAGTTTAATACAACAAGCTCAAAACATGAAAGCTAAGTAAGTCTACTAGCTAATCTCCTGAATCACTCCTGAGAGTCGGAGCCAAAGGTAGCTAATCCCTCGCCAGGTCCATGGTAAGAAGGGCATGTGTCGTCAGGGGTATCATCTGTAATATTTTCAACAGGTCCAATCAGGACAGGAACGAGCACATCTCATCTAAAATCCCAAGTAAATGACAAAGACTATAAAGCAGTTTTAGACAGTTATACAGATGAGCATGGCAGTTTTATACAGATAATGATGTAGAGAAACAGTGAGGGTACAAGGAAAGTAAAGTAACTAACAAGAGAAGAAAACATGGCAAAGAAGACTGTAGTGAACTAGCTGAACTAGAATAACATGGTATAAGTCCAGACAGTATAAAATGTAATCCCAGTGTGAGTCCAGTCCATATAATCCAATACTAGATGATTCCAGTACAAGATGAGTCCAGTAAAATGAGTCCAGAAGTGATCCATGATTCCAGGGTAAGTCCAGACTATACTCTAACTGTGTGTTTTAAAATACTGAGATCAACATGTAACGGCTAGGGGTAATCAGGCACATCGCACACTCGGCCAAGTGTGGGATGGCTAGCATTCCAGAATAGTTCCAAGGGAGGTGGTTCCAGATTTTAGGTATGTTCACATGTCTACTCAAGTATTTCCCCGCCCACAAATGAATCCATAATCCAACACTACAACCAGTATGAGTCCAGCCAATGATTCCAGAAATGATTCCAGTAGGGTGATGCCAGTAGTGATTCCAGATATAGAGGCCAGACATAAATAAATGAGTGTCGCATATAATGGATCCAACAATACCAATCGTGTTTGTACAGAGAATCATATATAGCTATCTAGAACTGAAATACAGTAAATGACAAGTAATGAAAGAACTATCAGAGAATGTACTCGCCTGACACTCTGGAAAGAGTAGTATAATATCAGATGTCTGTACCAGGGTCACAATGTCCTAAAATAGAGTAATACAGTTATGATATGTCTATAATGAAGGTAAATGAAATCTACAATGCAATCTATATGAATTCTAAGCCAATCTAGGTCAAAGTCAAACTTGGTCAACTCTACAGTCAAACTAAGTCAAATCAAATCATACTAGGTCACAGGAAATCAAACTAAGTCAAATAGAGTCAAACAAGGTCAAACAAGTCAAGGTTAGTCAAATCTAGGTTAAAGTCAACTCCTGGTCAACACTCTAATCAAACTAGTCAAATACTAGTCAACATGATCAATCTGGGTCAAGTCTAAGTCAAACTTAGACCAACTAAGGTATTGGTCAAACAAAGACTAGTCAGTCAGGTAATTAAGTCAAACAAAGACTAGTCAACAAGGTGATTAGGTCAAACATGGTCAAACTAGTTTAAACTAGTCATTCTAGGTTAATCCTAGTCAATTCTAGGTCAAAGTTGACCTATAGTTGACTTTGGTCAACAAGGGTCAACTTGCTAGTCAACCTAGGTCTACTAGTCCTAATGGTCAACTCTAACTCACTAACCATGGGCCATAGGCTAGTAACTTTAGACCATAGACTAAGACATCAAGTCTATACATATATATATCTAATATATAGTCAACTATATATATATATATATAATACCATAATCTATCTCTATATATATATATATATATATATATATATATATATATATATATATATATATATATAATATCCATACACATCTATATAACCATTTACCTCCAATTATATAACATACCCTATCTATATATATAACCCTCATATATATATATCAATATCTAACCCATATATATAATACTATATATATATACCCACATAACATATATATCTATATATATATATATATATAATTATCTCACTATGTACAACATACCATATATATACATGTATACATATAACATATATAGAGAGAAAATATTAGAGAGAGAGAGAGAGAGTGAATGAGAGAGAGAGTGAATGAGAGAGAGAGTGGGTGGACAGGACACAGGGAAGGGGGTTAAGGGACTGACACAGGGGGGGGGTTCTGTTAAAATCAGAACCACACACACACACAGCATAACACACACACACACATACATATGTACATATATACGTAACTACATATATACATATCCAATTACCCTCAAATTTCACATACACACTTATCTACATATATACTTACATATACAATGTATAAATACCCAAATATACATATATATATATATCAAAATCAGTTTGAAATTGGTTTTGAAAATCTGGAAAATACAAGATAACTGTTCATTACTGAACAATTGGGGTAATCCCAAAACTAACCCCTAAACTCGACTATGGTCCCCAACCAAGGGTTGGTAACAGTGTCCCTAGGTGTCCTCTAGTGTCTAGGGAGCCTGACACTACACCACGACACGACACGACGTGTCCACAGGTCGAAATACAAAACCGGGTAAATTACAGTGCACTAGAATGCACTGTATCGTGCACGAGTTCATATGTCTCGTGGATACGACACAGGTGTCTAGAAGTCTCGTACACGTGTGGGTAGGTTCGCCTAGGGTTGGTCTAGGGTTTAGGTATCCTGCACGGTGTCCACGTGTCTCACAGGGTCGACACGAGACCCGTATCAGTCGAGAAAACTCGACTGATACGCACGGTTTACACTGTGTCGTGCAGGGATGCACACGCCTCGTGGATACGACACGGGCCACGTGGGGCCTCGTGGTCATGCCCACGTGTAGCCCACGTATAGGGCTACACACTCGTGTCACCACGAGGTGTCCACGTGGCGTGTCCGTGCGACACGACACGCTCGAATGTTGGTGTCTGTGCGTGTGTGCACGTGCAGTGCGTGTCCAGTGTGAGTGAGATTTCTCACTCGATACGACACGAGAAGCCGTGAGATTTTGGGGGCATGTTCGCAGACATTGCCCCCGTGTCCATGCCAAATTTGGCGTATCCTAGTGGTCTGTACAGTGAGAACTGACACAGTGGTAGCAGGGCATATTTTCAGTGTACTGTGCACTGTGTCCAGTGTGTGAAACTGAGAGCTTCGTGTCCAGATTTTGGACACGACACAACCCAATTTGTGCTCAGTGTTTTAGGGTTAGGTTTAGGGTTAGCTAGGCTAGGTTTTGGTTCAAAAAGATTTGGAAAACAGTGAGTTAATATCAATGTGACAGTGAGCTAAAAAACACTAAAATACAATGAAATTAAATTAGGATACGTGTCCGACACGACACCAAACAAATCCTAATTTTCACCAAACTAATCCTACAGTTCCCTAGTACCTAGATGCATGCAAATATGAAGAGAAAACACTATATTAACAAGGTTTAGGAATAATTACCTCTTGGTGCACAAAGTCTTGAATTTCACTAAATGAGGGTGTGTATCCTCTAACCTCAACTTGTCCTTCCTTGGTGAAACTTGAGTAGCACACTTCCCTAGGCTTCCTTAGATTGTAGGTGACCTAATGGAGAAAACTAGAGGTGATTTGGTGCTAAAATGGCTAAGTTATGGAAGGTTGAAGTTGAGGGAAAATCAAGGTTCCAAGTAAATGAAAATGGGACCTTTTTGTGAAGGGGTGTACATATATAGGGGGGGTGTTCTTGGCTGCCATGGGGGGGGGGGGTAGGGGTAGGCTATAGGGTCCCCTTCCACCTTGCAAAACTTAGTCTCTAAGGCTTTGACTAGGGTTAGATATTCTAGGTTTCTAAAATATCCTAGAAAGTTAAATATCTAGATATTTATCAACCTAGATATTTACACATAAAGTAAATATCTACACTTAGTCTTCTAGGTTAGTGACTAACCCCTAGATTAGGCTAAACTAGCTTAGGGACTAACATAACACTAATCAATAATTAATTAATAATAAAAACACATAATTTCAAATAATTCCAAATAAATCCTAGAAAATTACCAAAATACCCTTTAGGCCAAAAAGCCCTAATTTGATGTTCTAAGCCTATGGCTAAGCTCACATGATCATGGTTAGTCTCTAGGTTAAGGAATAGCTAGGGTTTACACTAGAGTTTATTAGTAAAATCACAAAGTCACAAGTCATGACTTAGGAATTGGTTTAACCTAACTAAAATCACCAGAAAATTATACCATGACTAAAATACCACTAATAAATAATAAAAATAATAAATTTTCAAAAATACCCCAATTTCAGAAAACTGGGTGTTACAAGTCTACCCACCTTAGAAGAATTTCGTCCTCGAAATTAAGATGGTCGTACTCCTCCTAGGTCACACCCCCAGTCATTCAAGGTCAAAAGATAACATGCAATCATAGACCTACTGGTCATGATTCTACAGTCTCAAAAGGGGTAACTATGCTATCTAGCATATCACAAGCATATCCTGACAGGTACTAATGGAATCACACAACAAGATGGGAAAAGAAGGACAGGAAAGACAAACCTGCTAACCCGTCACCTGCAGCGTCGGTCTCCTCGACCGTCATCGCAAAAGCTCCACCCCTCTGGTGCTGAGCTACAGGTGGCCTAGCACCCTCATAAGGAGGTGCAACTGGACAATCTATCATCTTGTGGGCATCAGACCCACAAAATAGACAAACCTTCAGCCTCCTCCTACAAGACTCCCAAATATGCCCTACCTTCTTGCAATACCCACAACTCTGTATCCTCTGATCCTGTCCTCGAGGCTGATGCTGAACTCTAACAGGTGTCTGCTGAATGTGAGGCCTCTTGGCCTGACCTCCACTGCTGCCTGCTCCCTGTGTATCACGGCCCCTCTTGAGCTTCAGCTCAAGATCATCCTCAGCTGCCATCGCTCCTGCCAGAATGTCCTCGAAGGTGGCACTCCTCTCACTCTTGGTCAAGGACTTGACTTCCTTGACCAAGCCCTTTCTGAACCTCCTCGCCTTCGCTGTCTCGCTAAGGCCCTCTACGAATCTGCTCAACCGGCAAAACTCACCGGCGTACTCCTCTACAGTCTGGTTCCCCTGAACCAGGTTCTCGAACTGTGTCTCCAAGGCGCCGACTGCCTGATCTGGGAAAAACTTCCCCTTGAAGAGCTCCTTGAAAGCTCTCCATGCCTGCCCTGGAGTACCTACTCTCGGATCCGTCTGATACCAGGTACGGGCAAGATCCCGCATCTGGCTGGCTGCTGCCTCTACCTGGAGTCCGGCTGGTATCTCCGCCAGTCGAAAGATCTTCTCGATGTGCTCTATCCAGTCATCCGCATAAAGAATCCCCTCAGTCCCCAAGAAGTCCCTGGGGTGCATCTTCTTGAACTCCTGGATGCCCGGAATCCTCTGCTGCTGTCCTGCTCCTGCCTGCGGCTGGGCTGCCAGCCTCTCTATCGTCGCTGTAGCCAGCTGATGGACATCCTCAATGCCTCTGGTAAATGCTGTCGTCTGACGCTGCTGCTGGGTCTGATGTGACTCAAAAAACTGCTGAAAATATGAAAACATCTGTGCAGCATCCACATACCCAGATGGCATCTGCTGCTGGTACTCCTGCTGGTACTGTTGCTGTTGCTGATACTCTGGCTGAAAATGAGGCTGACGAAACTGCGGAGGAGGCATATCTGGGGTAGCTGGGATAGTCCTCGGAATAGGTGGAGGAGGACTACCAAAAGTAGATACTCCTACGTGAGCAGACGTAAGGAGTAGTACAGTCCCAGCTGTAGGCTGTACTGGACGAGAATCGGCAGACCTCTCAGAATCTGCCGGCACAGAGCGATGTGACCTAGTCTCCACCATCCTGAAGACAGATCAATAAGGAAGTCAATAACGGTACAAGGATGACAGTATCAAGGATAATGCGAAAATAGATTATACAGATTTGAACAAAAGTCAGTAGATTCAAATCCCTGGAAATTTCCTAGTTGTGATTGAGTATCCTCTCTCTAAGCCTATTATCAAATCCTATCACAGGCTGTAGTGATACTCTAGTTCGAATACCACTACATAAACTCGAGACCTGCATGGGCCACCACTAAAAACGTATCACGACCCGCACCCTGTATAGGGGCACGAGAAGTGGGTACGTCCAGCCTACGCCGCAGTGTCGGCGGTAGAACGCTGTCCTAGGTTGCTAACTAATCTCATGCAGTGTATATAATGTACTTGCCAAGATCTCAACTCCGAGAGGAAGACAAGTAAAAGATATGATATACTCAATCACAATCTAAGCACGATAAGATAACACAGAAATCTAGATACCAACTAACAACAACAGAAATTTAAACTACTAAAATAATAACAACATGATCTCAAACAAAACTCTAATACAACTCAATATCTCAAGTTTAATACAACAAGCTCAAAACATGAAAGCTAAGTAAGTCTACTAGCTAATCTCCTGAATCACTCCTGAGAGTTGGAGCCAAAGGTAGCTAATCCCTCGCCAGGTCCATGGTAAGAAGGGCATGTGTCGTCAGGGGTATCATCTGTAATATTTTCAACAGGTCCAATCAGGACAGGAACGAGCACATCTCATCTAAAAATCCCAAGTAAATGACAAAGACTATAAAGCAGTTTTTAGACAGTTATACAGATGAGCATGGCAGTTTTATACAGATAATGATGTAGAGAAACAGTGAGGGTACAAGGAAAGTAAAGTAACTAACAAGAGAAGAAAACATGGCAAAGAAGACTGTAGTGAACTAGCTGAACTAGAATAACATGGTATAAGTCCAGACAGTATAAAATGTAATCCCAGTGTGAGTCCAGTCCATATAATCCAATACTAGATGATTCCAGTACAAGATGAGTCCAGTAAAATGAGTCCAGAAGTGATCCATGATTCCAGGGTAAGTCCAGACTATACTCTAACTGTGTGTTTTAAAATACTGAGATCAACATGTAAACGGCTAGGGGTAATCAGGCACATCGCACACTCGGCCAAGTGTGGGATGGCTAGCATTCCAGAATAGTTCCAAGAGAGGTGGTTCCAGATTTTAGGTATGTTCACATGTCTACTCAAGTATTTTCCCGCCCACAAATGAATCCATAATCCAACACTACAACCAGTATGAGTCCAGCCAATGATTCCAGAAATGATTCCAGTAGGGTGATGCCAGTAGTGATTCCAGATATAGAGGCCAGACATAAATAAATGAGTGTCGCATATAATGGATCCAACAATACCAATCGTGTTTGTACAGAGAATCATATATAGCTATCTAGAACTGAAATACAGTAAATGACAAGTAATGAAAGAACTATCAGAGAATGTACTCGCCTGACACTCTGGAAAGAGTAGTGTAATATCAGATGTCTGTACCAGGGTCACAATGTCCTAAAATAGAGTAATACAGTTATGATATGTCTATAATGAAGGTAAATGAAATCTACAATGCAATCTATATGAATTCTAAGCCAATCTAGGTCAAAGTCAAACTTGGTCAACTCTACAGTCAAACTAAGTCAAATCAAATCATACTAGGTCACAGGAAATCAAACTAAGTCAAATAGAGTCAAACAAGGTCAAACAAGTCAAGGTTAGTCAAATCTAGGTTAAAGTCAACTCCTGGTCAACACTCTAATCAAACTAGTCAAATACTAGTCAACATGATCAATCTGGGTCAAGTCTAAGTCAAACTTAGACCAACTAAGGTATTGGTCAAACAAAGACTAGTCAGTCAGGTAATTAAGTCAAACAAAGACTAGTCAACAAGGTGATTAGGTCAAACATGGTCAAACTAGTTTAAACTAGTCATTCTAGGTTAATCCTAGTCAATTCTAGGTCAAAGTTGACCTATAGTTGACTTTGGTCAACAAGGGTCAACTTGCTAGTCAACCTAGGTCTACTAGTCCTAATGGTCAACTCTAACTCACTAACCATGGGCCATAGGCTAGTAACTTTAGACCATAGACTAAGACATCAAGTCTATATACATATATATATCTAATATATAGTCAACTATATATATATATATATATATATATAATACCATAATCTATCTCTATATATATATATATATATATATATATATATATATATATATATATATATATATATATATATATATATAATATCCATACACATCTATATAACCATTTACCTCCAATTATATAACATACCCTATCTATATATATAACCCTCATATATATATATCAATATCTAACCCATATATATAATACTATATATATATACCCACATAACATATATATCTATATATATATATATATAATTATCTCACTATGTACAACATACCATATATATACATGTATACATATAACATATATAGAGAGAAAATATTAGAGAGAGAGAGAGAGTGAATGAGAGAGAGAGTGAATGAGAGAGAGAGTGGGTGGACAGGACACAGGGAAGGGGGTTAAGGGACTGACACAGGGGGGGGTTCTGTTAAAATCAGAACCACACACACACACAGCATAACACACACACACGCATACATATGTACATATATACGTAACTACATATATACATATCCAATTACCCTCAAATTTCACATACACACTTATCTACATATATACTTACATATACAATGTATAAATACCCAAATATACATATATATATATATATCAAAATCAGTTTGAAATTGGTTTTGAAAATCTGGAAAATACAAGATAACTGTTCATTACTGAACAGTTGGGGTAATCCCAAAACTAACCCCTAAACTCGACTATGGTCCCCAACCAAGGGTTGGTAACAGTGTCCCTAGGTGTCCTCTAGTGTCTAGGGAGCCTGACACTACACCACGACACGACACGACGTGTCCACAGGTCGAAATACAAAACCGGGTAAATTACAGTGCACTAGAATGCACTGTATCGTGCACGAGTTCATATGTCTCGTGGACACGACACAGGTGTCTAGAAGTCTCGTGCACGTGTGGGTAGGTTCGCCTAGGGTTGGTCTAGGGTTTAGGTATCCTGCACGGTGTCCACGTGTCTCACAGGGTCGACACGAGACCCGTATCAGTCGAGAAAACTCGACTGATACGCACGGTTTACACTGCGTCGTGCAGGGATGCACACGCCTCGTGGACACGACACGGGCCACGTGGGAACTCGTGGTCATGCCCACGTGTAGCCCACGTATAGGGCTACACACTCGTGTCACCACGAGGTGTCCACGTGGCGTGTCCGTGCGACACGACACGCTCGAATGTTGGTGTCTGTGCGTGTGTGCACGTACAGTGCGTGTCCAGTGTGAGTGAGATTTCTCACTCGACACGACACGAGAAGCCGTGAGATTTTGGGGGCATGTTCGCAGACATTGCCCCCGTGTCCATGCCAAATTTGGCGTGTCCTAGTGGTCTGTACAGTGAGAACTGACACAGTGGTAGCAGGGCATATTTTCAGTGTACTGTGCACTGTGTCCAGTGTGTGAAACTGAGAGCTTCGTGTCCAGATTTTGGACACGACACAACCCAATTTGTGCTCAGTGTTTTAGGGTTAGTTTTAGGGTTAGCTAGGCTAGGTTTTGGTTCAAAAAGATTTGGAAAACAGTGAGTTAATATCAATGTGACAGTGAGCTAAAAAACACTAAAATACAATGAAATTAAATTAGGATACGTGTCCGACACGACACCAAACAAATCCTAATTTTCACCAAACTAATCCTACAGTTCCCTAGTACCTAGATGCATGCAAATATGAAGAGAAAACACTATATTAACAAGGTTTAGGAATAATTACCTCTTGGTGCACAAAGTCTTGAATTTCACTAAATGAGGGTGTGTATCCTCTAACCTCAACTTGTCCTTCCTTGGTGAAACTTGAGTAGCACACTTCCCTAGGCTTCCTTAGATTGTAGGTGACCTAATGGAGAAAACTAGAGGTGATTTGGTGCTAAAATGGCTAAGTTATGGAAGGTTGAAGTTGAGGGAAAATCAAGGTTCCAAGTAAATGAAAATGGGACCTTTTTGTGAAGGGGTGTACATATATAGGGGGGGTGTTCTTGGCTGCCATGGGGGGGGGGGTAGGGGTAGGCTATAGGGTCCCCTTCCACCTTGCAAAACTTAGTCTCTAAGGCTTTGACTAGGGTTAGATATTCTAGGTTTCTAAAATATCCTAGAAAGTTAAATATCTAGATATTTATCAACCTAGATATTTACACATAAAGTAAATATCTACACTTAGTCTTCTAGGTTAGTGACTAACCCCTAGATTAGGCTAAACTAGCTTAGGGACTAACATAACACTAATCAATAATTAATTAATAATAAAAACACATAATTTCAAATAATTCCAAATAAATCCTAGAAAATTACCAAAATACCCTTTAGGCCAAAAAGCCCTAATTTGATGTTCTAAGCCTATGGCTAAGCTCACATGATCATGGTTAGTCTCTAGGTTAAGGAATAGCTAGGGTTTACACTAGAGTTTATTAGTAAAATCACAAAGTCACAAGTCATGACTTAGGAATTGGTTTAACCTAACTAAAATCACCAGAAAATCATACCATGACTAAAATACCACTAATAAATAATAAAAATAATAAATTTTCAAAAATACCCCAATTTCAGAAAACTGGGTGTTACAAATCAATACACAAGGATCTATTCAAGTTACGTTACGGACATGATGTTTTGGTTATACAAGAAACACATGAGGAACCATGAGCGTACATGAAAGAACATGAGAGTACATGAACGTACATGAAAGAACATGAGAGAATATGAGTGTACATGAATAACGCAGAAGCAAGGAATACATGATGTACATGAAACACATGTCATAAAGTATCCGATGCGCCCGCTAAGGAGGATAACATCCCAAGAAGAGATCCATATAGTACCAATCCGTGATGATAACGTGACAGCATCAAGTAAAAGTAATCTAGAGCGAGAATATAATTTGTAACAAGTATGAAACGATCAGAGAATGTACTCGCCTCGTATCTGAATGTCTGAAGTAAATGTACTGCCTGAGGAGAGGTGTCTGGCTCCTAAACAGAACAGCACAAGTCACAACAAGTCCAAAATGACAATATGAAGTTCTACTATGCATTCTACATGATTCTAGGTCAATCTAGACCAAAGTCAACTCTTGGTCAACTTGGTCAATCCTGAAAGTCAAACCTAGGTCAACTATGGTCAAACTAGGTCTAATAAGTCTAAATTAGGTCAAACAAGTTATTCTAGGTCTAAACAAACTAAGTATATGCAAATCAAGTATCCAAGATAGCTACTAACTCATAGCCTAAGTCACTTGCTAAACCAAGCACAAAACTAAACCATAAGCTAACAAGGCACACAAACTTAGTCATATAATGTATATATATTATTCACATTCACATATTCATATATATAGATATATATAGGAAAGCTATATATATAGGCAAAATATATATATATATATATATATATATATATATATATATATATATATATATATATATATATATAGAGAGAGAGAGAGAAAGAGAGGTAAAAGAGTAAGTGAGTATGCGTGTGTTTGGCATGTGTGTGAAAGGATATGTGTTAATGTTCTAAAATTTAGTGATAGGTAGGTGTATGTGACATGGGATACATGATGTCAAAGGGTGTATGAATGCATGTGTGTAAAAGGATATAGGTTAACTCAGTTTATAGAAATATATACATACATACTTACCTTGTATACATGCATACATACATATCATGTATATTACATTTACATGATACATACATGTATACTTGTATTATATTATACTTACATTCATGCATATTAGATACTTGTATTTATATTAACATATTGTAAACATTCATTTTATTCATGCATCTATGCATTACCTACATGTTTTATACATATGCATACATTGTATATTCATATCATGTCATACATTAACATAGAGACATACAAACATACACACATCATATATTTCATACCTTGCATTACCTACATATCATGTTATATATTATCATTTATTCCTTTCATATATTATATTCTATATTACCTATATACATGTATTTCCTCCATTCATTCATGCTTGCATCATATACTCTACATTACCATACATGTTATCATTATATATTGCATTACAATATTTATACATTATGCATTCATATCTATCATTACATATATATCTTGCATTCATATCTAGCATTTATTATATACTTTCATGCATACATTGTATATCATTCTTTCATTCATGTATTGCTTATATGCATTATATTAATAGCATTCTTACATGCTTGCATTCAACCATATATATACATTAATGTAAAGTGAATATATATCATATATATATATATATTATTTTATTCATCTAATATATCATGTATTACATACTTTATATTCATTTAATATCCATACTACATAGGCTCATAGGTTACACAAAATGCATATATCGTATAGTCACTCTTCTACTTAAAACCGATACTGTACCAATTGGGCATACATTAAATTCTAGGATTAAAGTATGTTGTAGCTCTTCGTGTTAGCTTTCCGAAACTTTAAACGGAACGCATTTTCGTGTTCGGAAGCTCCCAGAATCGCGAAAATACCAAAACATGTTCGTCTTTCGTACAGCTGACACTCAAATAATTCTACAGAATGTTACAGAAAGAATTTGGCTTATTAAAATATATATTTGGAAAGCTAACTTTGATACGGTTCTTTTAAAAAAATGAAAGATAAATCAGAGTTTTAAGCTAAAAGTTATGACATTTCTAAGTTGTCATTGCTACTAAAAACGTGGATAAAAATTATGACGAATTTGGGTAGTTTGAGACAAAAGAACACAAGTATATAACATAATATATCAAGAACTCACTCTCTACACTAATATATATATATATATGAGACACTATAGAACACATCTCCAATACAAAAATATGAGATTAAACATGTAATAATTTATTTATACATAACAACAACACATAGTGTGTCCAAATTTGGGGTTTTCCCACATGAACACAACCACAACACAAAGGACACTCCTATGACCTCCAAATGGACACGAAATAGACACAAATGGAGATACAACCATGAGGGTCATTCCTATGGGTTCAAAATAGACCTATATGCATGAGAAAATGAAAAGGAGAAGGGATTTATACCTCCCGGTAGATCGAATCGAAGAAAAGCCTTCCCGGAGCGACACCGACACGTAGAGATTCCAAAAGGACACGAACGAGCTCCGAATCCTCCCAATCTTGGGTAGCTTCCTCCTTGGCTAGAATGGAGAAGGAAAGAAGAAGATTTTGTGGCGAAATGGAAGGATTTGGTGGAGAAATTGCTAGGGATTGCTCTCTAGAAATTTGGGAAAGAACAAGAGAGAGTGTGGATGAGAATAATGAAATGAACTTGAGCCTATCCTCTCCCAAAGTGGCTGGCCATATGGGACTATTTGTCCTATTGTAGTAAGGTCCAAAATGCCCCCACTAACCTATTCTATTAGTATTAGGAAAGGGCTAATTGGTTGGGGCTAAATTAGTCATTCTAAAGTCTCTAATCACACTAACCTTATCCATAATAATTAGTCTAACCTTTAACTAAAATATTTCTATCATGTGGGCCATGGCTAACTAATGTGTGGGTCTACTAAAGTCAACACTACCCCCGGGTCCCCGTTTCAAGTCGGATTGAGCTGAAATTCGAACCCGACTCAAATAACCCCAAAACAATATCATAAATAATAAAATAAATTTCAAAAATATTTCAAAAATACAAAATGGCAAAAATACTCCTGTTCCTGAAAACTGGCGGTGACAAATTCCTCGAAATTAAAACCAAACAATAGTAAAATGTCAAAATCACAAGTCATAATTTTAAATAGTTTAAAAATGATTAAAAATTACCAAAAATTATAATATGAAATAATTATCAATAAATAATAATTATAATTACAAAATTTCAAAATTACCCTCATCTGAAAAACTGGGTATTACAGCATATCAATATTTATCATGTTAGGTTGCTTATCAAGACAAGAGTGCGTCACAATGGACCACCATCACGAGTTATCATGTCAAGTTACTTGTCATGAGTGCACCACGATGGGTCACTATCAAGAGTTATCATGTAAAGTCATAATGTCATGTCGTGTTTATGTAAGTACACCACAATGGGTCACTATCAAGGAGTTGTTAGAGAGTGTACGTGCCATACCAAGATCGTGTTTAAAACTCAGAGTATATGTGCCACATAGAAAAATAACATTTTAGGACTAGTCAAGTAAAGAGTACAAATAAGGACACAATTAATACTAAGGACTATGAGGACAATATGGACATTTGTAAAAGGTAGCACAAAGTGGTCAATGGGGTGTCATGAAGAGCATGCACCCAAAATACATGTGCTGAGAGTGGCATGCGCCCAAGGCTATGCGTCCACATGAGTGTGGCATGGTGTATTCATGGAGAGACAATGGTTTGGGTAAGTATGCGCCCACATACATGCTCCTGCATGCATACGCCCAAAATGTGGAGCCAGGGTGTCTTGGAGAAAGTCAAGAGACTCACTAAAGGACAAGTGCGCATGGTAGGGTCTATGCGCCCAAGGAAAGGGGCATGATGCACTTGTGTGTATGCAAAGTTATGCGCCCAAGCCAGGGGATGGTCAAGGCAACATGCACTTAAGCATGGGGGTGGTCAGGGCAGCATGCGCCCATGGTGGCATGTGCCCAAGAGAAGGGAGTCTGGGACACATGCGCCCAAGAGAAGGCATGCGCCCAGGGGGTTATGCACCCAGCGCCCATGCGCCCACACAACTCGTGGGCGCATAGTTATGCGCCAGCACTGTTCTTCTTCTCCAAAATTCTGAGAAGGCCATGGAACCTATGTCTTCCATTCTCCATATAACCTTTAATTTATGCCCAAATTTGGACTTCCATAGGTCAAAATGGGGTAGAACGAAATTTTCTACAACATAGAACAACTAGTTTTTGAAAACAAGTAAGTTTGGTAGATCAAAACACACACAAAAACCGAAAATGCATCAAACCTAGATCTACAAGAAATAAACCACCAAAATAGAAAATGCAAAGAACTAAAGTGTCTTAGAATCATGTGGGGAAGATAATGGAACAACAAAAGTGGGGTTCTCTATTGAAGCAAGTTGCACTTGCCTTTGGAGGGGGAGAGGTTTTAATGGAGAAGAAGAAGAAGGAGTTATAAGAAATAATGAAGAGAGAGAAAAGTATGTGGGTTTATAAAGGGGTGGTTTCATCTTGAACCAACTTGGTCAAACCTAGCCAAAATAACCCAAGCCAAGCTAAACCAAGCCAAACCATGCTAGACAAGTCAAAATACGGGTCGGAAGTCCGTACACGTATACTAAAAATACGTATAACGGAAAACGGGAGTGACAACTATACCCACCTTAAAACAATTTCGTCCTCAAAATTTAATCAAGAGGCTAGAGATGTCGGGACAAGTTGTACTAATCATAAGCAAACAACGACTAGTAGTCAATCAAGCAATCATCCATACAAGCAAGGAACTTCAAAGCATAAGGCATAAGGAAGACATTATACCTTACGAGTCAAACATGTGTGGATATCGCGATCGAATATCCTCCTCATGCTCCCACATTGACTCATCCAAAGAGTGATGACCCTAAGCAACACAGACTAAACTTATAGTCTTGTTCTTGAGTATCTTCTCTCTCCTGTCCAATATGGATGTGGGTCTTTCCTCATACGAAAGGTTGGTACCAACAACCAATTCTGAATAATAAAGGATGTGACTCGGCTATATCATCCCATGCTAACGGGGATCTGCAGTTTTGTAACACCTACTTTCTAAAGTGAGGGTAATTTTGAACTTTTGTAATTTTAGTCTTTTAATAATTAGATTTAAATCATGTTATGATTTTTGGTAATTTTTAATTCTTTTAAAAACTATTTAAATTTGTAAATTGTGATTTTGGTGTTCTGCTAGTATAATCCTAGAGGCTACTTGACCTAGAGCCTAACCATATGATTAGGGTGATTTATTTCAACTTTAGCATAAGGGTATTTTGGTCATTGTGGTTTCTTTTTGAATTATTTATTAATTAATTTGGTGTATTGTGACGTTGGTCTTTTGCTAGTGAAACCTTAGAACTACTTTGACTAGAGGCTAACCATGATCATAGAATCTAGCTAGTGGACAATACATAAAAAATGATCATTTATGGCACGCGAAACATGCCGTAAATGGTCTTTTACGGCGTACATATTTGTGTCGTAAAAGACCATGCCGTAAATGACAATATTATTTACGACGCACAAGTACACGCTGTAAATGACCGCATCTGAACTTTGTAAATGATCCTCTTTTACAACGCGCATTCGAAAGCCGTAAATGACCTTCTTTTTACAACGCGCATTCGAATGTTGTAAATGATATTCTTTTTACAACGTGCATTCAAATGTTGTAAATGATCTTCTTTTTACAATGCGCATTGGAAAGCCATAATGACCATCTTTCTACAACACGCATTCGAAAGCTGTAAATGATCACCTACCACGCGCTGTAAATAATGCGTAATGAATGCCGTAAATAATTTTTTGCAAAAGTTTGACCTGCATTTAAGGCATATCTGGTGTGCCATAAATGACACTTGATAGTGTTGTAAAAGTAATTCCCACCAAATTGAAATGATCATTTGGCAAATGTAAATGACCTGTGATGAATACTGATACTTTTTATTCCTACCAAATTGTAGGTATCATTTGCGGCATGGACAAATATTACAATTTAAACTAACATCAATTTTGGGAGAGCAAAGAAAGTATAACATAGCAAAAAAAGTAATTCCCACCAAAAAAAAGTTTATTATATTAGATAATAACATTAGTGTACAGTCAACCAACATATATATATATATATATATATATATATATATATGTATATATATATATATATATATATGCCATATCAAAAGTAGTTGACAACAATAGACCATCAATCTAAACAAACACCCACAAACAAAATCTCCAACAAAACGAAGAACGTGACGATAGCGATTAAGATGAAGCAATTCCATATGCGTCCGAGAAGATGAGAGCGAGTGTCCCCAAGTCCATTGTTAAGCATAACTCCATTGATGCAAAAAAAGAACAAATATTAGTGTATAATTTCTAAATGAAGTACATGAATGTAAGGTGTGCAAACATAAAAATGCCTACTAATATATGGGCAAATCTGTAGTGTAACTTCTCATATTAGCCTCCAATGTGCTAATCTTGACCAAGTATTGCATAAACACTTTGTCTATATAAGTACTTTTAGTTTTAGAAGAATTTCTTCTTATAGTTTCTTAAATGATGATAGAAACTTTGTGCATTCAGGTTGGTAGAGCTGGTTTAGCATTAAATGAAGAGCAAAAGATCAAACTTTCTGTTGCACGGGCTGTAATCTCAAACCCACCTATTCTCCTACTCGATGAGGTCACAGGCGGCCTTGATTTATTGGCAGAGAGAGCTGTTCAGGAGGCACTAGATACGCTTATGTTGGGGAAGTCAACAATAATAATAGCTCGACGGCTTAACCTGATAAGGCATGCTGATTATATAGCAGTGATGGTAGAGAGCTGGGGGAAGGGGTTGTAGTACTTTCCAATGATTGTACGCACTCAACAAGTCTTTTGAGGTTAGTCTATTTGAACTACGTTTTATCTAGCATCCAAGCTTCATATCATATTGTTTGGAATTATTTCCAGAGCTTAAAACTAGATGCTGGTATCATATAGGAGTATAATTTAATGACTGCATTATATACATATGTTCATAGTAGTATGACCAACTTCTGGAGGTAAAATAAATACATACTGGTATTGACCGGCCCAACAGTTGCTTGCTTGTATTGCCCGTAGAGAATCAATTTAGCGGTATCGGAAGTATTATCCGGAAGATTCTTAGCCTTCTCAACATATTCTTCAAACTCCTCCTGTAATTAAAATTTAGAAGGAAAAGATCATGAATGGAACCAACACAACATATATTAGAAAAGTAAGAACAACTATCAAGTTGATTTTTTTATCATATTCTTCCTCCAAGAACAGCTTATGAACCAAGGTAATCAAGGATAACAACTACTTTGCTTATCTTTGCTTCCATACATCCAGATCAATCTCTTCTGATTGTTGATGCTTCTTCATGAGGATGAGATTTTCAGGGATTTGAACCAAAGATTCTATCAGATCTAACAGTAAATACTAAGATAAAAACAAAATTTTAAGAAATATAGGTTCCAATAGGACCAATATGGTGTAAGATTTTAGCCATTTAGTCACTATTTCCACCCTTGGAGCAGTTGACTAGGAAACCATCCAAATCCTACAATAACATCAGTTTTACATAGTTTTTGCTCAGTTGTGCTCACATTTGCCTATTTTTTTATCATTTTCATTAGTTTCGAATGAAAACTACACACTTAGGTGCGAAATCACGATTACCAAATGATTCATTCAGGTTTTTTTAACACGATATGCACAGAGAATTTGCTTGTTACTTGTTTTTCCTGATCTAGTAGCGTTCATTCTCAAATTCATGTGAATAAAAAGACAATCATAAGCATAATGGTAAATTTAAATTGTACGTCAACCTAAGTTTATGATATCCACAAGAAACATCATACTTTCTAACAAACACCAACTACTTATTTGTAAATTATAGTATAGTATCCAAGCGACGTAGCAACATTGTTTCTCCTCTCTTTGGGCTTATTTCTTAATGAATAATATGTAAACAAATCTTGTATATAACAATATTACAACCTAGTAAGTGTGTAGGCTTCGAAAACCAGTATTGTGACCGTGTTCGTTTCATGTTGGGTCGGATACGTATAAAAAATGAGAAAGGTGTAGATCTGTATCGGATTCGACACCAGGTGTGTTTCTGTTTGTTTCACGTTGGGCCAGACAAGTATCAGTTATGACACCAGGTGCAGATCCAAGCCCCTCGCTGGATCTTCGGAAAAGAAATTCTAGCGTAGGTTGCAATTGCTTCTCCAAACAATCGTAGGAGAAACAAACGAAGAGTTGCTTCTGATTTTTAAGAAGCAGTCACGCCACAGTACACAAGTGATCCAAGCTGGGGGGAGGCATTTCAAACATTGCCAGAATTTGAATGTTTTACAGTTTTCATGACAACACTGAAAACAGAGCCCGAATGCAAGAAATTGGTCTTGTTTACGACAAAATCTAAAACTTGAAGCAAGGGTTAACCTAGGTTTCTAATATTGGTCTTCTACTTCATTCTTCTTTAGTTTCAGTTTGTTGGTTTAGGGCACTTTTTTCCTTACTGTGTTTAGGTTTTGATGTATTATGTCGATTTGAATAAATAGTGCTTGTGCAAAAAGAAGTGAAGATTAAAACTTCAGTTTTCTTGTGGTTGTAGCCTATTGGTTCAAGCTAATATTCTCCAGATTGATTTTTGTAATAGCACAAACATGATATGCTAGTGGAGTCAATGTAGATAATCATGCATATTGCAATCTCTAATTATTAGAATGAAGCTGCAAAAATAACTAACAGCTTCAGTTGAAACTGAAATAAATCATTTACTGAATGATAGAACAACTTATAATCATTTACTGAATGACAGAAATATAGGTATGATGCAAATAGAACAACTTATGTATTACTGAATGACAGAAACTGAAATAAATCCGACTGAAACTGAAATAAATAGAACAACTTATGTATTAAGCAAGCTTATTTCAATCACATTGGCATGTATTTTTCAAGAAGACATCAATGGCTCAAAAGAAAATAACTTGAACACGGGTTAGAATATTTACCTCAGTAAACAAAACTAATCCAATTTGATGTACTTGATGGGCCATGCAATTGTACTTTGTTCAGCACTAGCAAGTTTACCAAACTCTGTTGTTGGTCGATATAAAGCAATGTCATCTATTACATTGCGCACCCAAACTTTCCAACAATCGTGGCCTAAAGGAACATGATGGACCAATGCACTTGGATCTGTTGAAGAAATTTCAGTAGTAGCAACAACAACTTCATCTTTTGCAAACCAATTTAGTAGTTTGCACATCCTATTCTTAAGAGTAGAACCTTCAGCAACAGTTGTTGTTTCCTTTTGTTTTCTTTGTGCTCCTTCACTACCAAAATCTTGTATACTTGTTGCACTTGCTTTGTTGCATTTTTTGTGTTGTGCTCTCTCACTAGCACAATTTTGAGTGCTCTTATTGCCTTTTTGTTTTCTCTGATCATTTTGTGTTCTCTCATCATTAGAAGAATCTTGATCGTTGGGATTTTCTTTGCGTTTTCTTCTTGCTATCTCATTAGCAGAATGTTAAGCACATGTATTTTCCTGTTGTCATTATATTAAGGTGCTCAAATATAAAATATTGTGATCAAGTGTATAAAAGAGACCAAAAGAAAAGTCGACATAGATATTTCATAAACTTACAGAGTTACTTCCTCCTTTGTCTAATAGAACAAAAAGGTCTTTCACCAAGCCCTTCAAGCTTTCCACTTTATTCTCTAATCTTGTGAATTTATTGCCCATATAAATTTGACCATCCACTTTTGAAGGGTTTGCTCCAAATCCAAACCCTCTTACTCGTCCTCGTGGATCCGGACCAAGTACTTTTGCAACAGCATCATTTTTTATAGAATTCTTTTGTGAAGGATCTTCCTTAGCCTTGTATTGTTTTACTTGTTGCTAGAAAAACGCAAATTGGAGATATATAAATGCGAAAATATAATACAAACAAAAGTAAGCTAAAATGTGTAACAATATATTGTTACCAGTATTTCCGAGTCTTGAACTTCCCCTTCTGAATTTTTCTTTCTCGTTTCATATGCGTGAATCCAAACATCAACCCTTGAAATTGCTTCGGGTGTCGTACTTTTTTGCTTCTGCAAAGTAATAAATATAGATAATCTACACTTATCACACATTTTAAACCAGATATAAACTAACATATTATTCTTACCAACTCGTCTTCAACAACGACAAAACTTTTTCTACTTGTATGATGCACTAAATCAACTTGTTTTGCTCGCATCTCTTTAAATTTTTTAGTTTTTTCCTACAAAAAAATTAGGAAGAAAAACTGATGATATAACAAGATATCAAAGTATAAAAAACTGAAATATGTACTACAAAATTGCAAAACTATAACTACCAAAAAAGTAGGACTTGTTCTGGCTTTAATAAAAGACATCCACTTATCCATAGATTCAATGTTTCTAGGTTTGAGGAGGGCAGCGACACGTGGTAGGCCTACCACTTTCGCTTGCTTCTTTACTTGTTTCACCAAATTGGATCTCCATTCTCGCCAAATCTTCAGTAGCTTTCTAAAAGTATAATCCTTGTGACACTCATCCACCGCAAAATTTTGCTGCAAAAATTTGATCAAAAATTTTGTGGCTAAATATCATGTAAAATGTACGGAACAAATCAATAACAATAATAACATCATTACCGTTATATGTTCCCAAGTCTGATCTTTGAAGTCTATTGAGACATCCTTCCATTTACTCATATTAACTGGTAGCATCTCCCTTGCCGTCATGCCCAGGAAAGAACTAAATTTTGGAGCATTTTCTTTAATGGGCTGGCCTCTATGGTTGAAATCTAGGAGAAAAGGAGCATGTTTTGCCTGTTTGCTAACTGCCAAACATTTTGCCTTATCCCTTGGTGTTCTTTTAGATTTTTCTGGATGTATCTCATCTACTGGACCATTTGGTAATGTATTAGATGATGTCTTTGGTGGAGAGTTAGAATCTTCATTAGAAACGCCAAAGGACCGGTTCTTTTCTTGTCTACTTGCAATAATAGCAGCAATGCGTGAAGCTTTCTGTTGCTTTTTGGTTCTCTTTGCAGAACTGTTTGAGCACTTCATCAAGCACAAAAAATTAAAATAATAAAAATATAAAAGAAGACATCGTGAGTGTCAGTTTACTAATACAAGGTGATAGTATTTAACATTTAGTGCATAATGGTATCAACTGTCAGTCATGCCATATCAACTGTCATTTTCACAAGATAAAAGTAAACTCATTAATAATAATGTTACTCGGATATTTAATAGCCATCTAGTATCCATATCTAAGCTTTTATATGTAAATATTTATATATACAAGTGTATTTTGCATTTGGGCATATTGTGTCCTGTTTTGAGCTTCATGGAGTTAACTGCCATCGAATGTCCTATTTTGAGTGCCTAAGTGAGCTACTGTCCTGACAATGAGCAGTATTATATCTAAGTGTAATACATATATATTGTAGGAACACAACAATCTCCCTACATATATTATCAGGAGAAATGGAAAATAATAAGTTCAAATTATGATTTTTACCTTACAAGTCTGAAACATGTTTATAATTATAGTATAAAACTAGAGATATCAATAAGAATGAATTATCCTCGACTCTCATACACTAAACGAAGCAGCAAATATAGGTGTCAAAAGGTTCAGAAAAAATAAACTTAGCATAAGCGACAAGAAGCTATTAAGCACACCTAGCCAATGGTAGCTGACATACAAATAACTACTGTAATCTAATAAAAGGTTTTACATGTTAGATAGAAAAACCGTTGGTCCATAAAAAAGAGTTATGATGCTCAGGTGAGGTTAGTCAAATTGGATTTTGGAATTACTGTGGTTGTGGTTCCAAAATCACAATCATAGCGATTATAGCCAAAACACAATAATTTTCCAAATCACTTCTGATTTTTGAATCACATCTAGTTTGCGATTTTGAAATCACAATAGCTTAGAAAACAATTTTTTGTATCTCTTTGTATCTTACATTTTTTTAAATATATGTATACTACAAACTCTTTTTTAATAAAGTTGCAAGTGCACCTCTCCCCTATGTCATGTATACACACCCCTACGAATTTGTAGGAACACAACATTCTCCCAACTACATCACTGATACGTATCCCTGTTATCCCCACCTATACTTAAATAATTCTAATCACGATACTCTCATACACACACGACTCTCTGTTGTACTTATTGATCATTGATCCATAACCAAATCTGGAACCCAATAGTGGTATCCTGATATCAAAACCTGCTTCTACCATGCAGCAGTTATTGTTGCATTTCCTTCTTATAAATTTGCCCCTCTCTATGACTCACACATATCTATGGTTATACAGGCTACAAGAGGAACCTATAACTATATATTATGTTGCAACCTTGGTTTCAAGAAATCATTACAGGGTGCAACCGAGTTGAACTATATGCTAGGTTCTCCAAAAAATCTTGCTAATAAAACCTACATAAGGATAATTGGTAACTTTGTTGTGTACTCCTTAAGCCCTATCTTTGTCTTGATATGTATGCCATTAGATTGTGCTCTTACAGAAGACAAGGAATCGCCAAAAGTTCAGGGAACACTGATTTATATTATAATGGATAATAATTTATATTGTAATGGATCATGCATTTTACAAACACTGTTGTTTCACTGATGTTGGCCTCAAGCTATAGGCATATAGCTATGCGAGCTCACTGTCTTGACAGTTAACTGAAGCCAGTTGGTTTAGTGAGAAAGAGTGAATGTGAGAACTGTCAAATATGACAGTATGGTATTGAGAGCAACACATCTGTCAAGTATGGTATTCAGAGATATAAAGTGTTTTGATATCAGGTTTTGAGAGCAAAATTTAAAAGTTCCCAATGAATATAAAACTGATGTGTCTAACATTATATGAGATCAAAATTTGAAAGTTCCCATTCAGATTTTGAAGGAAAAAAAATAAAAGTTTGAACTTACTTCTTCTCCATTTTCAGCCATCTTATTGACCAAATATTTACTCTCGGACAATTTGATCAATCTTCACCGTCTTCACTTTCAGTCTGTTAAGAAAACAATAATAATTCATTAGATTCATAACATTAACATCTACTTAAACAATAAATCAAGATCAATATAGATGATTATAAAAATGGTACTGGTATAATTACCGATACATAAGATAGTTCCTCACAATCACGTATTTCACAATCTTCATCATCAATATCAAAGTCAAGCTGTGATACATCTAAAGGAGTGCATGGCATGTATTCATTTCCATCGTCCATCTCATTCTCATAGAAACCTCTTTGTGGTGCTTTTAATACGACTTACCAATTCGATGTGTCTGACTCTCTTGAATAAAATACTTGTTTGGTTGAGGTTAACTAATGTAAATCCATCTTCAAGTTTGATACCAATTTTTATATTTGCCCAACTGCAATCAAATAAAGGTACTTTAAATTTGTAATAGTCCAGCAACATGATATCTTTTATGATACCATAGTAAGTTACTCTTTCCATTACTTGCGAAGCATCTTTCGCACTTGCTCGACACATTGTTTCTGCTTCAATAGAAACCCCACAATTTTGTGTACTTTTCTCGGCATCCTTTGTGTGAAATCGATTTCCATTGATAACATAACCAGAATAAAACTTTACTTCCTTCTTAGGACTACATGCAAGCCATTTCACAATATCTGACATTGGACCACTACTGCCACTTCTAACTTCATTTCCCAGCATTTCACTAAACGTGTTCATATATTGCTTTTCTAAAAGAGATTCATTCTTGGCTAAAAGTTTATCTAAACGTATAAGCTGCTCTTTGTGCATTCTAGAACAGTTAAAAAAGATAATTTAGAATGTGAATTAAAAAAATAAAACATAAATTTACTATAGTATTATAACTTACTCTCTCCATGGATCAGCTTCTGCGATATTCTTCAACACATAACGATGGGCAATCTCTAACATAGAAGAAGTCATTGTGTTTTTTGTCCTACCTTGACCAAGTGGTCGCCCTTCTACTATTGTTCTATCTTCAAAATCCTCATTGCGTCTATGTTGATGTCCTATATCAGCTGCTTGTTTTATGTACCCAGAACAAAATTGTGTCAATTTATCAGCTAAATACTTCTCCGCTATGCATCCTTCGAGATTAGAACGATTCTTAACATATCCTTTTAGGACCTTCATATACCTAATCATGATTAAAAGATTAGCTTGATAAACAATCATATTAGGCTATAATTAATATACAGTTATACCATAAACATTAATCCTCACCTTTCAAAAGGGTACATCCATCTGAAAGGTACCGGTCCAGCAATCAGTGCTTCTTGTCCAAGATAAATAGTTAAATAGACCATAATGTCAAAAAAAGATGGAGGAAAGAACCTTTCTAACATGCACAAAGTCTCAACAATTTCATCTTCAAGAAGCTCTAGTTTATTTTTATCAAGTACCCTTTGACACAATTGATTAAGAAATGCACAAAGGCGAAAAATAGCAATTCTTGGTCCCCGAGGTAAAAGTCCTCTCAATGCCACCGACAATACATGTTGTACTAAGACGTGAAAATCATGGGACTTTAGGCCATAAATCTTGTGGTCTTGTAATGACACTCGATTCGCAATGTTAGAACTATAACCATCTGGCAATCTCAAATTTGCCAATCTTTCACAAAATATATGCTTCTCTTTCTTTGAAAGTACGTACGGAGGTATAGTACCTTTAGAACTATTAATCTTATCATCTTTGAGATGCAATTTTTTTCTGACGCCCATCACCTTCAAATCTTTTCGAGAATTCAAATTATCTTTCGCCTTCCCCTTTATATTCAATAGAGTACCAATAATACTCTCACAAATATTCTTTTCAATGTGCATCACATCCAAATTGTGTCGTAATAGTAAAATCTTCATTATGAAAAGAATACATATTAAATTTAACAACTAATACTATGATGTTTGTCAAAGTTAAATATAAATAAAGGAAACAAAAATACCTCCCAATATGGTAACTCAAAGAAAATAGATTTTTTTCCACCGCTTTGTAAGTTGTGTAGGATCATCACCATCAATATAATCGATATCTTTATTTCTCTTCCTTCTGTTTTCATGTTGTTGGTTCTTTGACTTTCCCCAAACATTTACAATATTGTTGACTACTTGAAGAACCTCTGAACCGGTTAATTTTTTAGGCCTCAATCGATGTTCTTCGGTTCCATCAAACCATGAAGCTTTCAACCGCAACGGATGATCAGGTCGAAGAAAAATTCTATGGCACATATAAGCAAAAAAAATTCTATTTTACAGCCATTTTGAGCATGTCTGAACACCACACACAGGACATGCCTTCTTACCCTTTGTAGAATATCCTGATAAGTTTCCATATGCTGAAAAATCATTTATCGTCCACATCAAGATAGCTCTCAAATTAAATATGGTCTTAGTGAATGCATCATATACACTAACTCCATTGACAAATAACTCTTTTAAATCTTCTATAAGTGGTTCCAAATATACATGTATATCATTTCCTGGTTGCTTCGGACCGGGGATAAGTAATGACAATATTAAATTTTCTTTAGACATGCATAAAGATGGAGGAAGATTGTAGTTAACCAAAATCACTGGCCAACAAGTATATCTAGAACTAAGATCACCAAAGGGGTTAAATCCATCAGAAGAAAGACCAAGCCTGAGATTACGAGGATCCGATGCAAAAGTTGGAAATTTACTATCAATGTTCTTCCATGCAAACGAGTCAACTGGATGTCACATCATGCCGTCCTGACTTGTGTTATTGTAATGCCATGTTAGTTGTTCTGCCTTTTCAGATGACTTAAACATTCTCCTAAATCGAGGTATGATTGGAAAGTAACTCAAGACCTTTGCTGGAATTCCTTTATGAATCTTTTTAGTACGCTTATTAACCTTCCATCGTGATTCACCACATTTTGGACACATCTCTTTTTTTCTAAATAAACAACAGTCATTCACACAAGTATGTATCTTCTCATACCCCAAATCAAATGCCTTAAGAAACTTTTTCATAGAGTATAATGAATTTGAAAGTATGTTATCATTTGGTAGCAGATTTCGAATGATGTCAAGAAGTTCATCAAAACCAGTATCAGATAGGCTATACCTGGCTTCATACTTGTATAAGATAACCGTTGCAGACATCTTTGTGATAGTGCATCCCGAATATAAAGGAAGTTCTGCCTCCTCCACTAAATCTTTCAAATCAGGCTCTATTCCTTCATCTGTAGGTTCCATAATATCATTATCGTCAAAAAGTGCATCTTTATACATGTTATAAGTCTCTGGAAACTCTAAATTCCCATCTTTTAATGTATTCATCTTTTCTCTATGAAAGATCCATGTAGTGTAACGAGGATGCATACCATTTATGATCAAGTGATCATATATAGTATCAAAATTATGGAATTGTAGGTTCATACAACGGCTGCAAGGGCATTGAGTCTTTCGTAGATCCACCTTACTTGCTTGAACCGTATCCACAAATCTTCTTGCACCATCACGATAGGCTTTACAGGTTCTAAAGATTAAAAAAAACAAATATGAGAAGCAGAAGAAAAAAATCAATCTATTTTTACAAAAGAAGGCACACTATGTATATTCATATGATTATATAGTCTAGAGTTTTAAAAATAACCTTGAAAGGTGTATCCAACTTTTATCCATGATGTCTCTATTTTCCTTAGGGATCCTCTTTAACTTTAATCTAGAAACTCTACAAATATATTTTTCAAAATAATAAAAAATAATGATAATAATAATAATAATAATAATAATAATAATAATATATTTTCTACAACAAAAATTTGGATATGAAGGATATAGAGAACTAAATCATACTTACAAAGTAGTAAAAGATATTCGCTACTTTTCCGAAATTCACTTGATCAACTACTTGAAGTATTCAACATATTCACTGTAACAACAATAGAAAGAAGAACGAAATACATTTCAATAGGAATCCATTTACAATCTGTAAACACCTAATCCATTAACAACACCATACAAAACAATAGAATTCAAATCGTTGGAAAGATGATCCTGGAGAAGAGTAATGATTATCACAAATTGTCCAACAGTACTTTTAAGGCTCTATATAGATTAAAGAGGTGAACTAGGGTTTGATGAATAAAGTGTCAGCCAATGTGAATAAGTTCATAAATTATTACTTTTTCATGTTGTAGACAACCCAACACGTGGAGTAAAGTATCGTTCTGTGCAAGTTATCCATGAACAAGATGAAGAAATGATTTGTTGACCCCTATTTTGAATGGAATCACACAAACTCATACAACACACCCTAATATGGACACCATAATGTGAGCTAAAGGTGCGAGATAAGTTGACAAATTGAATATACTGCCATCTAGTAGCTACACAAATTGAATATACTAAGTCCTTGGACACGAGTGTTTGGACTTAACGTCCAGGAACTAAATAAATTACCCTATATATTATGTGTGCTGATTGGACAAAAAAAGCAATTAAAAGGGGAGGCATAATCTGACATCTAAGGTTCATTATACCCTAATCACTAATAGGCTTGGCTAAGCTACCAGAGGAATACAACAAGTGTTGTTATCACATCATCTAACTTTCCATCTCAGGGAATTTTAATAAGTTACGACAGGAACTGGAAAGCATATACTATGTTTAAAAGAAGCAAAGACCGACATCAGAAGTCCGAGGAAAAACTGAATCAACTCTAGCCAATCTGTCCCATTTATCATCAAATCATCACCACTGCAAAAAACTACAAGCCTTGATCATAGAATCATCACCACTGCAAAAAACTACAAGCCTTGATCATAGAATCATCACCACTGCAAAAAACTACAAGCCTTGATCATCGAATCATCACCACTGTAAAAGACTACAAGCCTTGCAATGTCCAGCAGTAAAAGGGGCAAATATGGAACTCCAAAACACTTTTAAGTCAGCAAGTTGTCTCCAACATATTGAAACAAGAGGAACGTGCCAAAGAGAAGCAACAAATCAGGTATCATACATCAACGATAGAGAAGCATAGTAGAGATCCATCAACTAGGCTGATGGAGATCACAAAATAAGTTCCTTATACCACAACAAGTTACATTCCACATTGATTAGGTTATTATTATCAAGACAAGTTGGCAAAAAAATTAAAAACAGAAATGTCCCAGATTTTGCGATATAAGTTTGATAGTATATAATTAGGCTTGTTGTTTTCATTTCTTTCTATAAATGCAAATATCCCATCTTATATGGATTGTTACGCTAATACTTCCTGGTACTCACCTATCAGGAGCTCAGACCACCACTATAGAGGAAGGTAAATAGAAATAACCTAGTATTCCACTAGAAGTCCAGACGATATTACGAGGTATACAAATACTTCTTTAGCAAGATGATCTCTTCCGCCATCTCAATTCTGCCGCAATTCAATTACTCTTTTTCAACACGAAGAATCATCATACTAGGATTCAATGCTTCAGAAAGGGGGAGGAAGCAAAAATAAAAATAAAAAAAAACCTCAAATTCCCTTTTTGGTTGTTAGAATTGGGGAAAAAAAACCTTCCCCTACTTCAAGGATAACGAAAAAGGTTAAGTAACCCAATGGTTTAGGGCCTTCTGTAGGGGAAGGAAGGATCAGCTAGAAACAGACAGATACACCCCCGAAATTGCTGAAACTGATAACTCATGGGTCCGAAACCGAACTTCAACACAAGCTAATTGAATGATGTCAATGATAGACAACGATGGGCAACTACTGATTTTAAAAAAATACTTAACTGATTGACGGGTCCAAAATCAAGGTACAATAACTCGGTTTCGATATCAGTTTTGGACCCTCCCTGTGACCAACAATTTCAACAGTTTCAGGGGGATTTGGTGGTCTTGAACCCGTCATTTTTTCGTACTTTCATACCCCTCCAATTTCCATCCAAAATGGCAGAAAAGTATTGGTTTTGATTGATGCTCAAAATCTTGTCCAAAACGCACAGAAAGTAAATCAAAATTATTTCTTTTTTTTGTGCAAGAGTCATTGTTGTGTCCTGGAATCAAACTGAAAAGTGAGTGCGACTAATATTTCTTTACTACCAATACTGCAAGCCTTAGCCATCTGAAAGTCCCAATTTTTTTACTATAACACGACAAGGACAGGAGTAACTTCTCCCGGAAGCAGGAATTGAAGAACACCAGAACAAAAGCTACAACTTTGAACCCAGTAAAAAGATCAATTTACTCTTAATGTTCCAGAAATTGGGGTCGTTAATAAGATCGGGTACAGAAGGAATTTGAATAAAACTATCCTTTTAAACATCATATTAAAAACTAAAATGAAGAATAAATAATTCAAGATCTGAAGAACGAAGATGAAATTGGATTATGAAAAGAAATCTGAACCTGGAGAAGAATGAAAACCTACCGATCCGATCCCCTTCTGCTTGATCTCCCCCTTCTGGCAGAAGAAAAACTTGGGGCAAAATTTGTTAGGAGGAAAGTAAGGGGGAAGTTCCTTAGGGAATAAAATTTATGAGGGGGAAAGAAAAAGTTGTAGGAAACTTTGACAGTAGGGAAATTTCGGTGGGAGAATAAAAGCTGAAGGGGGGATAGTTCCTTAGGAGGGAAATTTCTTGGGAGGGAAATTTTGACATAGGAAAATTTTGGTGGGAGAATAAAAGCTGAAGGGGGGATAGTTCCTTAGGGCAAAGTTTTAGAGGAGGAAAATTTCGGTCGAAAATAAAAGTAAGGGAGGGATAGTTCCTTAGGGCAAAATTTTAGATGAGGGAAGGTGATTTCTTTTCTTTGATGAGGAGTATTTTATTAAATAATTTTTCAACCATAACAATCTTTAATCATCCGTAAATGAGTCATTATTTACAACACGCAAAAATGTATGCCGTAATTGCAGACTCATTTACAACGCACAAAAATGCATGCTGTAATTGCAGACTCATTTACAACGCACACAGAATGCATGCCGTAATTGCAGACTCGTTTACAACATGCAAAAATGTATGCCGTAAATGAGTTATCAATTACGGCGTGCATGTCAAACATGCCGTAAAAAAGACAAAAAATACCTCTTTTATGGCACACATATTTACACGCTGTAAAAGAGTATCATTTACAATGCGAAGCAACTGCACGCCGTAAATTGTACGCCGTAAATACTATATTTTCTTGTAGTGGGACTTAGACTTGATTAGTTGGGTTCTAATTATGTTAGAATAGTATGAATAGGCTAGAATTGACTTAGAATGACAAACCAATTTGGGCCTTTTCTCAAAAAGGGCCTCTAAATGACAATAGGAAGACTTGTAGCTAATGCAACTTGACCAAAACCTAGCCCACACCATCATGGCCGGCCATAATAGCACCACCCCACTATATAAGTCATCATCAGCCCCCTTTCTTCCTCTTTCATTGAAACCCTAACCCTAGTTTTGGTGTTCTTCCCCAAATTTCTTCCATTCCTCAAATCAACTCCAAATTCATCTAAAAAAAATTTAAACTCTTCCCATTGAAGAGAGAAGCCATCTATTGGCTAGTTAGGAAGGATTTGGAGCAATTTGACTATTGGATTTGGTGGGAGAGCATTGTAAGAGAATTTTTATTGGGATTCCAACTCCTAATTGGTAAGGGCCTCTAAACATATTAAATTCTAGATTTCTTATTGTAGATGCATTCATTTAGGATCCTTCTAGTCCTAGGAATAATTTAGGTCTAGTTTGAGTCTATTTGAGGTGCGTATCGTAAGAGTATCGGATACATGTCTCAAGTGTTCGATGGAATGTCCTATAGGATATTTTGTTCACCAATTTCAGAATAAATTATATATCTAAATAGCTTATGACATGTGGATTGCTATGGTGTGTGACTGAGTTGGTTTTGGTATCTTTTGTTGTGTCAAACTAGACACGGGGACACGTTGCTAGCCTTACACTGGGTCTACAGTGATCCCCTACTGCTGCGGGTTTCGTATCCCTTCGACACGACACTATTTCACCTCCTAGTGACTGATTCGAGTAGGGATGGTGACTGACACCTAGCCTAAGAAATTGGGCTTCACTTGGTGGTGTATTCAATCTGTGACATTAGCCACAGATCTGGTCCTGTGCAGTCGGGATAGCCACGCACACTGCATATTGGCTCTGGACACTTCGATACTCTACTTTGGACACATGTTTGACACATGATAGACACGCATGGTTGACACCTACTCACTGCTCTCTCATGACACAACTTCATGAGACATTCACTTTTCATTCGACACACACTTGTATCTGACACATGTAGACCCAAGCCCACATTTATTGCTGTGACACACCATTACACACTCACTGCTTGCATTCCCTTTGCTATATTGAAACTTCATATTTTCTATTATTTCTACTGCTCTGATACACTGTATCTGACACTTACACTTGTTGCACTCTTGACACAGATATAACCCTTCACATTGACACTCATTCAATCATTTCACTCTTTATGCATTCACTCTCGAACACATCTACAATCCTTGGACACCTCTTTGACACTCATTGACACATCGTTCACTTGACACTCACTTAAATACTTCATTCCATATCTTCATGTTGAGTACATGTCCATATTGATATTGTCATGTCCTTAACTTCTGTTGTATCATTTCAGATACATTCATGCTTAGTCCATAATCCAAATCCCCCATATTCTCTGTTAACTTGTACAAACCTTATCAGATGTTGAATCTGATCCCATTGGTTCAGACCTTGCATAGTCCTGTCAGGTATATAGTTATGTCCATTTGATTTTAGGTGCAGCCTTCATTCAAACATTGTCCAGTTCACATATGGATTTGTGAATGCATTAGTGATTCTTGACCTGCCCTGTAGATCTCTCATTTACTACATACTTTCTTTGATACTTTCTATGTATCAGAGCTTATTTGAATTACATATTTGTATGCAGGGCCTTACCATATTTGCCAAAGCATCATTTAGATCTCATGCACACCTTAGCTTCCCACTGCATATACTTACTTTACTGTATTTTCTCTTTTACACTGCTGCACTCATGTCTGAACACTCACTGCACCTCACCTAGCATGCTACATACACATTTACGTGTTCACTGCCCCAAATTCATGTTCTTCATTTACTGTACTCTAATTTTTCAGTCCCTGATAAGCCATATTTACATATCCTGCATCCCCCTTTTACTTTCTGCATATTAGCCCATTGCCCACACCACACTCAAGTTCAGACTTAGTGTCCTGCTACACCTCATGTTAGCCATGTTTGGATTTTTTCCATTTGGCCATTATATTCACTATGCTTAGAGGCATACATTACCTTCGAATACAGTCCAATGACCTGTCCTGTAATGCTTAGTATCAGACTTTAACAAAAACACCCATGGCAGGTTCAGCTCTACCTGGTATTGATTAGCCCAGTCCCTTGAACAGACAACTGAATACTATATGTTGATGTCCACTCTCCTTGCATTCAGTCCCAATGTATATGTGACCATTCCCTTTTGTGTCAATTGATAATGAGAAGCTCAGTTAGCTCACTGTACCGTAGTTCATGTTGATATCAGTGAAGATATTTCATATTGGTCAGTTCTTAGTAAATAGATTGCATTCCCTATAATTAAAGGTCACTACATTTCCATTTATCAGACCCTACGACTCATTGTTCAGTCCTTTTCATTCTCTCTTACTAACCAAATACCTGACCCTCCTCAATTGACAAATACTTTGGGGTATCTGTCCATAATTTTACCTGTGCAGATTCTCTACCACATTAACCTTCGAATGTTGTGTTCCTATGACATATGTGTCAATCTACATCCACTTATAGGTTGTTTCCTGCCATCCTAGTGTGCTGCCTTCTCATTGTTCTTCCTATGGGACTACTATCCTGCTATTCCCAGACTAGATTGCCCATGGTGTTGCAATAAATTACTTTTGGTCAGACCTTTAATAACCTTAGCTTGGTTCAGTTTAATCCCTTCGTTGCATCACATCCTTCCCTACATACATCCACTGCATATCCTTCTTCATGTTCTGCACTTATATCTACTGTACAATAGCCCTGCATCACTTGAGTTATGTCCTGCATTCCATTTAACTCATCTGTCCGGCTATGGATACTGTCCTGCAATACTGCCTATGGCATACATTTTATTCCTGCACATTAACTTTAACACTGCAATATCACTTTCATATCCTAATGTCTTGCATTGCCCACATTGCATATACATGTTCACTGCATTCATTAACATGCCATACACTACACCGCACATGACCAAATGTTCACTGAACATTGTACATACCATTTATTGGTCCTGCTTCCAAATTCATGAAATGCACTTGGTCACATATCCTGTTTACCTATTCATTTATGTACCTACACTGCCTTGTCCTGCCACAGATGGCATGTCATGCTCACTTCTTCATTGCATTGAACCTACTACATTCACAGGGAGGTCCTGGACTTATGTTATGATATGTTGTAGGCCTGTATATGCATTAAATATTTATATATATATATATATATATATATATATATATATATATATATATATATATATATATATATATATATATATATATATATATGTTATAGGTCATGTGTGATATTCTAGGATATGTAATATGGTTATGGATTAGAGTGAGTCGGGAGAGAGGCCATGGTGTAATACCTTATATCTATATGTTGTTGGTTAGCCTTGAGTTAGGGTTAAGGTTAGATATTATATCCTTAGATGTGTGATATGGTATTTGTGGCATATCATATATGAGGTTATGTGAAGTGCCATAGAGTGTGTGTTAAGATATTTGGTTGAGAGGTAATAGATACACCTTAGGATATAAGATATGATTTTTGATTAGGTATTTTGAGTTAGTATGATATATGAGTTAGAGTATTGGATTAGTTTAAATGTAGAATTGACTAGATGGTTAACCCTAGATTTGACCATTGACTTAAGTTGACTAGAGAGTTGACTTTGGGTTGACTTTTGACCTACTGGTATGTAGAATGCATTGTTTTATCAAATATCCAATATTGAACACATTATAACCTATTGTTTGCCATAAAAAATCAAAGAGAAGTATTACAGAACACTGAAATTGATTGCAAACTCGCTTGTTCAAAGAAAAGCCTAGAAATAAATCATAGGAAACAATCTAAGTACAATTATTTAGTTTTGATTCTGGGGGGCGACGGTGGAGGCTCGGGAAAGTGCTATCAACTCTGCCTTAAGCCGTGGACTATCTGATGCAGTCTCTAGCTCGTGAAGAAATTATTTTTTCTTAAAGGTTGCCAGCCTTGGATTTCCAACCATCTTACAGGGGTGTGGCACCCTGCTATTAATAGTAATTTGGAGATGGAGGATATTTTGAGCTGCATAGATGACCACGTGGCAAATCACCGGGCCACAAGGTCGTAATCATGCCTCGAGACGCGGTCTATGACTGATAGCTAGGGATTTGTTAGGATTTGTTGTTGAGCAGTTGAGACCTGGTCAACTTTTCACGTGCATCAACTGATCTTCTGTGGCGAGCCGTATGAAGGACGTCTCCTAGCTGAGCCGCATGAAGGACATCCCATGACCGAGCCGCATGAGAGAATGTCTCATGACCGAGCCACATGAAGGACGTCTCATGACCGAGCCGCATGAAGGGCGTCTCATGACCGAGCCGCATGAGGAATGTCTCATGATCGAGCCGCATGAGGATTGCCTTCTGACCGAGTCGTATAAAGAACGTCTCATGACCGAGCCGCATGAGGAATGCCTTCTGACCGAACCGTATGAAGAATGTCTCATGACCGAGCCGCATGAAAAATGTCTCATTATCGAGCCGCATGAGGAATGTCTTCTGATCGAGCCGCATGAAGGACATCTTCTGGCTAGATGGGTATGGGGGCCCTAGGAGAAGGTGATGTGCCGAATGTCACGATTTGAGAGAGTTTTGTTTGTCTCCCTCTTGACTGATCTCCTTGTTCGAAGAAGATTTGACTGTGGACTCCTTCAGAAGATTGTGATGCGCTTGACGAGACGATGCGCCTGACTGAGACATTTCAATAATGTATCTAGTTGAGAGCAGACCGTTACAACGTCTTCAATTGGCATCATGTTTCCGAAATAATGTTGGAAAGGCGCAGTAGGTCGTAGTCGCTAGAACACAGACTGCCTTGATAGTGGATCCACTGTCTTATGGCAGCGGCAGTTGATGATGGCTTGGGTTCAGTGAAAGGGCTCATCGCACGCCAAGGTTGCTTCTCTCTTCTTGTATTTGTGAATGACCACCTCTCGCAAGTCGAGAGCAGATTGATCTACCTTTGCATCCGTTTTGTGGGTCCAGGTATCCCGAGCGCCCGAGTGCGTAGGTATCATATTTGCTTTATGATCTGAGGCTAGTAAAAGCACTTGCTCTCGATCGTTGTAGGAAGACTTCTGAGACCTACCATATCCGTTCTACATGTGGGTTTGGAAGCGGGTGGTTCTGTATAACTTTCCATCAGGATCCCGTATAACAGTTAACGTTGTCCGCTGACGGTCAGCAGCTTGGACAGTTGACTGGGCTTGTTGAGCCTGCAATGTCCTATACTTCTTCGACTTAGCACCCGAAGGTGCGTAGTAGGAAGAGTCCAAGTTTAAAAGAGGGAAGGAAAGTTGGTACCCATTTTAAAGGAGGTAAGGAGGCTCTATTTATAGATGGAGTGAGCCCTTTCTTCTTCTCCTTTCCGATGTAGGACTAAAAGTAATATTTTCCATGCTTCTACAAGACCTCCTTCAAAGTTTTTAAATTACAAATTTATAATACTTTAAATAGGAAGCATGGAAAGTAGAGTTGTTTAGGTGTGGCAATCCTATCAGAAGTAGCATGGACGTGATAGGTTTGGGTACTTTCGCTGGGGATTTTATGTGGACTTATCGTCCTTGGCGTACCTTGGTTTTAGGTACGGATAATAAGTTGAGAGAGGGAACCATCATATTTACTCAGAGGTGGTGAGAACATGGTAAATATAGGGTTGATGGTAATGAGGACGTGGTAGGAGTGGACTTAGATGAGGATACATAGAACAACTCAGAGGTAATATGGACGTGGAAGTTCTACGTAACGGGTAATGAATGCCACGGAACAACTGGGTTCCAGAAGCATATGATTGTGAAAAAGGGGTGCATGTACTAGAGGACCTAATACAGCATTGGTGGTCAATAGAGGACATTTGTGGACCTATTATCCTTTTTTTGTACTGGCGGTGCGAATACGGATAATAAGTGGAGAAAAAATAAATATATTTACTCAGAGGTAATGAGGACGTGGTAAATATGGGTCTAAATTAGAGCCTTCCTACTCAGAGGTAATGAGGACGTGGTAGGAGTGGGCCTAATAAGGATACATAGAACAACTCAGAGGTAATATGGACGTAGAAGTTCTACGTAACGGGTAATGAATACCACGGAACGACTGCGTTCCAGAAGCATATGATTGTGAAAAAGGAGTGCATGTACTAAAGGACCTAATACAACATTTGTGGTCAACAGAGGACATTCGTGGACCTATTATCCTTTTTGTGTACTGGCGGTGCGAGTACGGATAATAAGTGGAGAGAAAACCAACATATTTACTCAGAGGTAATGAGGACGTGGTAAATATAGGTCTAAAGTAGAGCCGTCCTACTCAAAGGTAATGAGGACGTGGTAGGAGTAGACTCAGATGAGGATACATAGAACAACTCAGAGATACTATGAACGTGGAAGTTCTACGTAACGGGTAATGAATGCTACGGAACAACTGGGTTCCAGAATCATATTATTTGAAAAAGGGGTGCATGTACTAGAGGACCTAATACAGCATTTGTGGTCAACAGAGGACATTTGTGGACCTATTATCCTTTTTGTGTACTGGCAGTGCGAGTACGGATAATAAGTGGAGAGAAAACCAACATATTTACTCAGAGGTAATAAGAACGTGGTAAATATGGGTCTACAGTAGAGCCTTCCTACTCAGAGGTATTGAGGACGTGGTAGGAGTGGGCCTAATGAGGATATACAGAACAACTCAGAGGTGCTATCAATATGGAAGTTCTATGTATTAGGTGGTTTGTTTGTGATGGATGGAAAAACAACTCAGAGGTAATATGGACGTGGTTGTTTTCTCCGTTGGGGAATTTTGTGGACCTATTACCATTTTTGTGCACTGGTAGTGCGAGTAATAGATTTGAATAATATTTTGTGGATCTACTACTTATTGGTACACTGATGGTATTAGTAATAGATTAGGATAACTTTTATGGACCTATTACCCTTCTGCGCACTGGTGGTGCGGATAAAAGATTAGGATAACTTTTGTGGACCTATTACCCTTCTGTACACTGGCGGTGCGGGTAATATATTTGAAAACAAAACCCAACAAAGGTGATAGGTTTTATGGTCTAAACACCGTATCTTTTATCCCTGGTTGGGGTACAGGTGTTAAGTCGGAAGATTATCGGTATCAGAGGTAATATGGATGTGACACACGATAATCAGGACCATGAAGTTTGCTCAGGGATAATGATAAACTGGGCAGACTCCTGTGAGGTAAAGCATTAGAGTGGGAGTTCAGAGGTATCATCGTACATGACTCGCCACTCAGGGAGATGCAATAGAGTGTGAGTTCAGAGGTATCATCGTACGTGACTCGCTACCCAGGGAGATATGATGGAGTATGAGTTCAGCGGTACTATCGTACATGACTCGCCACTCGGGAAGATATAATGGTTTTGAGGGAGTACCAGCATGTCCTTTAGACATAGTATTTCTTCAGGAATTTGCCATAATAATGTCGGAGTTGACAGCTGCAGAGGCGATCGTCGACCACTACCGTAATTTAGACCTAGGATAGCCTCCATATCGTGCCCCTATTTTTGTATGAAGTACTTAGCCTGGGGACTATACAGGTAGAGCGGTAGTCTTCCAGTATCGGGTTCAAGATCAAACTCTTGAGGCATGAAGGGTTGAGATCCTCCTTTTTGGCCAAAGACGCCTGAGGCTAGGAAGTAGGCATCTTTAATGGGAGCAAGTCAGCTTGCAGTGTGGACGGTTGTTACATCATCAGGAGAGAGACTATCCACCTGTGTAACCAAGTATCTGGCGAGTTCTTCGTCCTCCTTGGCTACCCCCTGCGAGCTTAGAGATCGGGATACTATCTTGGGCAACTTGACCACCAAGGGTTCCGCTTGAAGTATTGACTTGTCTGAGAGTGTTGGATCGACACTTGGCTGTTGGCTCGTCTTGGAAAGACGGATGACAATTGGCTCAGCAAGGGACTTTTGTCTTCCGGTTGCCTTGGAATAGATTTTGGCAATCGGATTACCATCGGTGTTACAGAGGGCCTTGCATCTTCCTGTTGCCTTTGATTGGACTTCGGTAGCCGGATCCCCATTGGTCCTATGACAGGTTTTGGCTCCTGGCTGGATCTCGGGAGATGGATGACCATTAGTTCCAACTGCGTAGGTGTGGTAGGAGAACCAAGCACCTCTTTATGCAAGGTTGTGACAAGGGGTGCGGCCCTGCCCGGTTTGCGGGCTTGGAGATAAATTCTCAAGGGTTCTTCTGGCCCTGTGATGGCTTCCTGCTCGTCAGTTATATATTTCCTGGATTCGTCATATAGACAAGCCTCCGAAGAGTAATAAGACTCAACCCCTTTGAAGGGATCAATGTCAGCGAATTCAATTTTTATGAAACCATGCTTACTGACATACTTGAAACACTGGTGAAGGGTGGATGGCACGATAATATAGTCATGTATCCACGGATGTCCCAGTAGGATGTTGTAGGAGGTGTCTGTATCTATGACGTAGCTTCTTTCCGAGTTAAAACCGCTGATGGCAATGTTGGTTGCTGCTAGACGATGCATAGGGATGCCCAGAAGTTGGAGCAGGCTTTTCAAAATGATGCTTATTGACGAGCCAGGGGCGATATGCATCCTATCCACCTTGATGTCGCCTATATACCCAATGTAGTACATGGGGCGATCATGCAAATTGGACTTGTCAATATGTCTTGAGGAATAAATATGATGTTGGGCATTGCATCTGTGCTATCGCCGCCCTGTAAATCTGCTGGCGGGTCTTCCCCTGGAGGCTTTACCTGAGCTAAGTAGGCATCAGCATTCTGGAGTGCTTCATTTAACGTGACATGAAGATCCTTGAAGAGCCTTAGAAGCTCGTATAACGATAACTTTGCTGGCGTATTAGCCAATTGTGCTAATATGTCAAAGTTGTAAGGTCTCTCCAGTCCCTGAGGTACATCATTGCGGAGTGGCCTATCGAAGCAGGTTTTCTTTGTCTTGGACTTATCCGCCAGTGGAGGCTGAGATGGCCTTGGAACATCACAGGGAGGCAACGTTGCCGGCTGAGGATTGTTTGCCATTGATTGTAAAAGTACAGAACAATTATCGGAGGACTGAACTTAGACTCATAATACAAACTCGCTCGTACAAAAAAAGCCTAGGGACGAAAACTTAGGTACAGCAGTCTAAGTACGATTGTTTATTTTAGATCCTGGGGGGTGACGATAGAGGCTCGGGAAAGCGACGGCCGCTCTGCCTTACTCCTTGGACGATCGGTACGCAGCCTTGACTCGGGGAAGATCTGCTTGGTCGTTGACGAAGAAATGCCTTCTTGCTCTCTCTCTGATTGCTCTCCTGGCTTCTCTCTCTCTGTATATATTCTCTCTCTGACTATGGGGGAAGTCTCTCTGTGTATACGTATTCTTCTCTGGTTTTTTTTGTATATCTCCCTCTATACAAGGGAATGGCACCTTGCTATTTATAATAGTGGAGGCATTATTAGGGTTTGGATGATTATCCGTTCTCAAAGTGGCGGCGGCCTGATGATTAACCAATCTGGACCATTAGTCTTGAACATGAAAGATCTGGGCCGTTAATATGGATTATGCCAAATCCCATCAACAATTAATGCTGGTTGCAATAAATCTTCGTCATGATGATTTGCTGACATCTGCGAATCTTAATAAATAAATTTAATTCATTCTTCTGCCACGTGTCCCAGATTATTGGGATTTGGCCCAAGATTTGATTGACTTTAGGACACGTGTCCAGTCGTCAACGTTGAGCCGCATGAGGAGTGTCGATGTTTGGGCCGCATGAAGATCGTCATGACCGAGCCGTATGAAAGATTTCATGACCGAGCCGTATAAATAGTCTCTATACTCGAACCGCATGAAGGTTGTCATGACCGAGCCGCATGGATATGTTCATGACTGAGCCGCATGGGAGTCTTCATGGCCGAGCCGCATGAGAGTCTTCATGGCCGAGCCGCATGGATCTCTTTATAGCCGAGCCGTATAGGGGACCTTCATGGTTGAACCGCATAGGTTTCTCTGTATTGGCCGCATGAACTCGTTTATTCTTGGCCGCATAAGCTCGCCTCAAAACTTTGGTAGACAGTGCCACTTTGAAGATTTTCCTTATTCTCGAAGTACTGCTTTTCGTGTCAGTCATTATGACAACTTTATGTCAGGTCTGTCACTTGTCAAGTCTGTCAGCCGTCAGAGCATTAAATGCGTCCACACGTTGGGAACAGCTATTTTTGAAGACCACGTGGCCTTTCTCTCTGGGCCGCATGGAGTTTACTCGAGCTGCATATGTGCGTTGAGCCGCATGTCCATGTTGGTGACTTTTGAGCCGTATGATACTCTTGAGCCGCATGAAGCTCGTCTGATTTTGAGCCGCATGAAGCTTCCTGGGTTCTGTGCCGCATGAAGAATGTCTCATGACCGAGCCGCATGAAGGACGTCTCATGACCGAGCCGCATGAAGAATGTCTCATGATCGAGCCGCATGAAGGACGTCTCATGACCGAGCCGCATGAGGAATGTCTCATGACCGAGCCGCATGAAGGACGTCTCATGACCGAGCGGCATGAGGAATGTCTCATGACTCGCATGAGGAATGTCTCGATCTGCCCGTGCACTCGCTTTGTGGGCCCGGGTATCCCGAACACACGAGTGCGTAGGTATCATGTTTGCTCCCTGATATGGGGGCTAATAGAAACACTTGCCCTCGATCTTTGTTGGGAGACACTTGAGAACCACTCTGTCCGTTTGCCGCCGGGGGCTGGACACAGGCGGCTCTGTACAACTTTCCATCAGAGGCCCGCTTAGCGGGACGCTCTTGATGGTCAGAGGTTGGGACAGCTGACTGAGCCCGATGAGCCCGCGCTGCCCTAGACTTCTTCTACTTAGCACCCGAAGGTGCGTAATAGGAAGAGTCCAAGTTTGGAAGGAAGGAAGAGAAGTTGGTGCCCTTTTCAAAGGAGGTAAGGGGGCTCTATTTATATAATAGAGTAAGCCCTTTCTTCTTCTCCTTTCCGATGTGGGACTAAAAGCAATATTTTCCATGCGTCTACAGGACCTCCTTCAAAGTTTCCAAATTGCAAATTTGGAACACTTTGAATAAGAAGCATGGAAAGTAGATTTGTTTAGGTGTGGCAATCCGATCAGAGGTAGCATGGACGTGATAGGTTTGGGTACTTCCGCTGGGGATTTTATGTGGACTTATCATCCTTGGCGTACCTTAGTTTTAGGTACGGATAATAAGTTGAGAGAGGGAACCATCATATTTACTCAGAGGTGGTATGGACGTGGTAAATATAAGGTTGATGGTAGAGCTTTCCTACTCAGAGGTGATATGGACATGGTAGGAGCGAACTCGAATGAGGATACATAGAACAACTCAGAGGCGCTATCAACATGGGAGTTCTATGCATTGGGTGAAAGAATGCTATAGAACAGCTGGGCTCCGAAAGCATGTGATGATAAAAAAAGATGTGGATGTACTAAGGGACCTAGTACGGCATTTGTGGTCAGCAGAGGACATTTGTGGGCCTATTATCCTTGGCATACCTTGGTTTTAGGTACGGATAATAAGTTTGATAGGGATACCTAGGACAACTCCGCGGTAAGGCGGATATGGAGGTTCTTGGTATCGGGCGAAAGAATACCATGGAGCAATGAACAGTTTTCTGTTTTCTTTCATTATTTTTCTTTTCTTTTTGTCAAGGGATGTGATCCCAGATGATGTAGTACTTTGAATTTTGAATAAATGAGCATGTTTCAACTCATCTTCTCTTTCTTGTACTTGTGGTATTTGTGGAATTGGACCTGCTGGAGGATTATTTGTGAACCTGTTACCCTGGGCGTACCTTGGTTTTCGGTACGGATAACAAGTTTGGTCAGGATATCCGGAACAGCCATGGCAAAGTGGTCATGGGTGCTCTCGATATTGGGAAAAAGAATGCCGTAGAGCAGCTGGGCTCCCGGGGCATGGTGAGATGGTAGATTTATGCTAAGAAGCTTAGCAAGGGATATTTGTGGACCTATTATCCTTGGCGTACCCTGGTTCAGGATACGGATAATAGGATGAAAGGAAACCAACATATTTGCTCAGAGGTTATGAAGACATGGCAAGCATGAGGGTTTTACCGTGGAATCTTCCTGCTCAGAGGTAATGAGGACATGGCAGGGGAGACTTCACGGAAGATATTCGTGGTCAACAGCGGACATTTGTGGTCAACAGAGGACGTTTGTGGTCAACCGAGGACATTTGTGGTCAACAGAGGACATTTGTGGGCCTATTATCCTTGGCGTACCCTGGCTTAGGATACGGATAATAGGATGAAAAGGAACCAACATACTTACTCAGAGGTAATGAGGACATAGCAAGCATGAGGGTTTTTGTTTCACCGCGGAATCTTCCTACTCAGAGGTAATGAGGACATGGCAGGAGAAAACTCAACGGAGGATATTTGTGGACCTATTATCTTTGGCGTACTCCGGTTGTGGGTACAAATAATAGGTTGAAAGGGAATCGACATACTTACTCAGAGGTAATGAAGACATGGCAAGTATGAAGTTTTCTTCGACGGAGCCTTCCCACTCAGAGGTAATGAGGACATGGCAGGAGTGGGCTCAATGAAGAGGGGTACATAGAACGACTCAGAGGTAATGAGGACATGGAAGTTCTATGTAAAGGGGTGATTTGTTTTTGGCGGAAATGGAACGACTCAGAGGTAATAAGGACATGGCCGTTTTGGAAATTTGTGGATCTATTACCCTTTTTGTGCATTGGGAGTGCGTGTAGTAGATCATGAGGGAGGATCCCTTCCAGGAAAAAAGTTCAGAGGTATGTTTATACATAACGTTCTCCCTAAAAGAGTGACCGGGATGTAAGTTCAGGCGACAATCCATAAATTTTTTGATCAAAGTGTAAGTTCAGAGGTACCAGCGGGTACATGACTTGGTAGTTTGGGATTTTTGTGGAAGGAGGAGGTGAGTTCAGCGGTACGAGAGGGTACATGACTCAAAAATCTGGAATATTGTGGATATGAGGTCAGCGGTACCAGCAGGTACATGACTCGATGATCTGGAGAGAATGTGGATGTGAGTTCAGTGGTACCAGCGGGTACATGACTAGATAATCTGGAGTGGATGTGAGTTTAGCGGTACCGGGGGGTACATAACTCACCAATCTAGGAAATTTGGAGGCGGAATGTGAGTTCAGCGGTACCGGGGGGTACATAACCCAATCATCAGGGATTTTTTTTTTGGATGTCGTTTCGGACGTAATACTTCTTCAGGAAGTTGCCATTGATGGGCAACATGAGCAAGTCTCAGTGTGAGCAGCCACATACTTGGCCAGCTCCAACTCTTCTTCAGCCACCCCCTGTGTAAATGCAGACTGAGAGGATGATTTGGGCAACTTGATCATCAGGGGTTCAGTTGATGGAGTAGATCATGGAGTTGTAGGCGGACTAGCGACCCCCAGTTTGGCACTTGACGTGGAGCGAGGAGTGGCTGGTTCACTAGAAGTGTCAGACCTTGCATCGGGGTGACGACCCTTCTTGGGAAGGCGTATCGTCAGTGGCCGATCGGAGGGATTGAGCTTCTCTGTTTGGGATTGACCGACTCTCGGCAATCTGATGGTAAGTAGCCCTGTCGTGGGTCTCGGTACCTGGCCGGACCTTAGCAGCCGGATTCTCAACTGCTCTTCCTGTGCCGAGAGGCTGATCGCGTCCTTACACAGCGTGGCCGTAAGGGGTGCAGAATTGCCTGGCTTGCGAGCCTGGAGGTGGATTGTCAGAGGTTCTTCTGATCCCGTGGTTGCTTCAACATCAGTTTGTTTATTTCCTCCTTCAAGGTGCCTCTTCGACTTTTCGTATAGGCAGGAGTCCGAGTAATAAGATTCGACCCCTTTGAAGGGATCGATGTCAGCAAATTCTGTCCTCACGAAGCCGTGCTTGTCGACATATTTGAAGCATTGGTGTAGCGTGGAAGGCACGATCATGTAATCGTGTATCCAAGGGCGCCCCAAAAGGATGTTGTATGAAGTGTCGGCATCTATGACGTAGCAAGTGACTTCTGATTGGAGATCGCCAATCTGACATTTCAGACGGATCTTCCCGATTGGGTAGCTCCTGCCCGAATTGAACCCACTGATGGCGGTGTTTGTAGGGGTCAGGCGATGCATCGGGATGCGAAGATGATGCAGTTGTCCTTTTGGAATGATGCTTATGGAAGACCCAGGGTCAATGTGCATCCGGTCCACCTTTATGTCGCCGATGTAGCCTGTGTAGTACAATGGGCGATCGTGTAGATTAGTCTTGATGGGCATGTCTTGTGGAGTGAAGACGATGTTGGGCATTGCTCCCATACAGGCACTGTCTTGGAGGTCTGCGGGCTGATTTTCTCCTGTGAGGTTGACCTGAGCCAGGTACGCGTCGGCATTTTGAAGTGCATCGCTCAAAGCTGTGCGAACATCCTTTGAGAGCCTTAGGAGTTCATATAAGGACAATGTGGCCGGTGTATTGGCCAATTGCGCCAAGATGTCGAAGTTGTAGGGCCTCTCCAGCCCCTGAGATGTTTCCTTTCGGAGGGATTTGTCGAAGCGAGTCTCCTTGGGCCTAGGCTTATCGGTCGTCGAAGGCTGAGCCGGTCCCGGAGCATCCGTGGTAATGGACGGATGATCATCAGTCGAGTTTTCAGCCACAGGTTGAGATTGTGCTCCGGATCGAGTAACAACGGCCGTGACTTCCTCTTCATCTGCTGAGGTGGTACGGCAGGATCTGACTTTTCTACTTTTCTTTTTAGAAGATGGAGTGGACTGAGTTACCTCATGGACTAGGTCCGAATGGACCCACATGATTTTCCCTCGTGAGGTGGTGAGGGGTACTAGACCAGCAGCTTGAGCAGGCGAAAGATTAGCAATCTCCATCGTTGCCAGAGGGATGGGTATAACCCCGTCCTGGGTCTCTGTTGGAGGAAAGCTGCCGAATTGTACGGACACCATGTTGGCTGCCACGGTTACCTCCTCGAAATCGATGGCCAGAGCATTTGAATCGATGAGGTTTTGGATATATCTTTTCAGTTGGTAGCAATCGTGCGTAGCATGGTGGACGTAGCGGTGGTAATGGCAGAACTTTGGGTTCTCCAGATCAGCCGGCCGAGGCTCCCGTCTTGGTGGAGGAAGCTGAATCCTATCTCCTTGTATGAGCATGTCCAAGATAGGCTTGACGTGACCATCTTCAAAAGAGTAAGTGATTTGAGGCCATTGTTTGTCCGCAGGTTGCGATTCAGGCTTCTGGGCTATATCAGCCACCATAGCCTGCTTGCCTCTGTTGTCCCGGTTGCTGGAGGGGCTACCCCTATTGTCGTTGGTGGTGCTGGGACGCTTGCTCTTGTTCTCTCCCTCTGAGATATGTAATCCCAGTTGGCGAGCCTTCTTTAATCGTTCTTCGGCACTAGTAGCACTAATGATAAAAGCCTTCCAGTCCTTGAATTGACTCTCGCCCATCCAGAGACTGATTGTTGGAAGTAGTCTCTTTTAGCAAATTTCGATCAAGGAGGAGTCCGGGTTGCCAGATGGTAACTTTATTGCGGTTTGACGAAACCGCTCAATGTAATTCCTCGTCAGCTCTTTCTCTCCTTGAATGACGTCCATGAGGGTAGACATCGTGACGTCCTGCCCTACCTCATAGAACCTCTCCAAGAACAGGCGTTTGAAGCCAGTGAATGAATGGATGCAATTGTCCGGCAGGTTGCGGTACCAATCGAAGGCGACTCCTTCCAATGCCCCAATGAATAACCGTGTCAGGATAGCATCATCATGGGGCAGATGGTCGGTAGTGACCTCGAAGTAAGTGATGTATTGACTTGCTGAGGTCTTGCCATCATAGGGGTTGATATTGAACGGCTTATATCTTGGTGGAAATGGAACATCCCTCCATTCAGCAGGATATGGTTGCCGTATTCTGAAGTCTTGAGAGTTTTCTCTGGCGTGGAACATGGCTCGGAGCTCTTGAACTTCTCTCTTTACTTCTCGGGTCTCATCTGTCGCAGTCGGAGCCGTTACTTCGGGAGGATTATTGCCCGGGTTCGGTACCGCCGAATTTGAATCTACGTTGATTGGGGGACCCGTGCTTGTCTGGCCAGGTGTCACCCCCTGCAGATTAGGAAGCGCCGCTTTGATCTCGTCTACAGACTTGACCAAGGCGTACAATATGGCCTCCAAAGTGTCAATGCACTGGCGATCACCGGGACCGCCTTGATTGCTGTCTGTCATGAACACCGTCTTCAAATGAGGAGTGACGGACGGAGTGGTGGAGGATGTACCCTCCGAGTCGTACCCGTGCATCGAGAAATCATCAGGATATGTGGGGATGTTCCCTTCAGGTTCAGACTCGGAAGGAACACTACCTCCGGCTTCGGAGCTTGCTTCGTCTAGGATGTCCTTGGGGACGTCGGTATCCGTTGTATCCGTCGGAGGATTTGCTTCCTCCAGTCCGTATTCCTGGAATGTCGGATTGTCGTGGATGTTTGGTGGAGTGCTACCCCCAGTTCCGACGACCCCCAATGTTGCAGACGACGAACTTCCTACTGCAGCAGTTTTCGTCTTCGAACGGGTGTGTTGAAATACTCCAGTGGAGGATATCCCTTTAGACGACGGTTTCTTAGTAGTAGTTGACACCTTTGGGCTGGAGATGCTCGTTTTCTTCCCTCTTCCCTTGGCGAGCACTTTCTGCGCGGACTTGCAGGAGACAACAGGAGGTGCCTCGTCTTCTGAGCTCGGGTGATGTAGTCTTTGGAAGACGGATGGCCGGTCTTCCGTCACCGCCGCGTTGCTGCAACAGCAGTTGACGATGATCTGGGTGCATTGATGTCCGTATGAGGGCTCTTTACACCCCGAAGCTCCTTCTCTTTCTTTGCGTTTGTGGAGGATAACCTCGCGCAGGTCAGAGGAACCACTTTGTTTGTTTGCCGTCGGGGGCTGGACTTGAGTGGTTTTATACAACTTCCTATCAGAGGCCCGCGTGATAATCAGCGGGACGCCCCGATAGTCAGAGGTTGGGGCAGTCGTCTGGACTTAATGAGCCCGCGCTGCCCTAAACTTCCTCCTTTTAGCACTTGTGGGTGCGTAATAGGAGGAGTCTAAGTCAAATACCACAGAGTCTGGATTATCATCCAGATAATGATCAGAGTCAGGACCGCATGAGAGCCGATCGAAGACTGATCGAGAGAAGCGTGGGACGGATGCTATGCGGCTAGCATTGGGTACCGTGCAGGCTGTCTGCATGCGGCTGTCTTTTGTTGTAGGATGAGTCTTTATGCGGTTAGGAGTCACGACCGTGCAGGCTGACCGTATGCGGTTGGCATCTGTGGCCGCATGGGTTTTTTGCAAGCGATTGACTTTAGTAGCCGCATGAGTCTCATCCGTGCGATTGGCAACTATAGCCGCATAAGTTATGCGACTGACAGATGTGGCCGCATGAGTTTTCTTTATACGGTCGGCGGTTGTAGCCGCATGGGTTTTCTCCCTGCGATTAATACTCTTCTGCGGCTCGGAGCGCGTAGAGTTCCTCTTTGCCCCTGCAAGTCCAGCATCATAGTGTTTTCTTCTGCCGGACTTGGGGTCAGCAGAGTTGTCTACAGTCTGAAGTGGGGCCGCATGGGAGTCTTTTTCGCCATCTTGAGCAATAGAGAGCACTTCATCAAGGGCTTGCGGAGGAGCAAATGATTTTGGCCTCCACTCTTTGCGAGCCTTTATGGTGCGGGTGCGCTTCTGGACCGGGCCAGCGCTACCTTCATAGAGCATCTCACCATCTTCTGTTGTGTAGAGCCAAGTTTGGCTGCGTCCGATTGCGTCACCAACTCCTCAACCGTGGAGAAGTTAGTCCCCAGCAGAGTCGCCATCGTGTTTGCCATTGATTGTAAAAGAACAGAACAATTATCAGAGAACTGAACTTAGACTCACAATACAAACTCGCTCGTACAAAGAAAGCCTAGGGACGAAAACCTAGGTACAGCAGACTAAGTACGATTGTTTATTTTTGATTCTGGGGGGTGACGATAGAGGCTCGGAAAAGCGACGGCCGCTCTGCCTTACTCCTTGGACGATCGGTATGCAGCCTTGGCTCGGGGAAGATCTACTCGGCGTTGACGAAGAAAGGCTCTTCTTACTCTCCTCGGGTTGCTCTCCTGGCTTCTCTCTCTCTGTGAATATCAAGAAAAGGGGGAGCTCTCTCTGTGTATATCTCTCTCTTCTTCTCTGTTTTTTTTATTCTTTTGTTGCCGACATTTTTTACATGGGAATGATGCTGGCTATTTATAACAGTGGGGTGGGATCATTAGGGTTTGCTGATGATTATCTATTTGGAATGTCGGCGCTCCTTCATTCTATCTGGGCCCTTGATCCTGATCATAATGAATCTCGGCCACTAATACGGATAGCACCAAATCTTATGAGCAGTTAATGGTGACTGCTTTAAATCTTCGTGATTGATTATGCCAATATTTGATTGCTCGCCACGTGTCCTATTGGCTTGATGATGAATGATATGCCCTGATCTCGGCAATTATGATGATGACGTCGAATATTCTCGTTGGGATTCTGTTGCATCTTCAGTGCCACATTTTTTTAAATTGAAGATCCTGCCAGGGCCGCATAGGGTGACCAACACTTGAACCGCAGGAGGATACTACTCGTGAGCCGCATGAGTTAATGCCTCATCGAGCCGCAGGGGATAAACTTTCCGTGAGCCGCATATGCATAGTTTCTGTAGGCCGCATGAATTAGCGTGGTGTTGAGCCGCATAGACCGGGCTATGGGTGGACCGCATATGGCGGGTTTTTGTTAATCATATTAGAGTGACTCCTCAATGAGCCGCATGAAGCTGTTCTCTATCCGAGCTGCATGAGACTTTTGCCATGCGGCAATCTAGGATTTTTTGTCAGATCGGGTCAGAGATTTTCTTCTATTCCCAAAGTGTCTGTCATTATGACAGAGTCATAATTGCATCTTTGTGCCAGGACTGTCGCCTTGTCAGAGCAGCCGTCGGGGCATTAAATGTGTCCGAATGTAGAGAGGAACTGTTGAAGGCCACGTGGCTTCTTTCTGGGCCGCATGGAACTATCCGAGCCGCATGAGACTCTTCGAGTTTTTTTGAGCCGCATGTTGTATCTGGGCCGCATAAAGCTCCCAGGGATTTTGAGCCGCATGAAGCTTCCTGGGTTCTGTGCCGCATGAAGAATGTTTCATGACCGAGCCGCTTGAAGGACGTCACATGACCGAGTCGCATGAAGGACGTCGCATGACCGAGCCGCATGAAGGACGTCGCATGACCGAGCCGCATGAGCAATGTCCCATGACCGAGCCGCATGGAGAGTATCCCATGACCGAGCCGCATGAGAGATGTCTTATAGCCAAGCCGCATGAACGACGTCTCATGACCGAGCCGAATGAGGAATGTCTCATGACCGAGCCGCATGAAGGACGTCTCATGACTCGCATGAGGAATGTCTCGATCAACCTGTGCACTCGCTTTGTGGGCCCGGGTATCCCGAGCACACGAGTGCGTAGGTATCATGTTTGCTCCCTGATGTGGGGCTAGTAAAAATATTTGCCCTCGACCTTTGTTGGGAGACTCTTGAGAACCACCTTGTCCGTTTACCGCCGGGGGCTGGACACGGGCGGTTCTGTACAACTTTCCATCAGAGGCCGGCTTAGCGGGACGCTCTTGATGGTCAGAGGTTGGGACAGCTGACTGAGCTCGATGAGCCCGCGCTGCCCTAGACTTCTTCGACTTAGCACCCGAAGGTGCGTAATAGGAAGAGTCCAAGTTTGGAAGGAGGGAAGAGAAGTTGGTGCCCTTTTCATAGGAGGAAAGGGGGCTCTATTTATAGAATAGAGTGAGCCCTTTCTTCTTCTCCTTTCCGATGTGGGACTAAAAGCAATATTTTTCATGCTTCTACAAGGATCTTCGGCTGAACTATCCCATGCAGGCTGGACTTGTGCTCCAGATCGGGTAACAACGGCTGCAGCTTCTTCAGCTTCGGCTGAAATTGTGTGGCACGCTCTCGACTTCCTGCCCTTTTTCTTGCTGGTAAAAGATGACACCTCCTGGGTAACTTCGGGGATCAAGTCTGGCTGCACCCACATGATTTCTCCTCGCGATGTGGTGAGGGGTACCAATCCAGATGTCTGGCTCCGGCCTGGTGAAAGATTAGTAACCTCCATCATTGTCCGAGGAACAGGTATAACCCTGGCTGGAGTACTTGTTGGAAGGAAGTTACGAAACTGAATAGATACCATGTTTTCCACCACGGTAACCTCTTCAAAGTCTATCGACAGAGCTTTGGATTCGATAAGACTCAGAATGTACCGCTTCAATTGGAAGTAATCATGAGTGGCATGATGGACGTAGTGGTAGAAGTGACAATACTTTGGGTCCTCCATTTCTGCTGCTCGGGGATCATGCCTTGATGGAGGGAGCTGGATCCTACCCCCTTGTAAGAGCATATCGAAGATAGGTTTAACACGACTATCTTTGAATAAGTAATTAACCTTGGGCCACGGACCTTCCGCCTGTTTTTATTCGGGCTTCGGAGTCGCATCAGTGACCATGGCATGTTTGCCCTTATTGTTGTCACCCTCATTTCCCGTATTTCCCGTATTTCGTATTTATACTCGTATCTGGATTTTGGCATATATTTTTATTTTTCTCAACTTGTGGAATTTCGGTATTTCTCGTATTTTAGGTTTTGTCATGGCTCGGTTTTAACTGGTTTGGGTTGGTTTGGTTTGGTTTAATGTGTATTGGAACACCTTAGCCTATGCTCCACCCTCAACACACCACATCCCACCCTCATTAAAAACTCCACCAATACTCTCTCTCTTCATTACTTCCTCCATTAATTTCTTCTTCTTCCTCCACCCAACTCTCCACACCCATAGGCAAGTACAACTTGCTTCTACAATAGAGCTCATTTTATTGTTCCATTAGCTTCTCCTCATGTTTCTAAGACACATTAGAACTTGTCATTTTCCATTTTGAGGCTTTAAACCTTGTAGATCTAGAAATTTGTTATTTTCGGATTTGGTGGTTTTGATCTATCAAACTTCTTTGTTTTTAAGTTTTGATGGTTCCATGTGGTGGGAAATTTTCTTCTACCCAATTTTAACCTTTGAAAAGTTGGATTTGGACTTGTTTTGACCAAGTTATGAACTTTTGAAGCTTTGGGTTTAACCATGGAGTTCTTGCTGGTTTGGAGAAGACAGTGAGCAGTGTGCAGAGCTTCTTAGCTTACGCCACTGGGCTGCGTGCGCTCTTTAGCGCAGCGTACGCATGACCCTTGCATACGCAGACTTGAGCGTACGCATGACCCTTGAGTACGCTTCCTGTTGGAAGCGTGTCTCTTGCGTACGCAGACTTGAGTACGCTTCCTGTTGGAAGCGTGTCTCTTGCGTACGCAGACTTGAGTACGCTTCCTGTTGGAAGCGTATCCCTTGCGTACGCAGACTTGAGCGTGCCCTGGCCTGAGCGTACGCAGACTTGAACGTGCCCTGTCCTGAGCATCCGCAGACTTGAGCGTGCCCTGGCCTGAGCGTACGCAGACTTGAGCGTGCCCTGGCTTGAGCGTACGCATGTCTTGAGCGTACGCATGTCTTGAGCGTACGCATGACCCTTGCGTACGCTGTCCTGAGCGTACGCTACCTCTTGCTCCCCCCCTTGAGTGCTTTATGTCCCCATATTCCCCTTTTATGAATTTGCATCCATTTTATATCCTTACGCCTTTTTTTTCTGAACTTGAAAGTCATGAATTCATTTGATATGTTTGGAAGTGATAATTGAGTATGACCTGACAGTGACCCGTAGTGGTGCACTCCTGACATGATTAACCTGATATGACCTGATAAGTGGCCTGCTGCGGCGCACTCCTGACAAAGTACACTTGGCATGATAACCTGACCTGATATATCTTGAACAGCTGTTGCGACGGCTACCTGACATGACCTGGTCCGTATAAGTAACCTGGACACCGTGGGCGATTGTGCTTGTACAAATAATCCAATCCTGTCTTGCATCATGTCTAGGAGGGGACTCCTGAGTACCACGGTCAGGAGTAACTACTGAAATGGACTAAGGTTAACGACTAGAATAATTCACTAGTCATGAAGAGATGTTCCCCAGTTACAGGCGATCCCGTTATCCCGGCCGCAAATGTTTGGACTTGTAGCCTGCCGACGAGTAGGGCACATTTCCAGCCTACTGTTATGTGGGGCACCCACCATTGTCACTTAAATGATTGAACTCTATTGTCACTCTTATGTATTGTACTCTCTAAATTATCACTATAAAGTTCGCCTGGATAACCTGGATAGCTGCAGGGCCTGTGACTACTTGGAGCATCTCATTGCATCTTGTTAGTAACTAGGATTGTCATAACCCTAGTTAGTTAATGTAGAAAGCCGTAGGCAATGATTGGCCGTGATTGCTTGGATGGAGTCTAGTCCAGTATAGTATTTTCTAGAAGTGATTAATTGAAAGATTGTACCAGAATGATTGAATGATTGTCACTCCAGATTGTTACTATAACGATTATACTCCACTGTCACTCTACCGTATTGCACTCTTCATTGTCACTTTTATCATTGTACTCTCTCCTTTTCACCTTAATGATTGGCACCTTTAGAAATAAATGATCAGAGACTAAGTTCTGTTCAGGCGAAGGGTTACAATCTCGGTCCTTGTTTGGTTTAAGGATTGTAACCTGGCTTCCGGAATAGTACCTTCGTTTTCTCTTCATATATTGTCCAGCTATGTTTTATTTAGCATGATTCTCCAGTTCTTTTATGTCAATGATGCTTCTCTTAATTATTTTCTCTGATTGGGGCAAGTGTATTGGTAGTGCACAAACCTCAATCTGTGTTACTTATTGTTGCTTTCTTACATATTGAATGCTAAAGATTTGTTGGTTTTAGTTCTTAAGTGAAGCCTCCTTTGTGGCACTTGCTCTTTCTGGGGTCTGATCCAGCTGGTTTTGTATGGCCAGATACCGGAGCAGCACCAAAGGATCTCCCTACCTTCCAGTCCGATGGTGGTCACCAGGCATAACCAGGGCATCGAGTGGGTTTCTTTTATTCTCCCACTGTAATATTGTACATTATTCTTTTGAGGCGTTTAGCTGACGAGCAAGTGTTAGCTCGATTGTACTTACTTACTGTCTGCCTGCGGGCTGTAACATGATTGACAAGCCCCAGGGGTTGATCATGTATGACTGAACTCTTGCTAGTCCTCACATTTTTGTAACGACTAGCTTCATGATCATTCCGAATATGTAATGTATGGGACGCCTTACTATTGCGTATTTGGTGGTCTGACATCTTGTAACTATTATTAGTTGGTTGAGATTGAGACAATAGGCTACTTTATGACCTTAAGAGACTGCTGGATTGTAGTGAAACCCTCACATATCTAGACAGCCGTGACCGTATAGCGGTGTGGATTCCATTCTGTTATACGTAGCTGGCTATGTCTGCCCCCGATCTCCAGTATTCTGGTTTTGGGGCGTGACATGGTTTAAGTGATGGCCCATGCAGGTCTTGTTAATCAAGATGGGTGAGGGTTTACGGGATAGATGTCTCAATCTGTACTCTCCCTTGATCTCCACTCGTATCTTCATATCTCCTTGAATTCCTGACTTGATAACATGCTTGTATCATTGATCTATCCTGGTCCTTCCTTAATATCCCTGGTGTCATTTGCTCCAGTGACATCGTTCCTGTTGATCAGCCAGAAGTAGCTCAGTCCTTAGCAGCAGCCTCCCGAGCCGTGCCTCCTAGAGAACCAGTACCGCCAGTTCAGTCCGTCCAGCCAGCAGGATCAGAGGATGGAGGCTTGGTAGGACTCATCCGTGAGTTGCTTGCGTCCCAAGATCGTCAGAGAGATGCCCTGCACCAAGTAGTACAAGATGCTCTGAATAGAAGTGGTCCTCGAGGAAACAGTGCGGTCAACAGTTTCAAGCGCCTGAACCCTCCCTTCTTCGATGGTAGCGAGGATGCCATTGCTGCCGATGCTTGGCTACAAGATATAGAGGTGATTCTCGAAGCCGCGAAGATTCCAGAAGACGAGAAGGTGGCTGTGGTGCGCCTACAGTTATTGGATCTAGCCCGCAGTTGGTGGGCCGCACAAGCAGTGGGATTGGCAACACCTGTCTCCTGGGCAGTGTTCAGCAAAAAGTTCCAGACCAAGTAATATGATGCAGTGGCTCGATATGACTTGCAGACCAGGTTCAGTAATCTTAAGCAGATGGGGAGGACGGTCGACGATTATGCGGTCGAGTTTTCCAGACTCAGTCGATTTGCTCCCACCTTGGTGGCAACCGAGTTTGATAGAGCACAGAGGTTCCAGCAGGGACTTCACCTGGAGATTATATTGGCAGTAGAACAGTTCGAGCATCAGACCTATGATGCGGTGTTGCGAGCAGCCAAGAGGCACGAGTATACCTCCCAGAGAATAGTGGACAGGACCGGAGGTCGGAAGCGGTCCCATAGTCAAATGAATCAGTCTTCATCCCCAGCCCCGACAGCCAGGGCTTCGGCTATTGGAGCTCCGAGGAAAGCGGCCTCAGTGACGTCGGTTCAGCACTCAACCCCGACGTACTTTCAGCAGAAACAGAAGCAAGCGCAGTCTTCCGTCGTGGGCTGTTCTAATTATGGGAAGCCTGGACACGTGGAAGCGGAGTGTCGCAAGGCGTTGGGATTGTGTTTATTGTGTGGAGCACCGGACCAAAGGGTGGGGTCCTGTCCATTCAGAGTTGATTCAGCATCGGTAGTATCTAGTCCCTCGGTTAGGGGACCAGCACCAGTACCAGCACCAGCTCCAGTTCACCAGCAACAGCAGTTTCCGTTCCCGAGGCCATTGCCGACTCAGGCCCAAACTTTCCAGCAACAGAACCCGCGGCAGTTTGCCCTAGCCCAGGCTCAGGTTCAGAATCGGCCGAGAGGTATATGTGTCCTATCATCTTGCTTTTCTACCATTATTATGTGGGGTGCATGACGTATTTCATGTATCCTAATTGCGACGGAACATCTCGGACCCGAGCCATATCCTAGGTCATTCGAAACTGGTTATTGGTACCAACCCTTTCGTATGAGGATAGGCACGTATCCATGTTTGACCAAAGAGAGAGACCTTAAGCGCAAGACTATCAGTTTAGTTCGTGTCGCTTGAGTTCATCGCTCCTTGGGAGAGTCAAACGTGGGAGTGTGAGGATGATATCCGATCACGTTATCCCAATCGGTTTGGCTCGTGAGGTGTAATATCTTCCTTATGCCTTGCACTTCGATTCCTTGTTTGCATATATGATTGTATGATTGATTGGTAGCATAGATTGCTTGCGATAGTATAGCTATCCCGACATCTCTAGCCTCTTGATTTAATTCTGAGGACGGAATTCTTTTAAGGTGGGTAGAGTTGTCACCCTCATTTCCCGTATTTCCCGTATTTCGTATTTATACTCGTATCTGGATTTTGGCATGTATTTTTATTTTTCTCAACTTATGGAATTTCGGTATTTCTCGTATTTTGGGTTTTATCATGGCTCAGTTTTAATTGGTTTGGGTTGGTTTGGTTTGGTTTAATGTGTATTGGAACACCTTAGCCTATGCTCCACCCTCAACACACCACATCCCACCCTCATTAAAAACTCCACCAACACTCTCTCTCTTCATTACTTCCTCCATTAATTTCTTCTTCTTCCTCCACCCAACTCTCCACACCCATAGGCAAGTGCAACTTGCTTCTACAAGAGAGCTCATTTTATTGTTCCATTAGCTTCTCCTCATGTTTCTAAGACACATTAGAACTTGTCATTTTCTATTTTGAGGCTTTAAACTTTGTAGATCTAAAAATTTGTTATTTTCGAATTTGGTGGTTTTGATCTATCAAACTTCTTTTTTTCAAGTTTTGATGGTTCCATGTGGTAGAAAATTTTCTTCTATCCAATTTTGACCTTTGAAAAGTTGTATTTGGACTTGTTTTGACCAAGTTATGAACTTTTGAAGCTTTAGGTTTAACCATGGAGTTGTTGCTGGTTTGGAGAAGACAGTGAGCAGTGTGCAGAGCTTCTTAGCTTACGCCACTGAGCTGCACGCGCTCTTTAGCGCAGCGTACGCATGACCATTGTGTTTGCAGACCTGAACGTACGCATAACCCTTGAGTACGCTTCCTGTTGGAAGCGTGTCTCTTGCGTACGCAGACTTGAGTACGCTTCCTGTTGGAAGCGTGTCTCTTGCGTACGCAGACTTGAGTACGCTTCCTGTTGGAAGCGTGTCCCTTGCGTACGCAGACTTGAGCGTGCCCTGGCCTGAGCGTACGCAGACTTGAGCATGCCCTGGCCTGAGCGTACGCAGACTTGAGCGTGCCCTGGCCTGAGCGTACGCAGACTTGAGCGTGCCCTGGCTTGAGCGTACGTATGTCTTGAGCGTACGCATGTCTTGAGCGTACGCATGACCCTTGCGTACGCTGTCCTGAGCGTATGCTACCTCTTGCTCCCCCCTTGAGTGCTTTATGTCCCCATATTCCCCTTTTATGAATTTGCATCCATTTTATATCCTTAAGCCTTTTTTTCCTGAACTTGAAAACCATGAATTCATTTGATATATTTGGAAGTGATAATTGAGCATGACCTGACAGTGACCCGTAGTGGTGCACTCCTGACATGATTAACTTGATATGACCTGATAAGTGGCCCGCCATGGCGCACTCCTGACAAAGTACACTTGGCATGATAACCTGACCTGATATATCTTGAACAGCTGTTGAGACGGCTACCTGACATGTCCTGGTCCGTATAAGTAACCTGGACACCGTGGGCGATTGTGCTTGTACAAATAATCCAGTACTGTCTTGCATCATGTCTAGGAGGGGACTCCTGAGTACCACGGTCAGGAGTAACTACTGTAATGGACTAAGGTTAACGACTAGAATAATTTACTAGTCATGAAGAGATGTTCCCCAGTTACAGGCGATCCCGTTATCCCGGCCGCAAATGTTTAGACTTGTAGCCTGCCGACGAGTAGGGCACATTTCCAGCCCACTGTTATGTGGGGCACCCACCATTGTCACTTAAATGATTGAACTCTATTGTCACTCTTATGTATTGTACTCTCTAAATTGTCACTATAAAGTTCTCCTGGATAACCTGGATAGCTGCAGGGCCTGTGACTACTTGGAGCATCTCATTGCATCTTGTTAGTAACTAGGATTGTGATAACCCTAGTTAGTTAATGTAGAAAGCTATAGGCAATGATTGGCCGTGATTGCTTGGATGGAGTCTAGTCCAGTATAGTATTGTCTAGAAGTGATTAATTGAAAGATTGTACCAGAATGATTGAATGATTGTCACTCCAGATTGTTACTATAACGATTGTACTCCACTGTCACTCTAGCGTATTGCACTCTTGATTGTCACTTTTATCATTTTACTCTCTCCTTTTCACCTTAATGATTGGCACCTTTAGCAATAAATGATCAGAGACTAAGTTCTGTTCAGGCGAAGGGTTACAATCTCGGTCCTTGTTTGGTTTAAGGATTGTAACCTGGCTTCCGGAATAGTACCTTCGTTTTCTCTTCATATATTGTCCAGCTATGTTTTATTTAGCATGATTCTCCAGTTCTTTTATGTCAATGATGCTTCTCTTAATTATTTTATCTGATTGGGGCAAGTGCATTGGTAGTGCACAAACCTCAATCTGTGTTACTTATTGTTGCTTTCTTACATATTGAATGCTAATGATTTGTTGGTTTTAGTTCTTAAGTGAAGCCTCCTTTGTGGCACTTGCTTTTTTTGGGGTCTGACCCAGCTGGTTTTGTATGGCCAGATACCGGAGCAGCACCAAAGGATCTTCCTACCTTCCAGCCCGATGGTGGTCACCAGGCGTAACCAGGGCATCAAGTGGGTTTCTTTTGTTCTCCCACTGTAATATTGTACATTATTCTTTTGAGGCGTTTAGCCGACGAGCAAGTGTTAGCTCGATTGTACTTACCTACTGTCTGCCTACGGGCTGTAACATGATTGACAATCCCCGGGGGTTGATCATGTATGACTGAACTCTTGCTAGTCCTCACATTTTTGTAAGGACTAGCTTCATAATCATTCCGAATATGTAATGTATGGGACGCCTTACTATTGTGTATTTGGTGGTCTGACATCTTGTAACTATTATTAGTTGGTTGAGATTGAGACAATAGGCTACTTTATGACCTTAAGAGACTGCTGGATTGTAGTAAAACCCTCACATATCTAGACAGCCGTGACCGTATTGCGGTGTGGATTCCATTCCGTTATACGTAGCTGGCTATGTCTGCCCCCGCTCTCCAGTATTCTGGTTCTGGGGTGTGACAATTGTCCCAGTTAGTGGTGGCACCACTGTTGTTGTTACTGGAGGTGGAACCAGGACGTCTGCCCTTATCTTCTCCGTCTGGGATGTGTAATCCCAGTTGACGAGCCTTCTTCAATTTTGCCTCTGCGTTGGTAGCACTTATGATGAAAGTCGTCCAATCCCTGAACTGATCGTCACCCATCCAAAGGCTAATTGTAGGCAGCAGCTTCTTCTGACAGATTTCAATCAAAGAGCTCTCGAGATTGCCTTGGGGCAATCATATTGCGGTTTGACAGAACCGCTCGATATAGTTCCTCGTTAGCTCCCTTTCTTCTTGAACGACGTACATGAGAGACGACATCGTTACATCATGCCCCACTTCGTAAAATCTTTCCAGGAACATGTGCTTGAAGCCGTCAAAAGAGTGAATGCAGTTGTCAGAAAGGTTGCGGTACCAATCGAACGCGATTCCCTCCAATGCTTCGATGAATAATCACGTAAGGATGGCGTTACTATACGGCAAATGGTCGGTTGTGACCTCAAAGTAAGTCATGTACCTACTAGCAGAAATCGTTCCATCATAGGAATCGATATGGAACGGCTTGTACCGTGGTGGAAAAGGCATGTCTCTCTATGCAACGGGAAATGGCAGCCGTATTCTGAGATCCCGAGAGGAGTCTCGGGCATTGAACACCGCTCGAAGGTCCTGGACTTCCCTCCTTGGCTTCATCTGCAGCTGAAGGAATGGATGTTGCTAAGGGATCATCACCCAAAGGTTGGGCGGTCGTATTGGAATCCAAGTTGACTGCGGGTCCCAAGCTTGTTTGTCCGGGTGTCCTCGCTGGTTGAGTTGGCAAGGTGGCTCTGATCTCGTCCACGGACTTGACCAAGGACAGGAGCATGGCTTCTAGCACTTCTAGCCGTTGTCGGTCAGAAGGTGCTTCATGATCATTGTCAGCCATAAATACTGTCCTCACGTGGATAGAGGTGGAAGGGATTGTGGCAGAGGTACTCTCGGTGCCGCATCCTTGTGTAGAGAAATCATCAGGGAATGTCGGAATATCATCTTCGTCTGACTCGAAAGGGGTGCTACCCCTTGTGCAGGAAGCCACATCGTCTTGGTGAGGGTGGTGGTCCTCAGGGAAATCCAAGTCTGCTGTACAGTTCTGGGGGACCTCTACCCCCTGCATGTGCTTTTGGTACACCGAATTATCGCATACATCGAGAGGACTGCTACCCCCAACTTCATCTACTTTTAAGGAGGTCGAAGGTGCACCCCCGGGTTCCTGAAGCTTCTTTTTGGATCGGGTGCCTAAATAGACACCCCCTGTGGTTGTCGATGGGAACCCCCTAGATGAGGGTCTCCTTACAATACTGGCCGAGATGGCTGGAAGAGCCTGTCTTCTTTCCTCCCTTGCCAGGAGGAACCTTCTGAGTTAAATTACAGGAGGCAAAAGGAAACTCCTCGTCCCCTGGAATTTGCACATGTTTCTTAAGTTGTTTTCGGACAGGTGCTAGCTGCTGCAGTCGCTGAAAAACTAATTATCGATCTTCAGGTGCTGCTGATTTGTCACAGCAGCACTGGATGATGACTTGGGTGCAACGATGCCCCGAGAGGGACTCATTGTATGCCGACGCTGCCATCTTGCGTTTGTGAGTAATCACGTCACGTAAGTCGATAGGAGGCTGCTCTACCTTTGCACCAAACCTGTGAACTCGGGTATCCCGACCGCACGGGTGCTTCGACATCATGTTTGCTCCCTGATCCGTGGCTAGTAAAAGCACTTGCTCTGGATCTTTAGAGGGAGACTTTAAAGACCCACCCTGTCTGGTAGCCCTGGGGGACTGGACGCGAGTGGTTCTGTACAACTTTTCGTCAGGAGCCCGTATAACAGTCAACGGGGCCCGCTGACAGTCAGCAACTTGGACAGTTGACTGGGGTGGTTGAGCCCGTACTGCCCTAGATTTTTTTGACTTAGCGCCCAAAGACGCATAGTAAAAAGAGTCCAGATTGATAAATTCTACATTCTCGATGGGCCGCATGGGCGTCGGGCCCGTATTTGAGGCGATCGAACACAGAGCTTCTGACAGGACCGCATGATACATCCTGTCTGAGGCCAGGATTGGTTGTCGTATGTATCATCTTCTTGTGGCTAGAGCTGGCTGCCGCATGGATCATCTTTCTGCGGCCAGAGCTGGCTGTCGCATGGATCATCTTCCTGCGGCCAGAGTTGGCTGCCGCATGGATCATCTTCCTGCGGCCAGAGTTGGCTTCCACATGAGTTATCTGTCTGCGGCCAGAGTTGACTGTTGCATGGACAGACTGCCCATCTTCTCTCTGCGGCCTCTTCTTTATCTGCATGGATTTCCCTTGTGCCTCCAAAAACTCAGCATCGTAGTATTTTTCTCTGCTGGATTTGGGGTCAGTGGGGTCATCTGCGGTCGGAAACAAAGCCACATGAGAGTTCTGGTCACCATTTTGGGCTGCAGAAGGAGCTTCTTCGAGAACTTGGTCGGGGGCAACAGTTTTGTGCACCGACGCCTTGCGAGTCCTCTTTGAGTTGGCTCACTTCTGAGACGGGCTGGCGCTCCCTTTATAGAGCAATTCTTTGAAGGCTTGTTGGTCAAAACGAACCACAAGCATCTGCTGTATAGAGCCGAGCTTAGATACGTCATATTGCGCCACCAACTTCTCATCGGAAGAGAAGGACGTCCCCAGCAGAGTCGTCATCGTGTTTGCCATAAAAAAAATCAAAGACATGTATTACAGAATACTGAAATTGATTGCAAACTCGCTTGTACAAAGAAAAGCCTAGAAAGAAATCTTAGAAAATAATCTAAGTACAATTGTTTAGTTTTGATTCTGGAGGGTCACGGTGGAGGCTCGGGAATGTGATATCAACTCTGCCTTACTCCGTGGACTATCTGATGCAGTCTCTAGCTCGAGAAGAAATTGTTTTTTTCTTGAAGGTTGCCAGCCTTGGATTGCCAACCATCTTGCAGGGGTGTGGCACCCTGCTATTTATAGTAATTTTGGGACGAAAGATATTTTGAGCCGCATAGATGACCACGTGGCAAATTCCTGGGCCACATGACCGTAATCATGCTTCGAGACTCGGTCTGTGACAGATAGCTGAGGATTTTTTAGGATTTGTTGTGATTTGTTGTTGAGCAGTTGAGACCTGGTCAACTTGTCACGTGCATCAACTAATCTTCTGTGGCAAACTGCATGAAGGATGTCTCCTGGATGAGCCGCATAAAGGACGTCTCATGACCGAGCTGCATGACCGAGCCGCATGAAGGACGTCTCATGACCGAGCCGCATAAGGAATATCTTATGACCGAGCCGCAAGAGGAATGCCTTCTGACTGAGCCGCATAAAGAACGTCTCATGACCGAGCCGCATGAGGAATGCCTTCTGACCGAGCCGCATGAAGAACGTCTCATGATCGAGCCGCATGAGGAATATCTCATGACCGAACCGCATGAGGAATGCCTTCTGATCGATCAGCATGAAGGATATCTTCTGGCTAGATGGGTATGGGGGACCTAGGAGAAGGTGCTGTGCCGAATGTCATAATTTGAGAGAGTTTTGTTTGTCTTCCTCTTGACTGATCTCCTTGTTCAAAGAAGATTTAACTGTGGACTCCTTCCGAAGATTGTGATGCACTTGACTGAGACGATGTGCCTGACTGAGACATCTGAGTAATGCATCTAGTTGAGAGCAGGCCATTACAAAGTCTTCAGTTGGAATCATATTTCTGAAATGATGTTGGAAAGGCGCAGTAGGTCGCAGTCGTTAGAACACAGACTGCCTTGATAGTGGAGTCACTATCTTGTGGCAGCGGCAGTTGATGATGGCTTGGGTGCAGTGAAAGGGCTTATCGCACGCCAAGGTTGCTTCTCTCTTCTTGCATTTGTGAATGACCACCTCTCGCAAGTCGAGAGCATATTGATCTACCTTTGCATCCGTTTTGTAGGCCCAGGTATCCCGAGCGCCCGGGTGCGTAGGTATCATATTTGCTCCCTGATCTGAGGCTAGTAAAAGCACTTGCTCTCGATCGTTGTAGGAAGACTCCTGAGACCTATCATGTCCGTTCCGCATGTGGGTTTGGACGCGGGTGGTTCTGTATAACTTTCCATCATGAACCCTTATAACAGTTAACGGTTTCCGCTGACGGTCAACAGCTTGGACAGTTGACTGGGCTTGTTAAGCCCGCACTGCCCTAGACTTCTTCGACTTAGCACCCGAGGTGCATAGTAGGAAGAGTCCAAGTAGGAAGGAGGGAAGGAAAGTTGGTGCCCTTTTCAAAGGAGGCAAAGGGCTCTTTTTATAGAATGGAGTGAGCCCTTTCTTCTTCTCCTTTTCGATGTGGGACTAAAAGTAATATTTTCCATGCTTCCTCACCTGTCATTAATCGGACACAGTGACTCCAGTACGGATACCGATACACATCAGTTGCTCAGGATATCAGACGAGTATATTCTCTGACCGTTTCATACTTGATAGAATTTACATTTATGCTTTAGATTACTTTACTTGATGTTGTCACGTCGTTAATACGGATTGGTACTATATGCATCCCTTCATGAGATGTTATCCCCCTCGGGAGCATCGGATATATCATGTCATATGCGTTTCACTTTCATCATGTATTCCTGTGCTTTCACCATTCATGTGCACTCTCATGATTCATGTACTATCATGTTCATGGAGCCCCCATATTTATATTCATGTGCACCCATTTATGAGCCCCAATGTGAAATCATATGCAATAACATAACCTGTTTTGATCCTTGTGTATTGATTGGGGTACGGGAGAGTATTAATGGTCATGTGAACAATTCCAAAGTAGTGTAGTCATGTGTAAACTTCTATGTTTATTATCAAGCCGTTCACATGTTTATCTTGTACTCTATATCACTAATCATTGTTAGCTCTTAACTTATAGTAGATATTTCTTTACTGTCATCTCTTTTACTTTATATATTTTTCCAGCATTTCATGTATCTTACACTATAGCATATTTACATATCCTATCATATTATGAACTGCGTGAGATGTATTGTGCTCGCTTCTGTCCTGACTAGACCTGTTGAAAATATTACAGGTAACCTGGAGATTCACTGCTAGCCTAGAGGACTTGTAGAGCTTGGAGTAGATTACTAGTTATGGTTCAGTTTCTTTTTTAGAACTTGTATTGTAATAAATTAGAGATTTGAGTTGTATTTGAGATTTTTGAGATATTATTATTATTTTAGAAGTTTATTTAAGTTATTCCTTTGAGTTTAGTGTAGACTTTTGTGTTATTTTATCGTACTTAGATTGTGATTGAGTATTATTGTATTTTATACTTGTCCTCCATTCGGAATTGAGATTGTGACAGGTATATTATAATTGCGTGAGTTGTTGATTAGATAGTGACCTAGAACATCGTTCTACCACTGACACTGCGGTGTAGGCTGGACGTACCCACTTTTCGTACCCCTACACTGGGTGCGGGTCGTGACACGTTTCTGCCGTACAAGGCTTCAAAGGGCACCATCTGGATACTGGCCTAGAAATTGTTGTTATAGGAGAACTCCACGAGATGCAGGTGATCTTCCCACAAACCACCGAAGTCGAGTGTACATGACCGCAACATATCTTTAATAGTCTGGATCGTGCGTTCTGACTGACCATCTGTCTGCGGATGATAAGCTGAACTGAACTTGAGACGAGTCCCGAAGCTCCCTTGAAGACTCTGCCAAAAGTGCGAGTTAAATCTCGAACCTCTATCGGATACATAACTGATTGGTACTCCGTACAATCTGACTATCTGCCTGAGGTACATCTCTGCAAGCTGATCCGTCGACTGGCCAATTCTGAAAGGGAGAAAATAAGCTACCTTGGTGAGTCTGTCAACTATAACCCAGATAGCATCTCTTCCAGCTGGGGATTTTGGTAACCCAGTTACAAAATTTATGGTAATGTGCTCCCATCTCCATTCTGGGATCGGTAAAGGTTGAAGAAGTCCAGCTGGTCTCTGATGTTCGACTTTAACTTGTTGGCAAACTAAACATCGAGAGACAAACTGGGCTATCTCCCTCTTCATGCCTTTCCACCAGAGATGCTGACGGATATCATGATACATCTTCGTACCGCCGGGATGAATTGAATACTGCAAACTGTGAGCCTCTGTCATGATCTCTTGTCTGATATCACCACTGGGTACACAAAGACGCCTTCCATGTCGAAGTGTACTATCCTTATGAATATATAACTCTACTCTCCGTCCTGCTACACATTCTGCCCTAAGCCGCTGAAGCTTAGAATCCGCTGGTTGCGCTAACTTAATCCTCTCAACTATACTGTACTGAACTTGCATACTGGCCATCAATGCCACATTGGTAGGAAGAACAACTTTAATACCCATCTTCTGAAGATCTGCTAACAACTCTGGATGTGCTGTTAGAAAATAAACTCCGGCTCTCCGGCTCAATGCATCTGCAACAACGTTGGCCTTCCCAGGATGATACTGCAGGTTGATGTCATAATCCACAAGTAGCTCTAGCCATCTTCTCTGACTCATGTTAAGATCCTTCTGGGTAAACACATACTTAAGACTCTTGTGGTCGGTGAAAATCTCCACCCGATCTCCATATAAATAATGCCTCTAAAGCTTAAGTGCGAAAACCACCGCTGCTAACTCCAAGTCATGGGTTGGGTAATTCCTTTCATGATTCACGAAGCTGACGTGACGTATAAGCTACTACCTTACCATGCTGCATAAAGACGTATCCCAAATCTCTGCCAGAAGCATCACAATAAACTAAAAATCCTCCAGTCCCATCAGGAAGCATGAGAATGGGGGCCATCATCAATCTTCGCTTTAATATCTTAAATGAACTCTGACACTCTGCTGTCCAAGAAAACTGCACATCCTTGCGAGTCAACTGCGTCAGTGGTACTGAAATCCGAGCGAAGTCAGATACAAACCGTCGGTAATAGCCAGCCAATCCTAGGAAACTCCGAACTTCTGCGACGGTCCTGGAAACTGCCATGTCTCTATAGCCACTATCTTTTGAGGGTCCACTTCCACTCCACCTTTGGTGATGAAGTGACCCAAGTACGAGATACGATCCAGCCAAAATTTGCACTTACTGAACTTCACGTACAACTGGTGCTCTCTGAGAATCTGAAGAACTATACGAAGATGTTGCTCATGCTCTGCCTCATTCTTGATATAGACAAAGATGTCGTCTATGAACACTATCACGAACTGGTCCAAATAGGGCATGAAGATACGATTCATGAGGTCCATGAATACAGCTGGTGTATTGGTCGCTGCAAATGGCATAACAAGGAACTTCCAATGTCCATATCTGGATCTGAATGTTTTCTTCGGGACGTCTTGCCCTCTGACTCTGATCTGATGGTACCCTGACCACAAGTCAATCATCGATAATACTGCCGCTCCTCTGAGTTGGTCAAATAAATCATCTATCCTTGGTAGAGGATATCTGTTCTTGATTGTTACAGAGTTCAAGGTACGATAATCAACACATAATCTTGATGTATCATCCTTCTTTTTCACAAGAAGTTCGGGGCTCCCCAAGCTGATCCACTAGCACGAATGAATCCCTTGGTTCTAAGTTCTCCAATCATCTTGTACAAGATCTCTAATTCTGAAGGTGCCATCCTGTAGACTCCCCTTGACATTGGTATCGTCCCTAGAAGAAAATCAATGGTGAACTTTATCACTCTCTGGGGGCATGCCTGGAAGCTCTTCAGAAAATACATTAGAAAACTCTTCTACTACTCTGGAAAACTGAACTGCTACTGCCATCCGTAATACTGGTGGAGAAGGTTCAACTTTGTCTCTGGAAAATGAAAACTCCGGTTCACCGGGAATACCAAAAATAATTCTGCCAATATGGCAGTCTATTCTTGCGTATTGATCCTTCAACCAATCCATTCCTAGGACCACATCATAGTCGGCCATCGAAAATTCTATCAATCTAACGGGGAACTCTCTACCGCTAACTACAATTCGACATGAGGAATAGACTCTACCTACTCCCACAAGACCGTTACCAATAAGTATATTGAGCCTTACTGATAATAAATTGGGCTCCAGTCCTATCCGTGTTGCGAATCGTGCAGAAATAAATGAATGTGATGCACCCAAATCAAATAATACTGATGCTGGAAAAGAGTTGACGAGAATGGTACCTACCACCACCTCGTCTGATGCCAATTCTTCTGCTACGGTCAGAGCCATATCCTATCCTTGTCCTCTTGGTGCTGGTCCCCTCTACTGGAAACCTCTTTGCCGATTCTGAATCTGAGCTTGGGCATACTGTTGAGCCTGAGGTGACAATGGCCTCTGTGGTGGCCCATGCAGCTCAAGATTAATTATTTGGTTACTTTACCGTACCAAGCAAGTCTGCGTATAGGATTAGAGTCTAGGATCTCATCCACATACTTGACCTCCTTCATCGATTCTATTTTTCAAACTCTCGTTTGACTCCCTTGATTTGCTTCTTGTTTAATTCCCTCTACCGTAAATTTTTATCCTTCTTTCGTGCTTGGTATTGGTTATGAAGGTAACCCATACTAGGTAGACATGATTCATTGCCCCAAAATACTATTTGTTTAACTCTTGTAAGTTGGGTAGAACGCCTTATGACCTAACCTTCCTTATGGCCTTAACCAAGCCTTAGACAAGTAAACAATAGGGCAACTATATAGGCACCAACATAGGACATGACTTAGATTTTTAAGGAGTTGAGCTAATTCTACTTTCCTTCAATCTTAATCTTTTGTGCCCATGTTTTACCATCTTGACTATTGTTGCTACTATAATCTAGTTTTGCAAGCTTATCCATTATCAAGCTTGTTTACGACTTATGCTATTGAGCGCGCGCTCACTAACATATTGTCTAATCAGAACCAGTGCATGATGGTCTGATCAACCTAGTGCACTTTGGTTCGCTTTTATATATCGTTCTACATGGATGGGAACATAGCTAAACTTGCCCTCTAGATTTCTATCTGCGACAGCCTTGGCAATTCTTTTTAAATTATTCACTCGCCTTTGAACTACATATTGGTATTCGAAAACAACTTCTTTGGACTCATATTGGTTTTTCATCTTTTACATATTTAGACGAAGACTCGTACTTAATAGATAAACCCAAAGTATCACCTTTAGTCACCCCACCATCTCTTGCCAAGATAGTTAGCCATGGACCAACCAAGGTGACTATATCCTTGCTTGAACCACTCGTTGATTCCATATCTATTATCGCAACCTTCTATGGAACTTGAAAATGATCCCATCGTCCCCTTATTCGTGCCCTCAATCTAGATGCCTACCATGGAATCTTCTCCGAAGAACCATATCTCCCAAGACCCTAAATTATTCACTTTGATTTACTCAATTCCATGCTATTCTTTAATTCGTGTTATCTTGATTAACCTTAACCCTTAATCTTTTATTGGTACTTTAACTACCCTCATTCATACCATAAAAATTTATGTGGTATTTTTGTATGATCTAATTTACGACTTTCTAAATACATGCTTGTGTTAAACGTCGTGTCCTTGCCACGCCTATTGATTTGATTGGGGGGCCTTATCGATATACCCTTGTACCTTCAACCCCCTCCAATTATTCTTAATTTCGAGGACGAAATTCTTGTAAGTTGGGTAGGATGTAAACCCCCTAATTTTTACTACGATTTTTTTAAATATAATCTTGACTTTATTTGTGTATTGTACGGTGCGCGCGAATTTGCGTTTTTCATATTTGCTCGTCGAGTGCGAATATGTGCGAGGTACATATTTTAGAAAAATATTTTTATTATAGATTTTATTTATATAGCAGAAGTATAGTTTTCAAAATAATATGTGATAATTATTTGATTACTTGAAGTTATAAAACACGTCACGATTGCCAAAATGTTATTTTAGTTGTTTAATGATCTATTTTATTTGTAAAAGTATAAGTGCTAGTTCAGATAATAGTATTTTGTAAATAGTATAAACTAATCGCATGCAAGCACATGAAACTCAATTCATGTATATGTTTATATTTTCGAAATTATTTTATTAACTATTTAATTTATCAAAAAGGTATTTCAAATAATTAAATATTTATTGTGTTTTTCAAAATTTAATTATTTTTATTATTTACTGAAAAGATAATTTGAAATTTTTGTGATAATGTAAACTTGGATTAAATTTTATTTAATAGATAGTATAATTTGTGCATTATCTATAGTAAAACGAGATTTATATTTATTGGGATTTAAATTAGATTTGAATTTGATTCTTGAATACTTTGATGGATTTGAATTAAATAAGAGAATTATCTAAAGGGGATTTAAAGTATACTAGTCTATATCCAATCAGGACTTTCACCTCCTATATAAGGAGAAGCCTCCATAAGTTTTCATCCATAAATTAATCCATGAATCTTTCACCACACGTGTCTGCATCGTGTCTGTGCCCAATTCTTTTCCGTGTCAGCCGTGACGGCCTCGGGTTCGACCCCGGATGTCTTTCCAATATATTATTTTATTTTACATATACATCTCATTATCCTCCGTGTCGACAACCCCGACAAGAGCTGACCACCTCTCTACGACCACCATCATCCCCTCACCACCATTGTCTGCCACCCACCATAACCCCAGCCGTTATCGACCATAGGACACCACCAACGTCGTCATCCCCAAGACCACCCACGACCAACCCAACCACCTAGCTAGCATACCTTCATGGTGAACCCGATCCCCGATCCCTGACCGACTTCCTTGTTCCAACCAGCCCCTTCACAACCACCACTACCGCTGCCATCATCCCACACCACAGCAGACCGCCGCCTTCTTCCGACACCACGACAACCGTACACCACCAATACCCTGGCCGCAATAGCCACACTGCCACCCGCTGCCATCAAACCTTCGCCAACAGCCACATAACCCAACACCACAATCATCACCAAAGTTTGGCCACCACGCCAACCGTCACAGTCGCCCCAAAACCAAACCGACCACCGTTACCATAAAATCCCAAACAACAAAAAGAAATAGGAGACAGAAACCCCCTCACTTGTCCGCCCGACGTGCCTCGCTGCCACCTATCCTCGCCACTGCGAGCAGTCCGCCTCCTAGATCTGAGCATCGCTCCATTACTCCTCGACCGTAAGCCGTGTTCACAGCGCCATCCCCCGACCCCATCTTCACCACACTCATCTACTCGACCACGACGTCGATGTCCACCCGCGGATCCTTCGACTCGACGACTCTGGCAGCCTCCGATGTCACATGGCCAGCCGTCTGCCACATCTGCAGCGGATCTCCCTGCTAGCGCCACCACTGCAGGCGCCGACCTCCACGCTCTCTTTCTTCCTCCATCGGTGCGTCCCTGTAACGCCCTAGAACCAGAATACTGGAGAGCGGGGGCGAACATAGCCAGCTACGTATAATGAAATGGAATCCATCTCACCAATACGGTCACGGCTGTCTAGATATATGAGGGTTTAACTACAAGCCATCAGTCTCTTATGGTCATGAACAAGCCTATTGTCTCAATATCAAGCAAGTAATAACAGTTACAAGATGTAAGATCACCAAATATACAACAGTAAGGCATCCCAAACATTACATATTTAGATGATCATGAAGCTAGTCGTTACAAAATGTGAGGACTAGCAAGAGTTTAGTCATTCATGATCAAACCTAGGATCTGTTAATCATGTTACAGCTCGTAGGCAGACAGTAAGAATAGTGCAATCGAGCTAACACGTGGTCGTCGGCTAAACGCCTCAAAAGAATATTTTTACAATAGAGTGGGAGAGCCAAAATAAACCTACTCGTTGCCAGGATTCCTTCTAGTGGTCACCATCTGGCTGGAAAGGTAGGTAGATCCTCTGGTGCTGCTCCGATATCTGGCCAAACAAAACCAGCTGGGTCAGACCCCAGAAAGAACAAGTGCCACAAAGGAGGCTTCACTTAAGAACTAAAACCAGCAATTAGCACAAGAATATAAATAAATAATAAGAACTGGAAATACAGAAAATCAGGATGATATACGATGAGATAACCATGGGACTATTCAGATAACCAGGTTACAACCCGTAAACCAAACAAGGACCGGGGTTGTAACCCTTCATCTGAACGGAACTTGGTTTTCCACCATTTATCAGCAAGATAACATAAGAAATCATGTCGTGTAACAATCTTGTACATGATCAAGACAAGACTAGACTGGTTAGACTCCATCCAATCATTCATGGCCAAGCAATAAGTACGGCTTGATACTTTAACTAACTAGAGTTATCACAGGCCTAGCTACTAGCAAGATGTAGTGAGATTATTCCAACAGCCACAAGTCCTGCAGACCATCCAGGCTATCCGAACGCAATTAGGGGTTGAATTCAAGTGGGTACATCGTCCAGGAAACGCATGTACCCTTAAGTAGCTTGGAGGGTGCAACACATGATAGTGTGTTGGAAATGTGCCCTACTCGACGGCAGGCTACAGATCCCAAGTAGGGCGCCCAGATAACGGGATTGTCTGTAGCTGGGGAAATCCCTTCATGACTACTGGATTATTTTAGTAATTAGCCTTAGTCGGTTTCAGTATGTACCCTGACCGTGGTACTCAGGGGTCCCTGTCCTAGACATGATGCAAGACAAAACGGGTTTATTTGTACAAATACAATCGTCCATGGTGTCCAGGTCATTCATTCTTGTCATGTCAAGTTAGTCGTCGCAACAGCATATTGAGATATATCATGTCAGGTTTATCATGTCAAGTTTACTTGTCAGGAGTGCGCTACGACGGGCCACTATCATGTCATGTTACTTGTCAAGAGTACACCACTACGGGTCATTATCATGTCAGGTTTACTTGTCAAGTGTGTACCACGGCGGGCCACTATCATGTCATGTCATGTTACTTGTCAAGAGTGCACCACTATGGATCACTGTCGTGTTTATGGTACCTGTGCAGGACAACATAGTACAAGCATTCCATCAAGAGACCCAAGTTGTACTAAGGATTACAAAACATGACTATAATAATAATTAAAATAACAAGGACAAGGCAGGGGGAGGAGTCATGCGGTTCAAGAAAATGAGTTTATGCGGCCAGGGGACTTGGGTTCAATGCGGCACAGGGCACGTGGCTCATGCGGCTGGAAGGGAGTCCAGGACGCATGCGGCTCAAGAAGGACAGGCATATGCGGCTCAGGATCACTGGGTCCCATGCGGCCAGGGAAGTGAGGGCATGCGGCTCAGGAAAGGGAAGGGCCTCATGCGGCTGGGAATGGGCGGGGCATATGCGGCTGGGTTTTATGCGGCAGAAGAATCACTGGCCTTATGCGGCCAGGGAAGAATTGGGTTCCATGCGGCTTAGAAGGACTCGGGTCCTTATGCGGCCAGAAAATGGGCCTTATGCGGCTGAAGGACAGTTCAGGGTTCATGCGACCAGGGTTAAGTCTCATGCGGCTCAGCCAATACGGGTCATGCGGTCCGATCCACGCAAGACCATGCGGCTCACCCTCATGCGGCTGGAAATAAGGTTCATGTGGCTGAAGAAGGTTCATACGGCTAGGATATTCATGCGGCCAGGAAGGGAACTTGTCGCATAAAGATCATGCGGCTAAGTTCATGCAATAAGGAACATGCGGTTGAGAACTGTTCTTCTTCTCCATTCTTTCGGAAAGAAGAACCATGCAAGCCGTCGCTCTCAAGCTCCATAAATCCTTTATCCAGAGTCCGAATCCGAACTTCCATAGGTCAAAATGGGGCAGAATGAAATTCTCTACAACGTGGAACCATCATAACTTAATAATAACTAGATTAAATAGATCAAAACCAAATAAATCCGAAAATGAAATAAACTTAGATCTACAAGCAATGAGCCATGGAAATTAAAAAATACTAAGTACTAAAGTGTCTTAGAGTGCTGTGAAGAAGAGAATGGAGCAATAAAACTTGAGTTCCTCCATGAAGCAAGATGCATTTGCCTAAACCTTCCTGGTAGGTGGAGAGAATTAATAGAGGAAGAAGAAGAAGTGAAAGAGGAGAGAGAAAGGGGGGTTGGTGGATTAAATGATGGATGGTGGTAGGTGGGGTTCATGCTAACCCAAACCCAACCGAACCCAACAAAACAAAACCAAGCCAAGCCACACCAAGATAAGACCAAAATAACCTAAACTAGAATTAAGACAAACATGACAAGTCTAACTACAGGTCGGGATTCCGTACACGTATACAAAATACGTAATATGAACCACGGGCATTACAGTCCCGTCGACGACAGCGGTGGGGAACTCCACACACGCGCGCCCCGGTCTTCCCCTTCCGTCAAGATCTGGCTCCTTGCTCCTTCACCGTCGTCGGTGTAGCTCCAGTCGTCGGAACCCCTTCCTCACTGACCTCTCGCCCCTCTCTTCTCCTCTTTCACTGCTCCCTCTCCCTCTCGAAAACCCTCTCCTGTTCCTCTCTCTCTCTCTGTCGCTCAACTCTCACTCTACTTCCTCTTCTCAACTTTCATCTCCTCTTCCCTATTTTTTTTGAGATTCTCTCCCGTGGAGTAAACCGAGATGGTGGTATAGATGGGCTTGAGTCGGGCCTCCAAGCCCAGAGGGCTGTTTTGTAAAAAAATTAAATTTTGGGCTATATTTTGCAATACAAATGTGTACATAAAATATTAGTAGCATTTTCCTGTTATTGACAGTATTACTATTTTTATTATTTTTATTGAATATATATATATATATATATATATATATATATATATATATAAAATAAAAAAAAATAAAATATATATATATATATATATATATATATATATATATATATATATATATATTATTTGGGGTATGTAATGGATTAGAAGCTTCCAATATATTTTTTGTACAAATATTTATTTTGTAAAAACCCTTATCTTGGATTTCAAAGTTATAAGTATATTTAATGAACAGGCCTAGCCATAGAATTTTAAATTTTATATTATTCCTAAATTCTTTCTAGATGTCATATATTTTCTAAAATATAATTTAAATTGTGCATATAGTATTTTACCCAAAATTATATTTTTACAAAATTAGCATTTTTGCCTAAAAGCTATTTTCAATTTTCTAGTATTGGTCTAAAGGCATATAGAATGTATTTTTAAGTAATATAAATACTTTTCTAAAAATAAGTATGAGTAATTCTTCCGTGTACATCCTCCACGAATTCCCTTTGATTATCAAGGTAGATCATGGCTACATGTGTCCTATTTCCTCGAGATTTCGGAGCACTACATATCAATTATGGCTATTAGAATGGGAACTTTTCAGATCATCGCACAAACACCCGGCATCACACTAGGCACGACATCTTGCCTTTACTGTTTAATTTCTTGCTCAATATTATGCATGTTTTATTTCTTATAAGTTGTTATTTCAAAACCATATGTAGTTGCAAATTACTAAACTTTAGTTTTCTTTATGCATTTGGCCTAGAGTTAAGGGACCACCTTTGTTTGTGCCGCAATCATTGGCCCGACACCTATGTGCCACGATGTCACATGTCTCATAGAGATTCGGACTTGCGTTATCGTACATCGGTGCGTACAGGACGAGCGTTAGGATATAACTGCTAATATAATTGCCTAGAAGGCTTAGCGGTTATTAGAAATATTGTGGTGTAGATTCAGCACGAGTAGTGCATGGGGAGGGGGAAGACAGTTATTAGGCGCAGGGGCTTTCTCATATTTACTTTTCTCTAGCTGCCATTAGTGACTCAGCCGAGAGCTAGTGTGCCGTGCATTTATTTACTTTTCTCTAGATGCCACTAGTTCCTCGGTTGAAACACAAATGTGTCGTGCATTTACTTTACTCCAGGTGCCGTTAGTGACTCACCCGAGAGACTAGTATGCCGTACATTTATTTATTTTTCTCTAGATGCCACTAGTACCGCGGTTGAAACGCTAATGTACCATGTTTCTAGTCTCGGAAGCCCTTGTGTGGAACGTTGTCTTCAAAATACATTTTTACATAGAATGGTTAAGGACCTTTTACATGTTTAGTCGTATATACTTTTCTGTTGAGCTTTTATTATTCAGTTTAGGGCATGATATTATGTGTCTTGTTACGTCCCTCTGAGGACCTGGTTATCTCCTCAGGTGTGTGTTCATGTCTTCCGCAGGTATTCCAGCCGATGTCGTGGTCTTCTCCGTTTATTCGATGATGACGTGTCTTGGATCTATCCTTCTACCTTCATCATTTCTTTTGTATATCATGTATCTCTTTCTTTTATTTTGTTGGTAGTGGATGTGTCTCCACCCAACATATTGTATCAAGACAATTCATTATCATTACATAATATCTTTTATTCATTTATTTTGTGTGGATGAGATTAGTCATGGTTCTACTGTATTTTATAGTTTATGTATATTTATTATACGACTGGCATGTCTATGTTCCTAGTCCTACGTATTTTGGAACTGGAGAATTACAGCCTCGGAGGCTGGTACTGCTGTTGCATTGGTGCTGGACCCCTAACCGATGGACTAGTTACGTTTGATGACGATGAACTAGCTCTATTCGGACAGGACCCTATCTTATGGTCCGGTGTCCCACAAGCCAAGCACAATCCCTGACCTCTACGATATTCTGATACTACATGTCCTGGCTTCCCACAATGAGAGCAACCCATTACGGAAGACTGCTTCTGTTTCTGTTGCTCAGGATGCGTCGGTGTCGAGTACTGAACCGACGAAATTGTGGTCGCCCTCCTAGGAGCTCCAATAGTCAAAACCCTAGCTGCCGGGGCTGGTGCTGATGACTGGGACATCTGCCCATGAGACCTCTTCCGTCCTCCGCTTCTATCTACAATCCGCTATGAAGTATACTCATGACTCTTCGCTGCTCGCAAGACGGCATCAAAAGTCTAGTGCTCAAACTGCTCCACTGATATGATAATCTCTAGGTAAATCCCCTTCTGGAATCGTTGGGCTCGATCCAACTCGGTTGCCACTAAGGTAGGAGCAAACCGACCGAGTCTAGAAAACTCGGCCGCATACCCATCGACCGTCCTTTCCATCTGCTTAAGATTGGTGAATCTCGTCTGCAAATCATATTGAGCTACTGTGTCGAAGTACTTGGTCTGGAACTTATTGTTGAATACCGCCCACGAGACAGGCATCGGTAATCCAATTGCTAGCATCACCCACCAGCTGCGGGCTAAATCCAATAGCTGCAGGCGCACAACAGCCACCTTCTCTTACTTAGGAATCCTAGCTGCCTCCAGGATAACTTCTATATCCTGAAGTCACGCATCGACAGCGATAGCATCTTCACTGCCATCAAAAAAATGAGGGTTCAGACGCTTGAAGCTGTTGGACGCGTTGTTCCCTTGGTAACCAACTCTGTTCATGGCATCTTGTACTGTCTGGTGCAGGACATTGCCCCGACGATCTTGAGATGCAAGCAATTCCCTGATGAGTACCACCAGGGTTCCATTATCAGGCTCTACAGGCTGGACATGCTGAACTAGTGGCTCTTGACCCCCGGTAGGCATAATTTTGGAGGCTACCCCTGAATACTGGACTTGGTCTCTAGGTTGCTGTTGGTTCACTGGAGGTGCTCCGCCTTGCTGATCGGTAGGACCAGGAACAATACCGCTGAAGAAACGATATAGGGAACAATAAGGAAGGACCATGATAGATCAAGGATATAAGCATGTGATCAGGTCAAGATTTCAGAAAGATTAGAAGACACGAGTAGAGATCAAGGGAGAGTGCTGATTAAGACATCTATTCAGTGAAACCCTCATATACCTTGATTTATAAGACCTGTATGGGCCACCACTTAAACCGTGTCACGCCCTAGAACCAGAATACTGGAGAGCGGGGGACAAACACAGCCAACTACGTACATTGAAGTGAATCCCACCTCGATATACGATCACGGCTATCTAGATACATGAGGGTTTAACTACAAGCCAATAGTCCCTTATGGTCAATAACAAGCCTAGTATCTCAATCTCAAGCAAGCAAGTAAATGTAACAAGATGGTAGATCATCAGACATACAAAGTAAGGCGTCCCATATATTACATATTCAGATGATCATGAAGCTAGTTATAGAAAATGCGAAGACTAACAAAAGTTTAAGTTATACATGATCAACCCTGGGATTTGTCAACCATGTTATAGCCCTTAGGCAGACAGGAATGTAAATTTAAAAAGAGCTAACACTTGCTTGGCGGCTAAACACCTCAAAAAAATAATTTATAATAGAGTGGGAGAGCAAAATAAAACCCACTCGTTGCCAGGGTTGCGCCTAGTGTTCACCATCTGGCTGGAAGGCTGGAAGATCCTCGGGTGCTACTCCAAAATTTGGCCATACAAAACCAGCTGGGTCAGACCCCAAAAAGGGCAAGTGCCACAAGGGAGGCTTCACTTAAGAACTAAAACTAGCATATTAGCACATAAAGACATAAATGATAAGAAAAGATACGAGTTAGAGAAACAAGACGATAAACGATAAGATAACTAAAGGACTAATCCAGTAACCAAGTTACAACCCGTAAACCAAACAAGGACCGGGGTTGTAACCCTTCACCGGAATAGAAATTAGTCTCTAACCAATTATCGATAAGTGAAGTGTAATAGTAACATGCTGAAATAACCATGTACTGGTCTTGTCTAGGCAAGACCAGACGGGACTCCATCCATCAATCACGGCAAAGCAATGAGTACGGCTTGATACTTTAACTAACTAGGGTTATCACAAGCTTAGTTACTAACAAGATGCATCGAGATATTCCAACAGCCACAAGCCCTGCAGTCTTAATCCAGGTTGTCTGGTCACAAGTTGAGAGAGTTGGATTAGGTGGCTTGGGGGTGCACCACATGACAGTGTACTGGAAATGTTCCCTACTCGACGACAAGATACAAGTCTAATTAGAGCGCCCAGATAACGGGACTTCTTATAGCTGGGAATCTCTTCATGGACTATTTGATCAATCTAGTCATTATCCTATTCAGATTCAGTACGAATCCCTGACCGTAGAAATCAGGAATTCATGTCCTAGACATAATGCAAGACGAGACATGTAGCTTATACAAGCACAACCATCCACAGTGTCAAGACAAGGGTTACTTAGCAAGTCAAGATAGCCGTCACAACAGCATATCAAGATTTATCATGTTAGGTTGCTCATCAAGATTACTTATCAAGGCAAGAGTGCGTCACAACGGACCACCATCAAGAGTTATTATGTCAAGTTACTTGTCATGAGTGCACCACGACGGGTCACTATCAAGAGTTATCATATAAAGTCATAATATCATGTCGTGTTCATATAAATGTACCACAACGGGTCACTATCAACGAGTTGTTAGAAAGTGTACGTGCCATACCAAGATCGTGTTTAAAACTTAGAGTACATGTGCCACATAAAAAAAATAACATTTTAGGACTAGTCAAGTAAAGAGTACAAACAAGGACACAATTTACACTAAGGACCATGAGGACAATATGGACATTTGCAAAGGGTGGCACAAAGTGGTCAATGGGTTGTCATGAAGAGCATGCACCCAAAATACATGTGCTGAGAGTAGCATGCGCCCAAGGCTATGCGCCTAAGGGCATGCGCCCACATGAGTGAGGAAGGGTGTATTCATGGAGAGACAATGGTTTGGGTAAGAATGAGCCTAAGTTATGCGCCCACATACATGCACCTGCATGCATGCGCCCAATGGGTGGAGCCAAGGTTTCTTGGAGAAAGTCAAGAGACTCACTCAATGACAAGTGCGCATGACAGGGTCTATGCGCCCAAGGAAAGGGGCATGATGCACTTGTACGCATGCAAAGTTATGTGCCCAAGCCAGGGGATGGTCAAGGCAACATGCACTTAAGCGTGGGGGTGGTCAGGGCAGCATACGCCCATGGTGGCATGTGCCCAAGAGAAGGGAGTCAGGGACACATGCGCCCAAGAGGAGGCATGCGCCCAGGAGGTTATGCGCCCAGCGCCCATGCGCCCACACAACTCGTGGGCACATAGTTATGCGCCCGCATTGTTCTTCTTCTCCAAAATTTCGAGAAGGTCGTGGAACCCATGACTTCCATGCTCCATAGAACCTTCAATTTATGCCCAAATTTGGACTTCCATAGGTCAAATGGGATAGAACAAAATTCACTACAACATGGAACAACTAGTTTTTGAAAACAAGCAAGCTTGGTAGATCAAAACCCAAGAAAACCGAAAATGCATCAAACTTTGATCTACAAGAAATAAATCACCCAAATGGAAAATACAAAGCACAAAAGTGTCTTAGAATCATGTGGGGAAGATAATGGAACAATAAAAGTGGGGTTCTCTCATGAAGCAAGTTACACTTGCCTTTGGAGGGGGAGAGGTTTTAATGGAGAAGGAGTTATGAGAAATAATGAAGAGATAGAAAAGTAGGTAGGTTTATAAAGGGGCGGTTTCATCTTGAACCAACTTGGTGTAGGAACAAAATAGTAAAGCGTAATACTCTAGAGGGGGGTGAATAGAGTTGGCAGCGGAATAATGCTAATTAAAAAATGTTAGCAGCACAATCACAGAATATTAATCACAACTGAAATAAAGTAAAGACTGAGTTAAGAGAGAAAACGCAAAGACAGCGATGTATACTGGTTTCCCTCTGTTGAGGACTAATCCAGTCGGTAGAACTCTTGCTACCAGTTGAATCCACTATTAAAAAAACTGCAAGTTTTCTTACGAAGTCCTCGCAACTTCTACAACGCGAGCTTTGATACGAATAACTCGTCCAACTTCAAATGTGAAGAGGTATTCTTCAATCAAGCCGTCTGATTACAATCTCTCAGAAACTTCTAGACCGTACCGCACTGGCAAATCGACTAAAGGATTGTAACTGGCTTAGGATCTGAAATTGAAAGCTCTAAAAAACTCTTTTGGAAGACTGAAAGCTTTAGATAGAGAGTAGATTAAAAGTGAATGAGTGAGTTTAAATGATCGAAATCCTTATCTATTTATAGGAGTTCCATAGGCAGACTTCTGACAGAATTTGGGCAGAATTCGGGCAGAACTCTATGAGCAAATCTCGGTCATATCCACAACTGCAAGAGGACCAAGTAACAAGAATTCAAAATCACAACGACCACCAACCGAACTCTGGCCGAACTCTAGCCGAACTCGGTCCGAGTTCTGTCAGGGTTTAGTCAGGGTTTAGTTAGGGTTTTTAAAAAGCTTTTTGGTGATTTTTGAAAACCTTTTTGAAAACCTTTTTGTAAACCTATTTGAGAGGTCATTTTAAAAACATTTTGAACTCATTTAAGGGTAGCCTATTTGCCAGTACGAATCGGTGTACAACATATTCCTAGACTCAAATAAAATAAAAAATATATTGCATAAGGAATTACAGACTCGAGTAGGCAAACAGATCTTCGGTCTTGAATTCAGTGGATAGCCATGCTTGATCATGTCCAAGAGTCCGAGATGTCCCGACTAGCTTCGTATATCCAGACAGAGTTTAATCAATTATTAAAATCAGGTTGACCATATGACCAATGGGCCAACAATCTTCTCCATTTTGATAATTGACAAACTATGAATGATATAACATTAAGCTTGTTCAAAATATCAAAAAGTAGAATTGTTCATATCCTGTATAATCTCAAAAAAAATGTTAGATCTTTTATTTTTCTCCCCCTTTGTCACTTAGCAAAATAATTACAAAAGATAAAGCTCCCCCGCAATCAATGCATAAGTAACAAATAGTGAGAAAACACATATAAAAGAAATAAGGCATAAAACTAGAGAAATATCACAGGCATGTATTGTCAAAAAAAATCATCACAGGCATGTAATTTCATAGGCAGTTATAAAAAATGAAGCAGTATAAGAAATAGTGCTATCATAAACTAAAAACATAGTGCTGAAAAAAAACTAGAATGCCATAAACTGAGGCATAATAAACATGTCCATGAAAATAAAAGAGTACTGAAGCAAACTAGAAAGTGCTAACAATAATCAAAAAGTACTGATAATAACTTGGAATGTCGGAGCATTTCCAAGTGTATAATAAAATATCACTCAAAATCATATAGTCACATCTCCTCATCATCATCATCAGCTCGACCAGCATGTCCTGAAGTACCAGCTCCAGAGGTACCAGCGCCAGAAGGATGAGGAGGGGCGCCAGCATAGAACTCACCCACAAAGTCACGAGGTGGAGCACGATCAGGACGTACCAATCATAGGCGTTACCGGGCTGGAAGTAGGCATGAACAGCCTCATCCTCACAGCGGTAACCAGAGAAAGCTGGATCTCTAGGGATGGAACCGGCTGAATGACCAGTCTGGGCGAAACGAAGATCAGCTAAGGAATTTGCAAGCGCCTGATAACGGGTGACGTCGCGGAACTCACGCTCGCGAGCCATGTCTGTCATCGAGACGTGCAAGGCAGATAAATGCTGATGTATGCCCTCAAATGTCATGGCATACTGATGAGGTGGTGGAGGAGGTGCAGTAGGAGGAGCAGGAGGTGGAGCTGAAGTAGTCATGATACGACGAGATAACTGAAGAAACTTGGGCTCAGGGTCCTGAGTACAAGTCGACAGATCGATATCGAAGCGCTAAAAGATGCGTGGAAGAATCATCGCGTAAGAGAGATTTCTATCTCTTGCACGACAACGACCCATCATCTGAATCATGGTCATAGGGGCAGAAAATGGAATCCCCTTAAGAATATGGTACATGGCGGACAGCTCAAGAGAAGTCACATCATCCTTTGAAGTAGATTTTGGAAGGATAGTGGAATAGATGATGCGATGCAATTCATAGTTAAACAAGTTCAGGTTGTTAGCCTTGAACTTTTCAGAACGTACTCTATCAGGTGCACAGAGTTCCGCTTTGAAACTTGCGAGTGTCGTGCCTTCGGAGAAATCAAATTCAGTGATGTCAACTAGCGGTTCACCTTCGTTAGGGATACCAAGGATCTCCGCTAAGAGGTCATCATTGAAATTGATATCAATACCTCCAACACGAGTGCTCACATCAAAAGTGTTTAATATGAGATTGCAATAAAATAATCTAATGGCATTAGTTGATATAGGGAAGCAGATTTTAACAAACAGATGTAACCCTAATGCCTCAAAGAAATAACGATGATCAGGAAATATAGTCCATTTGACTAGAGCACCTGTGCATATGGATCTCATGGAGAAGTCTCCATACCACAATAGAACTTGGTCTAGGGTGTGAAAGAAAAACCCGTCGAACGCACCGTCGCTCGTTTGGACCGACGAGAAGAGGGAATCCATATGCGGATGCAAAGATGACCCTTCCTCACTAGGGTTCGTCTTCTTCCTCTTTGAAGGATTGAATTTGGGTGCCATTTGTGCAAATTGAAATAAAAATGCACTAATTGAAAAGTGGACAAAGATGGAGTTATACCTCCCGAAATCAAAGTATGTCGAAGAGAACGACGAACTCCGCACGAATCCAAATTTTGGATTGATTTCACCACTTGGATTGGAAGAAGGAGGGTGGTGAAAAGCTAGGGTTCGGGGCTCCTTCGCGGCTGTTGCTGCTGTTGTGATTAGTTTGGAAGCAATGAAGAAGAAGGGATTCTCGGGTTCTGTGTATATAACCTGACACCCTCAACCGAACTCGGGCCGAATTCGGTCAGAGCTCTGGCCGAATTCGCCTAGGGTTCTTTATAGTTGATTTTTGCCATTCTTTTTTATTGTTTCATTTCAAATATTTAATTCAAAGATTAGTCATTTCAACTTCAATTAACATAATTAATATTATTTTATAGATTAAATGTCGTTACACAGCGACTATTTCAGATTAGCTGTAGGAGTACTGTCCCAGCTGGAGGAGGTTCACCGGGGAACTCTTAAGTACCGCTTCGCTTCAACCGTAGTTGTGGTGACAGACAGACTCTTTATTGGCTTGTCTCTAACACAGTTTTTGCATAATGATATATAATCATAAAACAAAATTAATTGATATTATTGACGTCCAAAATTCCTAATTCTCGACGTAAATAATTGAAACGATCTTCCGCTAGAGGTTTAGTGAAGATGTCAGCTAGTTGATTTTCAGTATCTATGTACACAAGGTTTATATCTCCATTTTGATGATGATCTCTAAGAAAGTGATGTCGAATCTCGATATCTTTAGTACGAGAGTGACATACTGGATTCTTAGTCAAATTAATAGTGCTCTTGTTATCACAGAAAATGGGAATATGTGTGTAAAATAATTCATAGTCTTCTAGGGTTTGTTTTATCCATAAAATCTGAGCACAACAACATCCTGCGGAGATGTACTCAGCCTCTGTTGTTGATAGGGCTACAGAATTTTGCTTTTTACTAAACCATGAACTAAAGCCTTGCCTAAGAAATGACATGTGCCACTGGTACTTTTTCTATCAACTTTGCATCCAGCAAAATCTGCATCCGAATAACCAATAAGGTTAAAGGACTTAGTTTTGGGATACCACAAGCCAACAGAAGAAGTGCCCTTAAGGTATCGAAAGATACGCTTAACTGCGGACAGATGTGATTCCTTTGGGTTAGCTTGAAAACGTGCACACAGGCAAACACTAAACATTATATCTGGACGACTAGCAGTTAAATAAAGTAAACTACCAATCATACCTCGATACTTACGTGTGTCGACTGGCTTGTCTTGTTCATCTGAATCAAGCTTTGTTGAAGTTGTCATTGGAGTGCCAATAGGTTTGATATTGTCCAGATCAAACTTCTTTAGCAGGTCTTTTGTGTACTTGGCTTGATTTATAAATGTCCCATTATCAGTTTGTTTGATTTACAATCCGAGAAAGAATTTTAGCTCTCCCATCATGCTCATCTCAAACTCATTCTGCATATACTTAGAAAATTCTTAACACAAAGATTCATCATTAGATCCAAATATAATATCATCTACATAGATTTGAATTAAAAGAAGTTTGCCATTAAAAGACTTAATAAACAGTGTAGTGTCAACCTTGCCTTTTGAAAAACCGTTGTCAAGTAGAAAAGAGCTTAGACGATCATACCAAGCACGAGGGGCTTGTTTTAAACCGTATAAGGCTTTCTTCAACTTGAAAAACATGATCAGGGTTTTTGAAATCCGTGAAACCTGGAGGTTGTGCTACAAAAACTTCTTCTTTTATAAAACCATTTAAAAAAGCACTCTTGACATCCATTTGAAAAAGTTTAAAATCATGAAAACATGCAAATGCACATAACATGCGAATGAATTCTAATCTCGCAACTGGGGCATAAGTCTCATCGTAGTCGATACCTTCTTCTTGATTGTATCCTTGAGCTACGAGTCGAGCCTTATTACGAGTCACTAAACCATTCTCATTTAGTTTGTTTTGGAATACCCAACGGGTGCCAATGACCGGAAGATCAATAGTCCTGGGAACAAGTTCCCAAACTTGATTCCGTTCAAATTGGCTTAATTCCTCTTGCATAGCATCTATCCAAAAACTATCACTACATGCTTCATCAATAGTTTTGGGTTCTAGCTGTAAAATAAATGCAATACTAGAAACAATATCTCTACTGGATGTACGAGTACTTACTCCTTTGGTAATATCACCAATTACCAAATCTTTTGGATGATCAGCTGTAAATTTCAACCTTTTCGGTAGATTCTGAAGATAGCTGGTTCCTGGATCTTCTCTAGGAGGTTCAGCTAGTGCAGAGCTTGGTTGAGGATCAACTGATGTTGAGCTTGATGCAGTCAGATCTTCATCACTGTCATCGATAGTCATTTGATTTAGTTCATCAAAAGTGACGTTGATTGACTCTTCGATGATCATGGTTCGTTTGTTGAAGACTCTGTATCCTTTGCTCTTGGCCGCATAACCTAAAAATATACCTTCATCGGCCTTTTCATCAAAATTTCACAAATTGTCTTTTGTATTAAGAATAAAACATTTACAACCAAATATTCTAAAGTATGAAACAGATAGAATTCTATCAAACCATAACTCAAATGGAGTCTTCTTCGATTTGGGTCGAATTAGAACTCTATTGAGAACAAAACAAGCTGTATTGACAGCTTCAGCCAAGAAATATTTGGGTAGACTAAACTGGTTTAACATCACTCTGGCCATTTCGGTTAGAGTTCTGTTCTTACGTTCTACAACTCCATTTTATTGTGGAGTCCTAGGGCAGGAGAACTCGTGTACAAAATCGTGTGTGTCACAAAATTGCTCAAAATCAGCATTCTCGAATTTGCCTCCATGATCACTTCTAACTCGAGTGATCATGTAACATTTTTCATTCTGTATTTTCTTGCAAAATGTGATAAATTTGGATAATGCATCATTCTTGCGTGTCAAAAAATATACCCACGTGTATAGAGAAATCATCTACAATTACGAAAGCATAAAGCTTACCTCCGAGGCTAGCAACTCTGCTATGACCAAATAAGTCCATATGAAGCAATTGTAGAGGTCTAGTAGTACATACTACGTTTATTGACTTGAATGTGGATCTGGTAGCTTTGTTCTTTTCATATTGGCTGCACACCGAATCCTTCTTGAATGTAATGTCCGATAAACCGCGTACTAGCTTCTTTGTGGATAATTTTGAGATCGTATCCATATTAGCGTGACCGAGTCTCATATGCCACAAATGACTCTCGTCACTCTTGGCCATTAAGCATCTACCTGAAATGTTAGTTTCTTCTAACAAATAGAAAACATATATAATGTCTTCCCTGATACTTTCAAAGATAGTACTACCAATTGAGCTATCAACTATAGTACATTTGTCTTTGCCAAAGTTGATTCCATAACCATGATCAGCTAGGTGACTTATGCTGAGTAGATTATGTTTCAACTCGGTAACCAGACAGACATCCTTAATCACAGGATAGGGAGACTTACCAACATCACCGATACCAATAATATACCCTTTCAAGTTATTACCGAAGGAGACATAGCCTTCCTTCTTTTTCTTCGACAGTGTTGCAAATAGTGTAGCGTCACCGGTCATATGCCGTGAGAAACCGATGTCGAGGATCCATTTGCTTCTAGCATGTGAAGGGTGTTCCACCTACAAAACAGTTTGCAGATGAAACTTTTGGTACCCATTTCTTGTAGGATCCTGAATTGTTAGCTTTTGGTATCCAAGCTTAAACATTTAAATCAACAAGCTTTCTCATTCTACATGCAGATAAAATATGACCAATGAGGCCACAATAATGACATTGTGCATGTCGAGTGTTGAAAGCTGAGTGGTGTGCATGGTTAGTAGGTTTAGGTTTTCTAGTATAAAAGAAAGCATACCTATAATCATATTTGGGCTTAACCTTTTGGGGTAAAGGTTTGATAGGGTTAGGTCTGACAGTATTTGGCTTGGGAATGTTCCAATTTTTCGGTAAGTGACACGTGTTAGGGTAGGAAGCAGCAGGCTCAGGCTGTTTTCCTCACCTAATTTCCAATCTTTTGGAAGTGTCATACAACTTAGTATAATCAGAAGTGAGTGATTCTATTCTGATTTGTGCACATCGAAGACTTTTCTTCTCTATAGAAAGTTCTTCCTTGAGTTGGTCAATAATTTTGTCTTTCTCTTCAGATGACTTGGTAGTCTCGTGTAATAAGAGCTTTGTTGAAGAAAGCTCACCAGACTCACTAACATTATTTCTAACCTCAGCTAGTAGGCCGGTAAGTCTACCTATTTCACCTTTGTACTCTTTGAGTACCTTCTTAGAGGTCTGATACCTACTACGCAATTTCCTGTAATCAGTCATCAGGTCACTGAAGGCATCTTCTAATTGCTCAAAGGTGAAGTCATCATAAGTATCAACTACAGGTTTAGTAGGTACCTGATCGGATGCCATAAAGCATACGTTTGCAGCATCTTCTGATTGTTCGTCTTCTGAGTCGCTGGCTTCACTTTCATGCCATATACTGGTGTTGGCATACTTCCGTGATGTTGATCTCTTCAGGTTCCCTTTTTTATACCTGTTGCTCTTCTTGCTTGATGATGAGTTTGTGGGACAATCCTTCTTCATGTGTCCCTTCTTCTTGCAACCGTAACAGACAGCATCTTCTTGATACCAATTGTTGCTGTTGTTTTCTTTGACTCTCTTCTCATGTCTCATGAATCTTTTGAACTTCCTTGCTAGGAGTGCTTGATCTTCAGCGTCAGATCCACTGTTGTCTGAATCACCTTCAACTGCTTTTCTGTGCTGAGCCTTGAGAGCGATCGTCTTCTCCTTTGGTGCAGGCTCTTCAAAATCTTGTAGCTCCAGTTCATGAGTGAGTAGTTTACCCATAAGTACTTCGAGGGACATAGTTGTGAGATCGTTCCCTTCAATGATTGCAGTAGCCTTCGGAATCCAGTTCTTGGTGAGAGCTCGCAGGAGTTTGCGAATCTTTTCATGGTTACTGTAATCTTTGCCTAAGGAGGACAAAGGATTTACAATATCCAAGAATCTCTCGAACATTTGTGTAACTGTTTCGTTGGGCTTCATCTTGAACGTCTCATACTCTTGAGTAAGTCTGCTGACTTTAGATTCTTTGACTTGAGTCGTGCCTTCATGTGTGACTTCAAGTAACTTCCACACTTCATTAGCCGTTGTGCAGATAGACACCCTGTTAAATTCAGTTCTGCATAAAGCACAAAAAAGAGCATTAATGGCACGTGCGTCAAGACTGGCCCTTTTCTTTTCTTCCTCTGTATATCTGCTATGGGGTTTTTCAACTAAAACTCCATCAACATTTATACGAGGTGGCTTTTGATAGCCATCAAGAACAATGGACCATAAATAAAAGTCAAGTGATTTCAAGAAGAAACTCATCCGTGTTTTCCAATATGTATAATTTTTACCATCAAACAGTGGGGGTCTGTTTGTGGCGTGGCCTTCACTTGTGAATTTCACAGTTGCCATGTGTTGTGTTGTGATCTATATAACAGTTAATTAAAAAGAATAAATAATTGAACTGTTACCTTTGCTTTACCTATAACACCCGCTTTGATACCAATTGTAGGAACGAAATAGTAAAGCGTAATACTCTAAAGGGGGGTGAATAGAGTTGGCAGCGGAATAATGCTAATTAAAAAATATTAGCAGCACAATCACAGAATATTAATCACAACTGAAATAAAGTAAAGACAGAGTTAAGAGAGCAAACGCAAAGACAGCGATGTATACTGGTTTCCCTCTGTTGAGGACTAATCCAGTCGGTAGAACTCTTGCTACCAGTTGAATCCACTATTGAAAAAACTGCAAGTTTTCTTACGAAGTCCTTGCAACTTCTACAACGCGAGCTTTGATACGAAGAACTCGTCCAACTTCAAATGTGAAGAGGTATTCTTCAATCAAGCCTTCTGATTACAATCTCTCAGAAACTTCTAGACCGTACCGTACTGGCAAATCGACTAGAGGATTGTAACTGGCTTGGGATCTGAAATTGAAAGCTCTAGAAAACTCTTTTGGAAGACTGAAAGCTTTAGATAGAGAGAAGATTGAAAGTGAATGAGTGAGTTGAAATGATCGAAATCCTTCTCTATTTATAGGAGTTCCAAAGGCAGACTTCTGACAGAATTCGGGCAGAATTCGGGCAGAACTCTATGAGCAAATCTCGGTCAAATCCGCAACTGCAGGAGGACCAAGTAACAAGGATTCAAAATCACAACGGCCACCAACCGAACTCTGGCCGAACTCTGGCCGAACTCGGTCCTAGTTCTGTCAGGGTTTAGTCAGGGTTTAGTTAGGGTTTTTAAAAAGCTTTTTGGTGATTTTTGAAAACCTTTTTGTAAACCTATTTGAGAGGTCATTTTAAAAATATTTTGAACTCATTTAAGGGTAGCCTATTTGCCAGTACGACTCGGTGTACAACATATTCCTAGACTCAAATAAAATGAAAAATACATTGCATAAGGAATTACAGACTCGAGTAGGCAAACAGATCTTCGGTCTTGAATTCAGTGGATAGCCATGCTTGATCATGTCCAAGAGTCCGAGATGTCCCGACTAGCTTCATATATCCAGACAGAGTTTAATCAATTATTAAAATTAGGTTGACCATATGACCAATGGGCCAACACTTGGTTCAAACCTAGCCAAAATAACCCAAGCCAAAATAACCCAAGCCAAGCTAAACCAAGCCAAACCATGCTAGATAAGTCAAAATACGGGTCGAAAGTCCGTACACGTATACTAAAAATACGTATAACGGAAAACGAGAGTGACAGTACGACTCCTGATGACCATAAAAGTAAATCATAATCAAATAAAAATAATATAAAAAAAATACTATACTCTGAGGTCCCAAGACCAAGCTCCAAGCTCTCAAGGAATACAGAGTACTGGAACTAAGAAGAAATGAAGAGTGGTGAGAGAAATTAAAAAGATAAATAAAAAAGAAACATAATCGTATATATAGAAGATGGATTAATCGTGACCGTCCGATCGCGCTCTACAACTCGATCATGATCAATCTCGACCGTTCAGAAAACCAAAAAAACAATGTGTAACAAAATGTATAATCACTATTCATCAAAATATATAATATTCACAAAAATATTAGGATACTATTCATGAAAAAAAATCTCGAATCGAAAATATCTATAAAGTAGAAAATCTGTCCGGTCGGTATACCGTCGATATGGACCGGTATGCTGACGGTATGCTCATTTTACAGAAAAGTCCCAAAAATCAAATTTTCTTCCGATTCTTCGAAATCCAAGAAAATGCATAATACTGTATAAAATATGTATCCGTACATAAATACAGATACTGTGAGACGAGCCTCACACTATTCGAGGCAAAGATAGAAAAATTTATAAAGTCTCGAACTCACAAACACTGAATAGAAAAGATTACGACAAGAAGGCTCTGACACAAGACAAGAAGCTTTCGATGTCCCTTGAAGGCACAAATCCTGACGTATTTATAGTACTATTTTTTGCATTTTTTTGCTATTTTTGTGCATGTGCAAAGACTGTTGTATTTACTATACTTAGAAGTCGGATCTGAACGCCTACGTAGAGCGGGGTCTGTACGACATATGGCATTGGTTACAAGGATTATAATAAATCCCCTTAAATACGATGGATGTCATTTCAAAATTTGAACGCACGCCAAATTCATGCATTAAATACACTGGATTTCCTTAGAATGTTTTTAAGAGAACAGACCAATTTTATTGATATAGAGGAGCGTAAGCTCAAAGATGGCACCGGGAGATAGCCCGACGACCTACAAAAGTATATGCCCCAGGTCAAACGCCTGGCCAAAAGAAGAAACTATCCTTCCCGGGGGTTCCGGGGGTAACAAAGGAAAATAACACTATCCACCCTGGCTTACCCAGGGGTAAACAAAATGTAAAGAAGGATCAAAACAAGAGACCCCTAATGACCAGATAGGTCCTTAAGCAGGGCGTTGTTGGCCTTATATGGTAGATCGCAGGTGTGGACGAAGATCTGATCTATTCTGGAGTCATGTGCCAGAGACGCCAGAGCTTTGGCCACGCCATTAGCAGTAGTAAGAATATGTGCAATGGCGGTGTTCAATCCTATCAGTTGTTGTATGTTGCGGATCTTGTATCTGAGAGACCATGGAGGTTTGGACTTATTTGTAATGATGTTGGTGAGAAATTTGGAAGATGCTTCGATTTCACTGATCTGGATATTCTGATCATTACACCAGTGAATCATCTTGAGAAGAGCGTCGATGTCCGGAGTAGGACTTGTGATATTAGTCATGAATATGGAGAAGGCATAGATAAGATGTCCTTGGTTGTCTCTGATGATACCGCCACACGCAATTCTCGGGAGATCTCCGATTTTTGCCGCCATGTTCATCTTCTGACCCGTCCTCGGAGCCACCCATCTTGCGTCGATCCTTCGTATGGAAGGAAGCGTTTCTAAGCCGTCCATTCCCAGATTATGCGTCGAAAAGGTGTGTTGAAGCTGAGTGGTAACCTGTCAGATGATATCCCTGTAGTTTCTCTACCCATTGCCAAAAAGAACAGAGTTCTTTTGCTTCCAGATCTCCCATAATCCAGATACGAGGACAATGTTCCTACTGATGACCGTCGGGTTAGAGGGAGAAGAGGGAGAGGAGTATAGAAGCCATACCTGAGCAAGTTGGTCGATCGAGGAATAAGAGGTTGGGAGGTTGAACTTGATACCGAAGTGGAGCCAAACCCTCTGAGCCGTCTCTCCCAAGATGAACATGTGATCATTCGTTTCAGTGTACGGGTTAGCACAGCACACACATCTCGAAGCGAGATTAATCCCCATGGAAATAAGTCTGGCCTCTATAGGAATAGCATTTCTGCAAAGACGCCAAAGGAAGGCGCCTATGCGCGGCTGAATGTACTTGTTCCAGTAGAATTTACTCCAGTCGTCGATCGGGTTTCTCCTACGGTGGAGGTTCCAGTAAGATTTAGTAGAGAACTCCCCGTGACGGTCAGGGGTCCAAACCATCCTATCATTCTCATTGTTGAGAATAATCCCGTCTACGCAGGCATTGGCTTCAACAGTCAGGAAATTTCGAATATTAACCTCCTCCTCCAAGGACATATGCACCATAGGTGAGGTCATTACCTGACGGATGACAGGGTTATAGATGAACTCTTATGATTTGGGGATAGAAGTACGCACCAGTTCTGACCCCAGATGGGTATGTTACCACGACCTAGAACCCATTGGCATTTGGAGTAAACATTTCCAAAAATCTTCATCATAGATCTCCATAGTGGGGTGGAGGAGTATGGTAGGGAGTATCCGGAAGCGGTCGAATCCCTATACTTTTTGATGATATACTGTGCCCAAATTGACTCGTCTTGAATCACCGCCCAGCATCTTTTAGCATGTAAAGAAGTCATTACTTTGTGAAGAGATCTAATGCCAAGCCCTCCCTCATCCATAGGCTGACACACATTGCTTCATGAAATCCATCTGGTCCGATGTTGATCTTTAGAGTTCCAGAGGAAGGCTGCCATCAGTTTCTCTAAATTCTTGAGAAGTTTGTTGGGGGCTTTGATAACCGACAGGGCGTGAATAGGCAGTGCAGTAAGCACACTTTTGAGCAGGGTAATTTTCCCTCCGAAGGACAGCAGTCTCCCTCTCCATCCCGAGATCCTTTTCTCGAATTTCTCTATTATATTGAAGAAGTATTCCTATTTAGATCTGCCTTTAAAGAAAGGCACCCCCAGGTAATGGATCGGTAGATGCGTGATCGAGAAACCCGTCCTTGCAGCAATCTCCTCCACCCGGGCTACCATATGATCCTTTTGGGAGACAATGAGCGCCGATTTGCTCATATTTATCTTCTGGCCCGAGGTGATCGAGTAGTCCTGGAGAGTCTTCAGAAGATTGTCGATACTCTTGGTGCCTCCGTTGAGGAATATGAGGCCGTCGTCCGTATAGAATAAGTGGGATATGGGAAGGCTATCTCTACGCCCAGAGAAGTATTTGATGTGGCTATGGAGACAAAGATTAGAAATTTTCCTGCTGAGGGCATCATAGGATATAATGAATAAAGCCGGTGAAATAGGGTCACCCTGTCTCAGACCCCTAGCAGAGTGGAAGAATCCTCCCGTTTTACGGTTGATGTAGACAGAATAGCAGCAGTTAGATATATTTCTGAAGACGAGGTCTATCCATGTTTGGCAAAAGTCGAATTGACGCATGACCCGGATCAAGAACCTCCAGTTGACCCTGTCATAAGCTTTAGGCATGTCGAACTTAATCGCCATATTACCGCCAGTAATATTGTTATCAGTGGTCCCAATGACTTCATCCGCCAAGCTGATATTCTCATGAATGCTACGTCCTCTGACGAAACCCGATTGCTCTATGGATATAATGGAAGGGAGGACTCCCGTAAGTCTTTCTGCTAAAATTTTGGAGATGATTTTGTGAGAGAAGTTGCTAAGGCTGATAGGTCTGAATTCGTAAATATCCACAGGTTTGGACTTCTTGGGGATAGGAACCAGGTTAGCCGAAGTAATTCCTTTAGGCAGTTGGATTCCTAAAAAGAAATTGTTGATAGCGGCCATAATGTCCTGTTTAATGATATTCCAACATTTAGAATAAAAAAACCCTGTGAACCCATTCGGTCCCGGGGCTCCTTGTGGGTTAATCGACATAATCGCTTTCTCAACTTCATCTTCCTGGGGGAGCCTGGACAACTCCGTGTTCTGCTCATCGGAGATAAGACTCGGGATACAGTCGATGAAGATATCCGGGTCTGTGGTTTGTACAGGCTCAAAGAATTTGGAGAAGTGAAGGATCGCCCTGTCCATAATCATCTGATCATCCACAATAGTCCCATCATGATTGTATAGTCACACTCTGTTCGAGTTAGCCCGCTCTTTAATGACGACGTAGAAGAAAGAAGAGTTACGGTCCCCATTTTTGACCCAGTTAATCCTCGCTTGATCCTGAAGAAGCTGTTCTTCCAAAGCCAAGACCTTGTCCAGACTATGTTTAACCCAGAGCAGACCGTCGTCCCCTGCCTCTCTCCATTGAACCTGAAGGTTCGCCTCTAGGTCATCAATCTCCGCTTGCAGCTCCCGCTTCTGTTTTCTCAGATCCCCAAAGACATTCCAATTCCAGTCTCTTAGGGCCGATCTCAGTCTATAAAGTTTATTATGTAATTTGAGGATGGGCGGGCTATGGCAAACCCTGTCCCAGTTTTCTTTAACCACGTCCATGAAATTTGGGTGATCGTACCATATCCTTTGGAAGCAAAACTGGCCCGGGGTTGATAGAGTATCCGAGAGAGTGGTGAGGAGAGGGGAATGGTCAGAGTTCATGCGGGGGAGGTGCATAACTGAGGTAGGGGACTATTAAGAAGGTATTCAGTATTGTAAAGTACCCGGTCCAGCCGCTCCCATGTATTGGGGTTGTTAATGAGGCCATTGCACCAAGTGAAAATCGATCAGAGATAGCTCGCATCAAAAAGCCCGGTATCCGATATGAATCTGTTAAAGTCTGCCACCGCATTCGCATTAATGGTACCCGGCCCGGCCTTCTCTTCCACCGACGTGACCACATTAAAGTCGTCGGCCAGCATCTACGGACGATTCATGTAGTTTGCTATAGAAGTGAGATCCTGCCATAGCTCTTTTCTGGTATTAGCCACACAGCTAGCATAAACCACCGATAGATCCAGCATATTCCCCGATCTATTAATCTGGATGTGACAGTGGATAAACTGTTTGTTGGTCTCTTTCACCATCACATCGATAACATTGTTCCAGAGTATCCAGATATATGTGTTAAGGTGTCCTCCACGGAAGTAATACGACATATGAATGTCTCTGGCAAGGTCTTGGATGTTGTCGCCATCGATCATAGGTTCGAGAATGGCTATAAAATCTGGAGAGTATTTATTGTTAAGGGATTTGAGGTAGGTTATGGTAGGTTGATTACGTATGCCCCGGGCGTTCCAGCAGATGGCTTTAATACCCATTCTGAGAATCATATTGTTGTTGACGTCCTCACGTTGTCTGGTTTGTATCGTTTTGGGCGTAGAGTTGTGGTTAGTAGACTTATTTCTGGTCAACCTGGCGGGGATCACTAAGTTGTCCATCTCTGCCTGGTCCTTGAGGTATTTAGCCGGCCTAGTAGGTTTTCTTCTTTCTTGTCTTTTCTGTTGCTTCGACCGTTGGATTCCCTCATCGCATAAGATCTCATGTTGGTTAGCCAACGCTATTTCTTCGTCTGCCACACGATCCAGGGAGCTAGAATCAACGGTGATATCATCCTCCTGGTCCGATATTGGGTCATATTCAGAGCCGTCCGATTCGATTTTATCCTATAGTTTTCCTTTGTACTTGAATGCCATGATACTTTTGATCTCTGTGTCTGTGGGTTCCCGGAATTCGGAGATTGTCGGCCTGCCAGGTTGGTCTTGAACTCTGTAACAGTGGCTGGAATGCTAAATCGGCTGTGCTCACGAACAAACTCCCTATCTGGGACTGCTGTAGAGGTACCTGGTGCTTGGTTGGAGGGGCTCTGGCAGTATACAGACGGCTGTGGGTTCACACCCTGATCATTAATCCCATTATCTATAGAGGTAGGGTTCTCCGCGGTGTCAAGGAGAACAACACCTGAGGGTTCCCCTATGGGTGCCATCTCCTGAGTTCCACCCTCGTTCGCCTGACAGTCGTCCATAAATTGATTCACCTCCGGTTGGGTTGCCGGTCTCCTCAAAAAGTATGCAGGAGGCGGCCAATTCAGCAGTCTTAACTGATGGTTCTATCGGAGTTTGGATCATCGGTTGGTAGGCATGCTCGATGGGTTCAATGGGAGCTGTATCAGGGTCTTCCAGCTCCGAGGCTAGGAGGTCAAATTTATTGGTCAGGTTTAGGTCGGAAGTTTTGTTGTTAGAGTTAGCACTTTTCGGCGGGGAGGTGGTGATCTTCTGCCTGCAGTCTTGATCCTTGGTATTGGAGTTGGCTGTGTTGTCCTTAAACCATACGTAGGAATTCGGGAGGGGAAGTAGGGGAAGTTTGTTATTAAGTATTGTTGTATGAGGATCAGCCTCTTTGAGGGTAGTTTTCTTCTTCAGAGACGGATGTGCCATGTAGCAAGTTTCCATAGAATGTCCCCGGATGCGGCAATGATTACAGTATAGGATGTTGCTATCGTAGATAATTTGTTGAATATGGGACTTATCTTGCAGTAGGATTTTTATAGTTTTCGGCAGATCTTTGAAGGCATCCAGTTCCATGCAAATTCTGGCATAATTAGCTCTAGTGAGATTTCTGGTTTCCTCTGCCATAGCTACAAAATACCAAATGAGTTCGCCACACGCCTGATAGCTGCCGACACAAAACATACCAGGAAAAGATTGGGGAAAGTGACCCAAACCAACATTATCGAGGATTCTTCCATTTTGTTGAAGTCCTGTGACCATTTGACAATTAACATAGTGTGTGAGTCGACTTTGCATGATCCCTTAGTCCTAACTATGTTGTATTCGGACAGATTTGCTAGGTGAAAAAGAATGTGTTTTGGGTCCAGCGGAGCAACCCTATAAGTAGCCCCGAGTTTCCAGGTGGCAACAACTTCTTGGACTCTATGGATTTTGGGACATCCCCTGGTGAACTTAAGTACGAAAGTGAATGGAAAGAGTTCTGATAGCGATGATACTTTAGATGAGGAGAAAGGGATGCAAATAGATTGTACATCAGCAGTAGGTAGATCCAGTTCTGGCAGTTCCAATTCCGGGACCGTTAGGGTTTTAGCTATCCTCCGCTCAGGCCTGACAATGTCCGCAAAGAATGGGATCGTTGCCGCCGTGTAGTTGTGAGAAGTTTGAGCTTGGAGTCCTTGAGTAGCCGATGTCTGTGCAGTCTGCCCGGCCCCCGGCTGCGTCGAAAGTTGTGCTAGAGGAGCGGTGAGATAGTGTTGCCCCACTCCCCGGGTTGCAACAACGAAAGTGGCTACTCTCTGTGACAGGGATGGGAATTGAGTATCCTCTTGCACCAATGCGGGGCTGGGTGCGTCTATCGCCTTGTTAGGTTTCTGGGTAGCACCCTGCAAAATAAAAGCACTACCTCTATTATAAGAATTATAAGAAGCATAATATGGATCGACATCCAGCAGCTGCTGTGATGCGCCATCCTTGCATCCGACCCCCTGGGATGTGCCTGGACCAGCATCTAAGCACTTGGTTGCGTCCCGTACGCAGGTCACGCCTACGGGCCTTTCGCCAAGCTGCGCTAGGGGCAAGCGCCCCGTGCCAGGTTGCGCCTACACCTGAGAAGAATCGCCAAACGGGTGGGGTTGCATGGTTGGGGGGATGGACCCCGTGCGTAAGTCATATTGAGCAAAATAGGAACTCCCACTAGCCCGGTCCCGGGTTGCGCCACTGGGGCATTCGCCAGGTTGCACAGCTGTGGGCTTAAGCCCTGCACGTAGGTCAGTCGAGCGCACGGCTGGGAGGATAGACCCCGTGCACACGTCAGCAGCCATCAGCGGCAAGGATTGCCGTACAGGTTGCACCAAATTGGAACTCCCACCAGTCTGGTCTGGGGTTGCGCCAGGCTGGACAGAAACCGAAGGACGAGCACGCAAGAGGGGCGCGAAAGAAGATGGCGCAACCTGGGATGCGGCTCCAGCAAAGGGGTACTCCAGGTGCGCCTGCGCGCCGACCAGAGACGCAGGTTACGCATCTTCAGGGAGCGCAGGGTCGCCAAGAACCAGGTGCGCAGGGTCAAGAGACGCAAGTTGCTCATCTTCAGGGAGCGAAGGGTCGGTAAGAACCAGGTGCACAGGGTCAAGAGATGCAGGTTGCGCATCTACATGGAACGCATGGGCGCCAAGAGCCATGTGCGCGGGTGAAAAGTCAAAATGACCCACGTGGGGAAGACCCAAGCAATTGCCAGCAATCAATACACACTCAGCAGAGGGGGCCGAAATCGAGGGTCCCCTAGATTTTGAATTTCGAAATTGAGCTCCTGTGGGAGACCGAGCTAGCCTGGGGACCTGGTCCAGCGTGGGGACCGAGGTGACTCCCGAAGCTGCTCCCAAGGGAAGCGGCAGACCCCCAGCTTGCCTCCAGCCGACAACTGCACTTGCCAGCACCTCGCCAGAGGGAGGGGGAAGGGGGGACGAACCACGAGAGCCGGGTGGGGGTGGAGTGTCCCGAGTCCGGCCAACACCGGACTCGGAAGGAGAGGGAAAGCAGGGAAGGAGGGAAACTGGGGCAAGCCCAGAGTGCCGGAAGGAAACGCAGGAAAGTGGATGGGGTGCTCGAGTCCGGCCAACGCCGGACCAAGAGAGCCGGAGGGGGACTGCTGTCACGCCCCAGAACCAGAATGCTGGAGAGCGGGAGCAGACATAGCCAGCTACGTATATTGAAGTGCAACCTACCTCGCTATAAGGTCACGGCTGTCTAGATACATGAGGGTTTAACTACAAGCCAACAGTCTCCTATGGTCAAGAACAAGCCTAGTGTCTCAATCACACTCAAGTAAGTAAATGTTACAAGATGTAAGACCACCAAATATACAATAGTAAGACGTCCCAAATATTACATATTTAGCTGATCATGAAGCTAGTCGTTACAAAATGTCAGGACTAGCAAGAGTTTGGTCATACAAGATTAACCCTAGGATCTGTCAATCATGTTACAGCCCGTAGGCAGACAGTAAATAAAGGTGCAACCGAGCTAACAAGTGCTCGTCGGCTAAACACCTCAAAAGAATAATTTTGTAATAAAGTGGGAGAACAAAAGAAACCCACTCATTGCTAGGGTTACGCATGGTGGTCACCATCTAGCTGGAAGGTCGGTAGATCCTCTGGTACTGCTCCGATATCTGGCCATAGAAAACCAGCTGGGTCAGACCCCAGAAAGAGCAAGTGCCACAAAAGAGACTTCACTTAGGAACTAAAACCAGCATATCACAATAGAATATTAAAGATAATAAATAAAGAACTGATAATAATAGAGATAACAACAGTAAACTGAGTACGAGGAAACCATTCAAGTAGCCAGGTCACAACCCTTAAACCAAACAAGGACCGGGTTTGTAACCCTTCACCTGAATAGAAACTCGTCTCAAATACTATTGGTACAATAAAGACAATAAACGAAGAAAAGACACAGAACTACTCCGAGAGCCAGGTTACAACCCTTAAACCAAACAAGGACCGGGGTTGTAACCCTTCGCCTGAACAGAACTGGACCCCTGATCTTTATTGCTAATGCCAGCATAAGTAATTAATCATACTGTTGAAGTGAAGTAAAACATGACAAGTATGGCATGGGGTGCAATAAGACAATAAACGAAGAGAGGACTCAGAACTGCTCCAGGAGCCAGGTTACAATCCTTATACCAAACAAGGACCGGGGTTGTAACCTTTCGCCTGAACAGAACTGGACCCCCAATCGTTATTGTTAAGGCAAGCATCAATAATCATGTCATGTCACAATCTTGTACAGGATCAGGATAAGACTAAGCTGGAATAAACTTCATCCAATCAATCACGGCCAATCAAGAGTACGGCTTGATACTTTTAACTAACTAGGGTTATCACAGGCCTAGTTACTAGCAAGATACAATGAGATTATCCCAACAGCCACAAGCCCTGCAGACCATCCTGTTATTCGGGTCGAATGTCCGTTTATGAAGGATGCACCACATGGCTGTGTGCTGGAAATATGCCCTACTCGTCGGTAGGCTACAAGTCCACTGAATGCGCCCAGATAACGGGATTGCCTGTAGCTGGGAATCTCTTCATGACTACTGAATCATTCTAGTTAATTAGCCTAGTTAATTTCAGTAGGTACCCCTGACCGTGGTACTCAGGGATCCCCTTTCTAGACATAATGTATGACAGTACTGGTTTATTTGTATAAACATAATCGCCCACGGTGTCCAGTTCATTCATACTTGTCATGTCGGGCTAGCTGTCGTAACAGCATATCATGATATATCATGTCAGTTTACTTGTCAAGAGTGCGCCACGGCGGGCCACTATCATGTTCCAGGAATCATATCAGAGTTTACATGACATAAGCATAAAGGTGACATTTCAATTTAATAATAATAATAATATCAATAATAATAATAAAAGACCAGAGTTACAAAAGGCTATGCGACTAGGAAGAACTAGGCATATGCGGCTAGGAAGAACTAGGCATATGCGGCTGGGGGTGAAAGATCTCATGCGGTTGGAGTGGTAGGGCTCATGCGACTGAGAAGGGGCTATCCCATGTGACTGAGATGAAAGATCTTATGCGGCTCGCGGGGAGCAGGGCGTTATACGGCTGGAGATGAAAGGCCCCATGCGGCTCAGGGGAGATGAGTATATGCGGCTCTGGGTGATTGGGCATATACGGCTAAAAAAGGAGCAGTGTCATACGGCTAGGAAGTACTGTAGGCCTATGCGGCTTAAAGCGCCGAGCACATGCGGCTGAATCAATAAGTATATGCGGCTGGGGTAGCATTGGTCTTATGTGGCTGGGTACACTTCATGCGGCTGAGAACAGAAGTTCACGTGGCTACATTGTCATGCGGTTGGAAAAGCTTATCGTATGAAGTTCCATGCGGTCAAGTGCTCCATGCGGCTGAGAGACTGTGCTTCTTCTCCACTTGTCTGAGAAGAAGAACCATGGAGTCCATGGCTTCAAAGCTCCATAGAACCTTCATTCGAAGTTGGAATTCAGACTCCCATAGGTCAAAATGGGGCAGAACGAAATTCTCTACAACATGGAACCATCAAAACTTAGAAATACTAATGTTAAGTAGATCAAAATCCAAAAAATCTGAAAATGAAATAAACTTAGATCTAGAAGAGTTTAGCCATGGAAATTGAAAATGCTAAGCACTAAAGAGTCTTAGAATATTGCAAGGAAGAAAGTGGAACAATAAATCTTGAGTTCCTCCATGAAGCAAGATGCACTTGCCTAAGCTCTCTCTCTCTCCTGGTAGTTGAAAAAGTAATGGTGGAGAAGAAGAAGTAAAATAAAGAGAGAAAATGAGGGAATGGGTTAATAAAGGATGATGGTGGTGGTAGGTAAGGAGGGTTTACCTTTGGTTCATGATGAACCAAAGCAAACCAAGCCAAGCCGAACCAACCCAAGAATAAACCAATCAATGAAATGCTAGAATAAATCAAGCAGGGAGACATGCAATACGGGTCAACTTACGTATACGTATACCAAGATACGTAATACGAACCACAGGCATTACAACTCTACCCACCTTAAAAGAATTCCGTCCTCAAAATTTAATTAAGAGGCTAGAGGAACAAGAACAAGCTATACTATTCACAGGCAAGCTATACTAATCAAGCAATCAAGTAACTATTCATGCAAGCAAGGAATCGAAGGCATGAGGCATAAGAAAGATATTATACCTCACGAGTCAAACAAGTCGAGATATCGCGATCGGATATCATCCTCACGCTCCCACGTTGACTCACCCAAAGAGTAATGACCCCAAACAACTCGGACTAACTTGATAGTCTTGTTCTTGAGTGTCTTCTCTCTTCGGTCCAATATAGATACCGGCCTCTCCTCATACGAAAGGTTGGTACCAATAACCAATTTTGAATGATCCAGGATGTGGCTCGGGTCCGGGATATACCATCGTAGTTGGAATACATGGAATACGTCATGCACCTCACGTAGCGACGGCGAAAGAGCGAGACGATAGGATACATCTCCTACTCGCTCCAGAATATCGAACGGTCCTATATACCTAGGAATAAGCTTTCCCCGTACGCCGAAATGAATGACGCCATGGTTAGGCAAATTCCTTAGGAATACATGGTCGCCGACCGAAAACTCCAGAGGGCGCCGATGAGAATCGGCCCAATGGCGCTGACAATCTTGGGCGACTCGAAGATGATCTCTAACTCTCCTGACCACTTCAATGGTCTGAGCAATCATTTTTGGACCGAGCATCTGCCTCTCTCTAACATTATTCCATGCTAGCGGGGATCTGCACTTCCTACCATACAGTGCCTCGAACGGTGCCATCTGAATGTTGGCCTGGAAATTGTTATTGTATGAGAACTCCACCAGGTGCAGGTGATCTTTCCATGAACCACCGAAGTCGAGCGGACAAGATTTCAACATATATTCGAAAGTCTGGATCGTGCGCTCTTACTGACCATCAGTCTGCGGGTGATATGCTGAGCTGAACTGGAGGCGAGTCCCCAAACTCTCTTGCAGGCTACGCCAAAAGTACGACGTAAACCTTGAATCTCGGTCCAAGGTGATACTGATTGGTACACCGTGCAATCTGACAATCTGCCGAATATACATTCCTGCTAGCTGAGCCGTCGACTGAACAACTCTGAATGGGAGAAAGTGAGCCACCTTCGTGAGCCGATCAACTATAACCCAAATAACGTCTCTACCAGCCGGGGATCTAGGCAATCCAGTCATAAAATCTATGGTTATATGCTCCCACTTCCATTCTGAAATTGGCAAGGGCTGAAGTAGTCCAGCTGGCCTCTGATGTTCAGCTTTAACTTATTGGCAAACCAAACATCGAGAGACAAATCGAGTTATCTCCCTCTTCATGTCATTCCACTAAAAGTGCTGACGAATATCTCGCTACATCTTCGTACCGTCGGGATGAATGGAATACTGCGAACTGTGAGCCTCTGCCATGATCTCCTGTCTGATATCTCTACTGGGTACACAAAGACGCTTCCTATGTCAAAGTGTATCGTCTTCATGAATGTATAACTCTGGTCTTCGTCCTGCCTCATACTCTACTTTGAATCACTGAAGCTTGGAATCTGCTGACTGCGCCATCCGGATCCTTTCGACTATAGTGGACTGAACTTGCATGCTCGCCATCAATGCCATACTGGAAGGGAGGACAACTTATATACCCATCTTCTAAAGATCGGCTAACAGCTCTGGTTGTGCTGTTAGGAAATAAACTTCGGCTCTCCTGCTCAATGCATCGGCAATAACGTTGGCCTTCCCAAGATGATACTGCAGGTTGACATCATAATCCACAAGTAGCTCCAGCCACCTCCTCTGACGCATGTTAAGATCCTTCTGTGTGAAGACATACTTCAGGCTCTTGTGGTCGGTGAAAATCTCTACCCTATCTCCATATAGGTAGTGCCTCCACAACTTAAGTGCAAACACTACTGCTGCCAGCTCCAAGTCATGGGTTGGATAATTCCTCTCATGATCACGAAGTTGTCGTAACGCATAAGCTATTACCTTCCCATGCTGCATCAGAATATATCCTAAACCTCTGTCTGAAGCATCGCAATATACTAAAAATCCTCCAGTTCTATCTGGAAGCGTAAGAATATGAGCCGTCATCAAGCCTCGCTTCAACTTCTCAAAAGAATCCTGACATTCCACTATCCAAGCAAACTGCACATCCTTGCGGGTCAACTGGGTCAATGGCGCTGAAATTCGAGCGAAGTCTGAAATAAATCGCCGGTAATAGCCGGCTAATCCAAGAAAACTGCGAACTTCTGCCACTGTGCTAGGTACTGGCCACGACTCAATAGCCACAATCTTCAGGGGATCCACTTTTACTCCTCCTCTGGTGATGATATAACCCAAGTACGAAATGCGATCAAGCTAGAACTCGTATTTACTGAACTTGGCATACAACTGGTGCTTTCTGAAAATCTAGAGAATAACTCGGAGATGATGCTCATGCTCCGCTTCACTCTTAATGTAGACCAGGATGTCGTCTAGGAACACAATCACGAAATGATCCAAATAAGGTATAAAGATACGATTCATGAGGTCCATAAATGCAGTCGACGCATTGGTTGCTCCAAATGGCATCACAAGGAACTCCCAATGCCCATACCTATATCTGAAAGCAGTCTTCGGGATGTCCTGCTCTTTGACTCTGATCTGATGATATCCTGACCGCAAGTCGATCTTCGAGAATGCTGCTGCCTCCTTGAGTTGATCAAACAAGTCATATATCCTAGGGAGAGGGTATATGTTCTTGATTGTCACTGAGTTCAAGGTACTATAATCTATACATAATCTGGACGTACCATCCTTCTTTTTCATAAGAAGCATCGGGGCTTCCCAAGGCGATCCACTAGCACGAATGAATCCCTTGGTTCTAAGTTCTTCAATCATCTTGTACAATATCTCTAGCTCTGACGGTGCAATCCTGTAGACTCTATCTGACATTGGGGCTGTCCCCGGAATTAAGTCGATGGTGAACTCGATCTTTCGCTCTGGCGGCATCCCTGGAAGCTCTTCTGGGAAAATATCTGGAAACTCTTCAACTATCCGAGGTAACTATATTGCTGCTACCACCATCCGCAACGCTGGAGGAGAAGGTTCAACTTCGCCTCGGGAGAAAGAAAACTCTGGCTCACCTGGAATGCTAAAAACAACCTTGCCAATGTGGCAGTCTATCCTAGCATACTGGTTCCTCAACCAATCCATCCCTAAGACCACATCATAATCGGCCATCGAGAATTCTATCAATCTAGCAGGAAATTCTCTACCGCTAACTACGATCCGACATGAAGAAAACATCATATCTACTCCCACAAGTCCGTTACCAGTAAGTATATTGAGCCTTACTGATAATGACTCGGGCTCCAGTCCTATCCGTGTCGCGAATCGTACAGACATAAATGAATGTGAGACACCAGAATCAAATAATACTGAAACGGAAAAGGTGTTGACGAGAATAGTACCTGCCACTACCTCACTTGGTGCTATTCCTTCTTCTTCCATGGTCAAAGCCAGCACTTGACCATGCCCTCTAGGTGCGGGTCTCTCTGCTGAAAATTCCTCTGCTTGCTCTGGATCAGGGCTTGGGCTTGGACATATTGCTGCGGTCTCTGCTGCTGGAATGCCTAAGCCTGTGTCGGCAATAGCCTCGGGAACGGGTACTACAGCTGCTGCTGCTGCTGGACTGGTGCTGGTCCTCTAATTGAAGGACTAGAGAAGGCCGATAAACTCCCCCTGTTCGGGCAGTTCCTAACCCTGTGGTCCGGGATACCACAAACCAAGTACAAACCCTGCGCTCTGCGACACTCTGATACCATATGCCCCGGCTTCCCGCATTGTGAACATCCCACTGCGGAAGACTGCTTCTGCTTCTGCTTCTGCTGCTGAGGGTGCGTCAGAGTGAAATGCTGAACCGACGTCACTGAGGCCGTCCGCTTCGGAGCTCCAATGGTCAAAGCCCTGGCTGCTGGGGCTGGGCTGATGACTGATTCATCTGGCCGTGAGATCACTTCCGACCTCCGGTCCTATCCACGATCCTCTGGGAGGTATATTCATGCCTCCGGGCTGCCCTCAGTACTGTATCAAAGGTCTGATGCTCAAACTGCTCCACTCCCAACAAAATCTCGAGATGGAGCCTCTGTTGGAACTGCTGGGCTCTATCGAACTCGGTCACCACCAAGGTGGAAGCAAACCGACTAAGCCTGGAGAACTCGGCCGCATAACCATCGATCATCCTGTCCATCTGCTTCAGATTGTTAAACCTCGTCTGCAGGTCGTACCGAGCTACAGTATCAAACTACTTGGTCTGGAATCTCTCCCTGAATACTGCCCATAAAATAGGGGCCACTAATCCATCGACCTGCGCTATCCACCAGTTGCGGGCAAGATCCAATAGCTGTAGGTGTACCATGGCCACCTTCTCGTTCTCTGGAGTCCTGGCTGCTTTTAGAATCACCTCTGTGTCCTGAAGCCAAGCATCTACAGCGTTCGCATCTTCACTGCCGTCGAAGAAGGGAGATGGCCAGCATCTACAACGACTGTCCTAACGATAGCTCGTCCTGCTGGTTTCCCCTAGTTTGCTGCTGATGCTGCATGAACCGCTGTTGCTGAGAGAAATCGGAAATGACGGGAGAAAGTCTCTGTACAGACAGAGGTGTACCTCCAATGTAGCAGAAATGCCGACCTGAGTCGGCACAACAGGAGCTGCGATCTCAAGGCCCTGATGAACAGGACAAGAGGTGGCCAGCCTCTCGATAGTATTCCCCGGACCGGAGCGATGAGATCGTGTCTTCTTAACCATCATAAAGACAGATCAAAACAAGAAGTAATTTCCAAAAATGAAGCAAAAATTCAAAGGAGGATAGTTTATATTCAAGGGAAGTCAATAAGCAACAATTTAGATAAAGGAATCTGATTAAGAGTTTTTCCTAATATGATTGAGCACCTTCAAAATATCCTAATCCTACTGCAGGCTGTAGCGATACTCTAGTTCGAATACCACTACATAAACTCGACCTGCATGGGCCACTACTAAAAACGTGTCACGATCCGCACCCACTATGAGGGTACGAGAACGTAACAACGCCCAGCCTATGCCGCAGTGTCGACGGTAAAACGCTGTCCTAGGTCAATCATCTAACAACATAAGGTACCTGTACAGTATATACACTCCGAATGGAGGTGACATAGCAATATACAGTCTCAATCACATCTAAGACAGAATGATAAGATAGAAAGATAGATAGAAAAATACTAAAATGAGAGAGAGTCCACATAAATACAATCAGAGAGTCTAAGTGTCTAAGATAACATCTCAGCGACATCCAGAAATACAAGTCTCCACTACTGAATATGAAAGAACATATGCAATCCAGATCTCAAATGACAGAAATAGTAAAACCTAAACTAGGGAGCCTCAGTCTCTATAGCTAGTGGATCCGACTGGAAATCTAGTTCACAAGAGTCATCTACAGCTGTCCCATAGTAGGTGTCTACGCAGGCCTCATCCTTATCCTCTGTAATATTTTCAACAGGTCCAGTCAGGACAGGAGCGAGCACAAAACATCACACGCAGTTCATATCAAGTTAGGAAATATAAAGCATGCAATAGAGTAAGGTACAGGAAACGCTGAAAGAGAATGTATATAAAAAATAGCAGAAATTTGATAATAGAAAATATCTATATATGATAAGTAAGAACTGTAAGCAACATGTGATTTAGAGTACAATATGGTTATGTAAACGGGTTAGGTTATACAATAAAATGGGACTCCTTTGTACGTGGGTGTACAATGGACATATACAATTTCTTATATAATAGGATTGATCACATAACCATTTCTACTCTCCCTCCCCAATCAATACACAAGGATCCAATTCAGTTACGTTACCTTATACAATGGCTTGTACAATAGAGCTCAATGTAATAATGAGAGTACAATATGCACAATGAGTGTACAATGATAAGGGTATTCAATAAATACAATATGTTAGTGAAACGCATATCACAATATGTTTTTAGTGAACACAAAGGAGATAACATCTCAAAAGAAGATCCATATAGTACCAATTCGTGATAATAATCGTGTCAGCATCAAGTAGAGTAATCTAGAGCAAGAATATAAATCCAGACAAGTATGAAACGGTCAGAGAATGTACTCGCCTGATCTTCTGAATGTCCGGAAGAAAACTACTGCTTGAGGAGTGGTGTCTGCCTCCTATCAGAACAGTACAAGTCACTACATGTCTAAAAATGATAATAAGATGCATTATAATGCATTCTATATGAATCTAGGTCAATCTAGGTTAAACTAAGTCATACTAGGTCATACTGGATTATACTAGGTCACTGGGAGTCAATCCAAGTCAAACTAGGTCAAACGGGGTCAAAGGTTGACTTACAGTTGATTTTTGGTCAACTGGTCAACCCTGGTCAACTCTGGTCAACTCTAGGTCAAACTATTCTAATATTGACCAACTATTGACTTTCAGTCAACTGGTCAACTCTGGTTTGGTTTTGGTCAAATCTAGTCGCTTAAAGGCTAAGTTTGACTCTCGGTTGACTTTTGGTCAAAAAGGTCAACCGACGTCAAAACTAGTCTAGGAGCAGTATATTTGATCATTACCAACCAAGGGAACTAAGTTCTAACCATGTCTTAGACTCTAAACTCAAATACCTTAGTTCTAGGTAAAACCTATATTACCTTAACAAGGTAAATCCCGATACCTTGCCCAATACAAAGGAAACCCCGCTAATACCCAAGATACTAGCCTAGGCTTCCTAGGGTAGTTAGATACTATCCTATCTAATGGTTACCTACCAAGATATATAGGTTTCCTAGGTATCTAACTCATCTTACATCACATATTGGTTATCTACCCTTTACCCTACCATGATATTCTTTAACTTCTAATTAACACCCACATATCACACTCACTCATATACACACACACATATAACTCACACACTACAAGCTCACACATATAGGTTCACTCACACAAATACGTATATAGGCTCACTCACACAATAGCTAAAATAGGACTCATATATATAGGCTTATAGGACTTATTTTTGGAGCTAACATGGCTATCCTATAGGCTAAATACATGGGCTGATATGGGGCTAAATTGGACTGATTTATAGGGCTGCTTATAGCTGGTTAATAGGCTGGTTTAGGGACTAACATGGGGACTGTTTGGGACGGACATGGACTACTTGGTTGTCCAAATATGGACTGGTTAGGGGTTGCTTATAGGCTAAATTTGGACTGCTTAATGGTGATATGGGGGACAAGTTTTGGGGTTGCATACATGGCTGAAAACTGGACTGCACAGGGCAGCCAACAAGTGGTTGCTAAGGTCTGAATCCTAGACAATGTTAGGACTGATTCATGGACTAACTATGGGACTGCTAAATGGTGGTTTAGGCTGGAATATAGGGACTGGAATAGGCCAGTTTAAGGACAGCAATTTGATAATAAATGGACTGAACTTAATGGACTGGTTAGGAGCTAGTATTGGGCAGTGTATGGGTGGTAATATGGCTGATTTTGGTGGACTGATATGGGGTAATTTAGGACAGGTAAAGGGGCTTTTGTTGGGGGCTGATATGTGGGCTAACTGTGGACTGGATTGAGAGGTATTTGGGAGGGCTGCTTCATGGCTGGGTTTGGGGATTAAGTGGACTGATTTGAGACAGCTAGATGGGGTATACAAGGGCTGTCAAAGGCTAGATTGGGGACTGATTTAAGGGGTGATATGTGATGGTTAGGAACTGGAATATGGAGGCTATTTGTGGTAGCAATGGACTAAAACATGGACAAGTTTAGGACTGATTTGGCATGGTTTGTAGGCTGGTTTTGTGGACAGGTTTGTGGCTGATATGTAGGGGTTCATGGCTGATATGGGGACTAGAAATAGGCTACATGGCTGTCCATTTTGGACTGATTTAGGGGCTTGTTAAGGCTGAATACAAGGGCTGTTTGGGACAGCTAATAGCTGGTTTTAGGGGACTGAATTGGACTGGATTAAGGATGAACAAGGACTGGTTTTGGGACTGTCAAGTGTGTCAAGAGGGTGCTGTTAGGTGCTATTTTAGGACAGGTAATGGACTGAACAAGGGGCTACTTAGGACTGATTTTAGGACAGCAATGGGGTTAATTGTTGGACTGATTTGGGGCAGGTATTAGGCTGCTTGTAGGGGCTATTTTGCACAGCCATAAGGCCTGTTTTGGTGGACTGGTTTGGGGCTTTGTAGGGCTGATATTGGGACAGGAAATAGGCTAAACAAGGGTGGATTAGAGGGCTGTTTAGTGACAGCCATATGCTGTCATGAAGGGGCTGAAATGGTCATGTGTGTAGGCTGTCCATGGGGTGTGTGGGGGCTGTCAACATGGACTGGCATTGCTGCTGTTTTCAGAGCAGTTCCTCCTCCATTCTCTCTATCTCTCACTCTTTCTAACTCTCTATTTCCCCCATCCTATACACACACACATATATATAGACAATCCCACACACTCTTACATATATATATACACATATGCACACACACATGACCAATTCTTCTCCCCCTTAGCCGAACCACATAACCATACCCACAACAAAAGAAAAACACACAAATACCATAGTATATATACATATATATATATATATATATATATATATATATATATATATATATAGAGAGAGAGAGAGAGAGAGAGAGAATGACATATATATAACCCATATATATATATATATATATATCTATATATATAATTTATTTTTTTTACACCTCTAAACTATATAAAATCTGAGATTAAATATCTAGATAAATCATTCTACAATATATATAATATGCAAGTGTCCAAAATTGGGGGTTTCCCACATGGAAACGAAGCACAACACAAAGGACACTCCTATGACCTCCAAATGGACACGAAACGGACACAAATGGAGACACAACCATGGGGGTCATTCCTATGGGTTCAAAATAGACCTATATGCATGAGAAAATAAAAACGAGAAGGGATTTATACCTTCCAGTAGATCGAATCGAAGAAAATCCTTCCCGAAGCGACACCGACACCTAGAGATTCCAAAAGGACACGAACGAGCTCCGAATCTCTTCAAACTTGGGTAGCTCCTTCCTTGGCTAGAATGGAGAAGGAAAGAAGAAAATTTGGTGAAGAAATGGAAGGATTTGATGGAGAAAAGATTAGGGATTGCTCTCAAATCAATTTGGGGAAAACAAGAGAGAGAAAGTGGAATGGGAAAGAATGGAAAATATCAAAGGGGCTTGTGCCTATCCCCTCTAGAGGTGGCCGGCCATGATGGGGTGAGGTGCCACCTAGTAGAAAGTTTAAAAAGCCCCTACACTAATCTATGTGTTAATACATTGGAAAGGGTTCTAAGTCGGGGCTAGTTTGGTCATTCCTAAAACACTAATCCAAATAATCCTAACCAAAATAAATTAGCCTAGTCACTAACTAAAATAACTAACATGTGGGCCATGGCTAACTAGTGTGTGGGTCCACTAGGGTCAAAACTACCCCGGGTCCCCGTTTCAAGTCGGATTGAGCTGAAATTCGAACCCGACTCAAATAACCCCAAACAATATCATAAATAATAAAATAAATTAAAAAAATATTTCAAAAATATAAAATGACAAAAATACCCATATTCCTGAAAATTGGGAGTGATAAATTCCTCGAAATTAAAACCAAACAATAGTAAAATGTCAAAATCACAAGTTATAATTTTAAATAGTTTAAAAATGATTAAAAATCACCAAAAATCGTAATATGAAATAATTATCAATAAATAATAATTATAATTACAAAATTTTAAAATTATCCTTATCTGGAAAATTGGGTACTACAATCCTACCCACCTTATAAAAAATTTGTCCTCGAAATTAAGATGATCGCACCCCCTTCTAGGTCAAACATAGTCAAGGGTCAATCACTAGTCAATTTCTCAACATCCAAGTACTTGGTCATCAAATGGTCAATTTCTTAGGGTTTTACCTATGCTAGCTATCTAGCTGTTGGCAACTAGAATTTAGCAAAAGAGAAACTCTATAATAGACTAACTCTTAACCTTCCAAATCCTATCAAGTCACCCATAACTAAATACCCACAAGCTAAGCACACCAATCCCAAATAGCTCATATATACATGCTTAAGAACAACAACCCATCACATATATCCTAAGTATATCATCTATATATATAGACCTCTTAGTCTTAGGTGAAACTACAGCTATACTCAAGGCCAGGCTCTGGTTATGGGTGCCTCACTGGAAAATATAAGAGAAAGTAATAATAATCATCAAGGCTGTAAGGCAAACTAATATCCTATATGTAACTGGTTGGTATTATAGATAACAGAAGAATTATCTGCAATGGGTTACTATTCTAACACCAATGCTAACTATCACCTCTAGGGTACAGACACTCTACAAGTCATCATATCATTATACTATGAAGGAACTACCTATGAATAAGCTCTACAAACTAAATATCCCTACTCCTAAGTTATTTACAACAATAGAAGGGTATGATGTTCAAAAACCTTCAAGATACAATCTAATAGTCATATGCGTCTGTCCAAAATCATGTTACTCGGAGTCTTCGTCATGCTAGTAAGCAAGGCTACGATAATCACAGAGTCCTTGACTAAGGTACATACCTCTAAGTTCATGGTATTTAAATTTCCGTATTGCCGCATGCGACGGCGAAAATCTTAAATTCCCATGCCCGAGAAATACGTCCCAAAATTTGACTATATGTCCTCACTATGCCAGCTAACACGACTATCGAAGATTTCAGATTCTATAACTGAGGTGACCTAGCCCATATGATTTCCTCAGAAGAAAAACAAACATAACAAAAGAGCAACATTACAAAATTAATCAATCAACAAGGAACAGATGGAATCGGATTTCAAGGTAGTTATAAAAGACAATTACGGAAATGGAACAGAGAAGAATGAAACTTGCAGCAAAATCTCTAATGGTCTGTGCATCCTCGCCTGTCCTGACGATAGCTCGCCCTGCTGGTTTCCCCTAGTCTGCTGTTGATGCTGCATAAACTGCTGCTGCTGAGAGAAATCAGAAATGATGGAAGAAAGTCTTTGTACAGACAGAGGTGCACCTCCAATGTAGCAGAAACGTCGACCTGAGTCGGCACAACAAGAGCTACGGTCTTGAGGCCCTGATGAACAGGACGAGAAGTGGCCAGCCTCTCGATAGTATTCCCCGGACCGGAGCGATGAGATCGTGTCTTCATGACCATCATGAAGACAGATCAAAACAAGAAGTAATTTCTGAGAATGAAGCAAAAATTCAAAGGAGGACAGTTTATATTCAAGGGAAGTCAATAAGAAATAATTTAGAAAAGGGAATCTGATGAAGAGTTTTTTCTAATGTGATTGAGCACCTTCAAAATATCCTAATCCTACTGCAGGCTGTAGCGATACTCTAGTTCGAATACCACTACATAGACTTAACCTGCATAGGCCACTACTAAAAATGTGTCACGACCTGCACCCACTGTGAGGGTACGAGAACGTAACAATGTCCAGCCTACGCCGCAGTGTCGGCGGTAGAACGTTGTCCTAGGTCAATCATCTAACAATATAAGGTACCTATACAGTATATACACTCCGAATGGAGGTGACATAGCAATATACAGTCTCAATCACATCTAAGGCAGAATGATAAGATAGAAAGATAGATAGATAAATACTGAAATGAGAGAGAGAGTCCATATTAATACAATCAGATAGTCTAAGTGTCTAAGATAACATATCAGCAACATCCAGAAATACAAGTCTCCACTACTGAATATGAAAGAACATATGCAATCCAGATCTCAAATGACTGAAATAGTAAAACCTAAACTAGGGAGCCTCAGTCTCCATAGCTCGTGGATCCGACTGGAAATCTGGGTCACAAGAGTCATCTACAGTTGTCCCATAGTAGGTGTCTACGCAGGCCTCATCCTCATCCTCTGTAATATTTTCAACAGGTTCAGTCAGGACAGGAGCGAGCACAAAATATCTCACGCAGTTCATATCAAGCTAGGAAATATAAAGCATGCAATAGAGTAAGGTACAGGAAATGCTGAAAGAGAATGTATATGAAAAAAAAGCAGAGATTTGATAATAGAAAATATCTATATATGATAAGTAAGAACTGTAAGCAATATGTAATTTAGAGTACAATATGGTTATGTAAACGGATTAGGTTATACAATAAAATGGGACTCCTTTGTACGTGGGTGTACAATGGACATATACAATTTTTTATACAATAGTGATCACATAACCATTTCTACTCTTCCTCCCCAATCAATACACAAGGATCCAATTCAGTTACGTTACCTTATACAATGGCTTGTACAATAGCTTGTACAATAGAGCTCAATGTGATAATGAGAGTACAATATGCACAATGAGTGTACAATGATAAGGGTATTCAATAAATACAATATGTTAGTGAAATGCACATCACAATATGTATTTAGTGAACACAAAGGAGATAACATCTCAAAAGAATATCCATATAGTACCAATCCGTGATAATAATCGTGTCAGCATTAAGTACAGTAATCTAGAGCAAGAATGTAAATCCAGACAAGTATGAAATGGTCAGAGAATATACTCGCCTGATCTCTTGAATGTCTGGAAGAAAACAACTACCTGAGGAGTGGTGTCTGCCTCCTATCAGAACAGTACAAGTCACTACATGTCTAAAAATGATAATAAGATGCATTATAATGCATTCTATATGAATCTAGGTCAATTTAGGTCAAAATGAGTTATACTAGGTCATACTGGATCATACCAGGTCACTGGGAGTCAATCCAAGTCAAACTAGGTCAAACGGGGTCAAAGGTTGACTTACAATTGACTTTTGGTCAACTGGTCAACCCTGGTCAACTTTGGTCAACTCTAGGTCAAACTATTCTAATGTTGACCAACTGTTGACTTTCAGTCAACTGGTCAACTCTATTTTGGGTTTGGTCAAATCTAGTCGCTTAAAGGCTAAGTTTGACTCTTGGTTGACTTTTGTTGACTTTTGGTCAAAAAGGTCAACCGACGTCAAAACTAGTCTAAGAGCACTATATTTGATCATTACCAACCAAGGGAACCAAGTTCTAACCATGTCTTAGACTCTAAACTCAAATACCTTAGTTCTAGGTAAAACCTATATTACCTTACCAAGGTAAATCTCGATACCTTGCCCAATACAAAGAAAACCCTGCTAATACCCAAGATACTAGCTTAGGCTTCCTAAGGTAGTTAGATACTATCCTATCTAAGGGTTACCTACCAAGATATTTCCTAGGTATCTAACTCATCTTAGACCACAAGTTGGTTATCTACCCTTTACCCTACCATGATATTCTCTAACCTCTAATTAACACCCACATACCACACTCACTCATATACACACACACATATAACTCACACACTATAAGCTCACACATGTAGGTTCACTCACACAAATACATATATAGGCTCACTCACACAATAGCTAAAATAGGACTCATATATATAGGCTTATAGGACTTATTTTTGGAGCTAACATGGCTGTCCTATAGGCTAAATACATGGGCTGATATGGGGCTAAATTGGACGGATTTATAGGTCTGCTTATAGCTGGTTAATAGGCTGGTTTAGGGACTAAACATGGGGACTGTTTGGGACAGCCATGGGCTACTTGGTTGTCCAAATATGGACTGGTTAGGGGTTGCTTATAGGCTAAGTTTGGACTGCTTAATGGTGATATGGGGGACAGGTTTTGGGGTTGCATACATGGCTGAAAACTGGACTGCATAGGGCAGCCAACAAGTGGTTGCTAAGGTCTGAATCCTAGGCAATGTTAGGACTGATTCATGGACTAACTATGGGACTGCTAAAGGGTGGTTTAGGCTAGAATATGGGGACTGGAATAGGCTAGTTTAAGGACAGCAATTTGATAATAAATGGACTGAACTTAATGGGCTGGTTAGTAGCTGGTGTTGGGCAGTGTATGGGTGGTAATATGGCTAATTTTGGTGGACTGCTATGGGGTAATTTAGGACAGGTAAAGGGGCTTTTGTAGGGGGCTGATATGTTGGATAACTGTGGACTAGATTGAGAGGTATTTGGGAGGGTTGCTTCATGGCTGGGTTTGGGGATTAAGTGGATTGATTTGAGACAGCTAGATGGGGTATACAAGGGCTGTCAAAGGCTGGATTGGGGACTGATTTAAGGGGTGATATGTGATGGTTAGGAACTGGAATGTGGGGGCTATTTGTGGTAGCAATGGACTGAAATATGGACAAGTTTAGGACTGATTTGGCATGGTTTGTAGGCTGGTTTTATGGACAGGTTTATGGCTGATATGTAGGGGTTCATGGCTGATATGGGGACTGGAAAAATGTAGGCTGAAATAGGCTACATGGCTGTCCATTTTGGACTGATTTAGGGGCTTTTTAAGGCTGAATACAAGGGCTGTTTGGGACAGCTAATAGCTGGTTTTACGGGACTGAATTGGACTGGATTAAGGATGAACAAGGACTGGTTTTGGGACTGTCAAGTGTGTCAAGAGGGGGCTGTTAGGTGCTATTTTAGGACAGGTAATGGACTGAACAAGGGGCTACTTAGGACTGATTTTAGGACAGCAATGGGGTTAATTGTTGGACTGATTTGGGGCAGGTATTAGGCTACTTGTAGGGGCTATTTTGCACAGCCATAAGGCATGTTTTGGTGGACTGGTTTGGGGCTATGTAGGGCTGATATTGGGACAGAAAAAGGCTAAACAATGGTGGTTTAGAGGGCTGTTTAGTGACAGCCATATGCGGTCATGAAGGGGCTGAAATGGTCCTGTGTGTAGACTGTCCATGGGGTGTGTGGGGGCTGTCAACATGGCCTGGCATTGCTGCTATTTTCAGAGCAGTTCCTTCCCCATTCTCTCTATCTCTCACTCTCTCTAACTCCATATTTCCCCCCATCCTATATACACACATATATATATAGACAATCCCACACACTCTTACATATATATATACACATATGCACACACACTTGACAAATTCTTCTCCCCTTGGCCGAACCACATTACCATACCCACAACACAAGAAACACACACAAATACCATAGTGTATATATATATATATATATATATATATATATATATATATATATATATATATATAGAGAGAGAGAGAGAGAATGACATATATATAACCCATATATATATATACAATATATAGATAAACCAATATGATGCAATATGATACATAGAAAATACACCTCTAAACTATATAAAATCTGAGATTAAATATCTTGATAAATCATTCTACAATATATATAATATACAAGTGTCCAAAATTGGGGGTTTCCCACATGGACACGAAGCACAACACAAAGGACACTCCTATGACCTCCAAATGGACACGAAACGGACACAAATAGAGACACAACCATGGGGTCATTCCTATGGGTTCAAAAAAGACCTATATGCATGAGGAAATGAAAAGAAGAAGGGATTTATACTTTCCGGTAGATCGAATCGAAGAAAATCCTTCCCGAAGCGACACGGACACCTAGAGATTCCAAAAGGACACGAACGAGCTCCGAATCTCTTCAAACTTGGGTAGCTCCTTCCTTGGCTAGAATGGAGAAGGAAAGAAGAAGATTTGGTAGAGAAATGGAAGGATTTGGTGGAGAAATGATTAGGGATTGCTCTCAAATCAATTTGGAAAAGAATAAGAGAGAGAAAGTGGAATGGGAAAGAATGGAAAATATCAAAGGGGCTTGTGCCTATACCCTCTAGAGGTGGCCGGCCATGATGGGGTGAGGTGGGACCTAGTAGAAAGTCTAAAAAGCCCCTACACTAATCTATGTGTTAATACATTGGAAAGGGTTCTAAGTCGGGACTAGTTTGGTCATTCCTAAAACACTAATCCAAATAATCCTAACCAAAATAAATTAGCCTAGTCACTAACTAAAATAACTAACATGTAGGCCATGGCTAACTAATGTGTGGGTCCACTAGGGTTAAAACTACCTCGGGTCCCTGTTTCAAGTCGAATTGAGCTGAAATTCGAACCCGACTCAAATAACCCCAAAACAATATCATAAATAATAAAATAAATTTCAAAAATATTTCAAAAATACAAAATGACAAAAATACTCTTGTTTCTAAAAATTGGGGGTGACAAATTCCTCGAAATTAAAACCAAACAATAGTAAAATGTCTAAATCAAGGACCGGGGTTGTAACCCTTCACCTGAACAGAACTGGACCCCCGATCGTTATTATTAAGGCAAGCATCAATAGTCATGTTATGTCACAATCTTGCACAGGATTATGATAAGACTAAGCTGGAATAAACTCCATCCAATCAATCACGGCCAATCAAGAGTACGGCTTGATACTTTTAACTAACTAGGGTTATCACAGGCCTAGTTACTAGCAAGATACAATAAGATTATCCTAACAGCCACAAGCCATGCAGACCATCCGATTATCCGGGTCGAATGTCCGTTTATGAAGGGTGCACCTCATGGTTGTGTGCTGTAAATGTGTCCTACTCGTCGGTAGGCTACAAGTCCACTGAATGTGCCCAGATAACGGGATTGCCTATAGCTGGGAACCTCTTCATGACTACTGAATCATTCTAGTTAATTAGCCTAGTTAATTTCAATAGGTACCCCTGACCATGGTACTCAGGGATCCCCATCCTAGACATGATGCAAGACTGTACTGGTTTATTTGTACAAACGCAATCTCCCTCGATGTCCAGTTCATTCATACTTGTCATGTCGGACTAGATGTCGTAACAGCATGTCATGATATATCATGTCAGTTTACTTGTCAAAAGTGCACCACGGCAGGCCACTATCGTGTTCCAGGAATCATATCAGAGTTTACATGATATAAGCATAAAGGTGACATTTCAATTTAATAATAATAATAATATCAATAATAATAATAAAAGACCAGAGCTACAAAAGGCCATGCGACTAGGAAGAACTAGGCATATGCGGCTAGAAAGAACTAGGCATATGCGGCTGGGGGTGAAAGATCTCATGCGGCTGGAGTGGCTGGGCTCATGCGGCTGGGAAGGGGCGATCCCATGCGACTGAGATGAAAGATCTTATGCGGCTCGCGGGAAGCAGGGCGTTATGCGGCTGGAGATGAAAGGCCCCATACGACTCAAGGGAGATGAGTATATACGGCTCTGGGTAATTGGGCATATGCGGCTAGAAAAGGAGTAGTGTCATACGGCTAGGAAGTACTGTGGGCCTATGTGGCTCAAAGCGCCAAGCACATGCGGCTGAATCAATAAGTATATGCGGCTGGGGTAGCCTTGGTCTTATGCGGCTGAGAAGAGTCGGGGCTTATGCACTCAGCGGAAGAAACATCTCATGCGGCTGGGAATTGTCAAAGCCTTATACGGCTAAAAGTGACCAGTTCATATGCAGCTAGATTCAAAGGGAGTCATATGCGGTTGGGTACACTTCATGCGGCTGAAAACAAAAGTTCATGCGGCTGCATTGTCATACGGTTGGAAAAGCTTGTCGCATGAAGTTTCATGTGGTCAAGTGCTCCATGTGGCTGAGAGACTGTGCTTCTTCTCCACTTGTCCGAGAAGAACCATGGAGTCCATGGCTTCAAAGTTCCATAAAACCTTCATCCGAAGTCGAAATTCAGACTCTCATATGTAAAAATAAGGCAGAACGAAATTCTCTACACCATGGAACCATCAAAACTTGGAAATACTAATATTAAGTAGATCAAAATCCAAAAAATCCAAAAATGAAATAAACTTAGATCTAGAAGAGTCTAGCCATGGAAATTGAAAATGCCAAGCACTAAAGAGTCTTAGAATGTTGCAAGGAAAAAACCCACTCACTTACCTAAGCTCTCTCTCTCTCTCTCTCTCTCTCTCTCTCTCTTTCTCTCTCCTGGTGGTTGAAGAAGTAATGGTGGAGAAGAAGTAAAATGAAGAGAGAGAATGAGGGAATGGGTTAATAAAGGATGATGGTGGTGGTAGGTAAAGAGGGTTTACCTTTGGTTCATGATGAACCAAAGAAACCAAGCCAAGCCGAACCAACCCAAGAATAAACCAATCAATGAAATGTTAGAATAAATCAAGTAGGGAGACATGTAATACGGGTCAACTTACGTATACGTATACCAAGATACGTAATACGAACCACAGGCATTACAACTGCTCCTGTGCGGCCAGTGGCGGAGCCCATCATGGGCATGGGAGAGCTGTAGCCCGGCCCAAAAATTGGGAAAAATTTTGTAATTTTTTTTTGCATATATCAGCCTTCAACTCCAGAGCCCATATTAACTTCACAGTTCACTAATTCATCACAAGTCACAACACCCAAAAGAGGAGCAGCATGAGCTAGCCAGTTGCAGCCGTCCGCCCGTCCGATCTTCTCGCCCGCCGCAGTTTGAGGTAATTTTTTGAGGTTTTCAGAAAGGATTTATTTGTATGATTGTAATAATATATCATCTTTAGAAATGATTAATTTATACTTGGTATTTAGTAAAGAGAAAGAATTTGTTGCAAAATGGTTTTATATGTGGTCTTTAGAAATGATTTCTGTCATTGTGTGCAAGCCTAGGTTTTTCGATAGGGCTTCCACCATTCCAGACAACTAGACAAGGATTTATCGGTTATATTTTAAGAAAAATGCCTACGGTAGCCAGTAGGGGCCGGTTCCAGACAAGGAATTTTAAATAGGGTTCGAGACAAGTTTTTCGAAAGGGGTTCCAGACAAGGATTTGTCTGAGGCCTTTAGAATGGATTTGTTTCAAGCCTACCTATTATTGTCAGTATGTATAGTATCAATTCTTTTTTCATTTTGCTAAATCTTCTGAATCTTTAATAGCATGTGATTTTTTTAATTGGAAAAATTGTCATTCACTCATTCTCCTCTCTGTCTCTTTCTCTGGGGTCAGAAAATTCCACCAGCAACTTGGGGTTAGACAGAAGAAAATAAATTAGGATTGGCTTTTGAATTTGGAGTTTCACAAGAACCAGGGCCCAGGGAAGCACCAACTGACAAAAGGGTACATTTCTTTTAATATTAACAGAAAGTTTCTATATTAAATTTTAGGTTTTAATATGTAATGGATCGTAGAGTACAATGAGTTTGCTTGTATTTGATTCTAAGTTGTATGAAACTATTAACTTTTGGGTAACTTTTGGTTGCATTTGCTTGTATTAATGCTAAGTTGTATGAAACTTTTAAGTATGACTATTTATCTATGTCAGGCATTCAATATTGGAACTTTTACAGTAATAACAGTTGGCTGCATTTGCAAGTTCGTCGATATGACTGAGGCTTGGCTGCATTTCAGTTGGCTGAATATTTCAGTGTGCTCCTTACAAAGTTCCAACTCTTCAGTAATATTTCAGTTGGCTGCATTTGCAAGTTTGTTTTTGCCTTGAGGCTTGCTGCATTTGCTTGTATTTCAGTAATATTTCAGTTGTATTTCAGTTGTACTAATTATCTACAAGTTTGTTTTTGTTAGTTTCTTATGTACCAAACCAGCTGCTAATATTATACTGTGATGGTCAGACTTCTCTAGTTCTCTGCCCCGAGGCTTGGTTTGGTACTATTTAAAGAGAAGGATTATGGAAAAATCTTTCCATTTTGAAGCTTAATGTTGGAACTTTTCTTATCTGGTGGAACTTTTCATGCTTAATGTTGGAACTTTTGTACCAAACTAGCATTCAATATTGGTAGTCTTCTCTACTGATGAGTATTATGGGAAAGAGAAGGATTATGGGAAAGTCTTCTCTACTGATGAGAAGGATTATGGGAAAGTCTTCTCTACTGATGAGTATTCATGCTTAATGTTGGAACTTTTCTTATATGTTATCTGATATTGGAACTTTTTTATGTGATATGACTGATGAGTATTCATGCTTCTGTACCAAACTAGCATTCAATATTGGTAGTTGCCAATTGGTTTGTTTCAACATTCAACTATTACCTAATTCTCTATATGTATCTTAAGGAAAAGAGCAATATGCACAATTCATGGGACCCCTAATTCTCAACTGACATGGATGTAATTTTCTAAGTTGGCATTTCGGTTCAGGAAAAGAGCAATATGCACAATTCAGTTTTATTTTTTATGTGATGTATGCACTATTCGGTTCAGGAAAAGGCTAAAACTGGTTTTTTTTTGTCAGGTCAGCCTTTGCTGGATTTGATGCAAAAGTAGTTGCCAACTTCCTCCATCAGCACGCGTTATGGGAAGGATTTGGAGAATGTCCGAGGAGTTTTGGACAACTCTTACAGAATTCTCGATGTATCTCTACTGTCTTTTGTCATACTATTCTTCTATTTCAGAATTGTAATATTTGCACAAAAATGTTTTTATATATTACTGAGTAAGTTGTCAGTCAAACCAACTATTTGCAATAACAGCTATGGGCATGTGGATTTCACATGCAGATTTAAATAAGTAAGATTTAAGCAAGCTCATGTATTCATTTATTCATTTGAGATATTGTGATTTAACAATACTCCACAAAATTATTTTTACTATACACCTAAAGTTCAGCCCCTCTCAACTTTAGAGACTAGCTCCGCCCCTGTGTGCGGCCGAAGGTAGGTGGGAAGAAGGTGCTGCCGAAGGAACAGGTGGCAGCCCGAAGAGCGCTAAGAGATCCGGGGACCACGGCAACGGTCGACGGGAGGACGGGGAAGGAGCCATGTATCGGGGGCGGAGAGGCGAGGAGGGGAACGGGGGCCAAGCCCAACAACCAGCCGGCACCGCCAGGCGAGGGGGTGAGACCACATAGTAAGAATACCTCTCTAAGCCAGACCTTCTCTTCTATCACCTATGTAGTATGGATATCTATCACCTATGTAGTATATAGGTATTAAATAAATATAGAGTGAATGATTGTATTGTAGGTTAAGTCGGTAGGCATTTGCAAACATATTCAAGCTATATCACCCAATAGAATTCAAAATGCATATGCTCATCATACAACTGTATATTAATAAGGAAAGAGAAATTTGTGACTCTAGCGTAGAGACTCGTTTCTTCTTTCAAATGATTCTTTAGTACCCGGAGAGACATATGACAGCTTGTAACCCTCACAGGATGACACGTGGCATTATTATGCATAAAACCAATAAAGTGCTATTGTTGTGGACAATTAGCTCAACCTCACATGTATATCAATATATGTGTCTCAATTATCTCTACAAGCTATCCCAACCTCTCTTTATATAGAAAGAGAGAGGTTGGGAGTTACATAATGAAAGTTCACTTAGGAGTTACAAAGTGAAGAGTCATGAGTTACAAAATGAAGAGTCACCATGATTCACCATGATGAGATGATTTATAACACTCCCCCTTGGCTCTTCACAAACTCTGCTTGTAAACACCTCTGATCTTCTTTGTCTGTCTGTAGCTTACAGATTCAAAAATAACCACCTACTTGTGCCTCGTTAAAACCTTGCCAAAGAAAATCCAGTGGGAAAAAAACTTTGGTCGAAGGACAAAAGAGTACACACAGGTCAGTGTGATGGGGGTAAACTTAACCATTTGCAAAGGTGCCTCGTCAAAACCTTGTCAGGGAAAACCCAGTGGGAAAAACCGCTGATCGAAGGACAAAAGAGTACACGATGGTTTAGAAGTATACAACTGGATACTCCCCCTGATTATAATAATCCTTAGTGAATAAGAGATTTGAACTGTGTCTCGTTAAAAACCTTGCCAAAGAAAACCCAGTGGGAAAAAACTTTGGTCGAAGGGAAAAAGAGTACACAAGCATACATCAGGATGCTTCCTTTTTCACTCGCACTCGACAGGGTGCAGGATATACGCACAACAGGGCGTTTGGAGGCGCTCGTTGGGGCGCTCCCCCTCACATGCAGACAACAGGGTGCGAGAAATATATTTCACTTAGGCTAGCTCTGAAAGCTTCCTAAGTCCAATCGCTCTGACATGTTTCTGGAACGAGTGTTTTGGCAGTGACTTGGTGAACAAGTCTGCACGGTTATTCTCCGATCCAATATGTTGCACTTCAATCTTCTGAAGCGCTTGTTGTTCATGTGTAAAGAACAACTTGGGCGATATGTGCTTGGTAGCATCCCCTTTGATGTAACCATATTTCGCTTGATCAATAACAGCGGTATTGTCCTCATAGACGACAACAGGTTCATCTGGGTCATATGGAAGATCACATATACTTCGAATATGGCCAATAATAGCTCGAAGCCATACACACTCTCTAGTCGCCTCATAAAGCGCGAGTAGCTCAGAGTGGTTCGTTGAAGTAGCCACTAAGGTCTGTTTGCGAGACCTCCAAGAAATTACCGTGTTCCCAATGGTAAAGACATAACCAGATTGGGAACGCCCCTTGTGCGGATCAGATAAGTATCCCGCATCGGTGTAGCCAACAAGGATCGCGTTGCTTCGAGTGCCAAGAGCGTTGGACTCACTCAAAACCGCGTAGGGATAGAACAAACCCAAGTCCGTAGTACCCTTAAGGTAGCAAAAAATGTCTTTTATGCCATTCTAATGGCGGCGTGTTGGCGCGGTGCTGTGTCAAGCTAGACAATTCACAGCAAACGAGATGTCCGGTCTAGTACATTGGGCCAAGTACAATAAAGCGCCTATTGCACCCAGATAAGAGCACTCAGGACTCAATATCTCTTCGTCGTCCTCCTTTGGACGGAATGGGTCCTTAGTAATGTCTAGAGAGCGGACGATCATGGGAGTAGCGGACGGCTTAACGTCAAAATGACTAAAGCGTCTCAACACCTTTTGGGTGTAGTTCGCTTGATGGACAAGAATTCCATCTTTACGGTGCTCGATCTGCAGGCCGAGGCAAAACCGTGTCTTTCCAAGATCCTTCATCTCGAATTCCCTCTTCAGGATATCAGCAGTTTCTGACAAGTCTTTTTCGGTTCCTATGAGATTCATGTCATCTACATAGACCGCGATGATTGCGTATCCTGAAGTGGATTTCTTTATGAACACGCATGGGCAAAGTTCGTTATTAACGTATCCCAAACTTATCAAGTATTCGCTTAGGCGGTTATACCACATTCGCCCGGATTATTTCAATCCATATAGCGAACGCCTCAGTCTAATCGAGAACACGTTTCGTGGTCGGGAACTACTTGATTCAGGCATCTTTAGTCCTTCAGGGACTTTCATGTAGATCTCTGTGTCTAGATCCCCGTAGAGATAGGCTGTGACCACATCCATGAGCTGCATATTCAGTTTTTCGGAAACTACTAAACTGATTAAGTAGCGGAACGTTATGACGTCCATTACGGGAGAATACGTCTCCTCGTAATCAATTCCAGGGCGTTGTGAGAAGCCTTGCGCCACAAGGCGAGCCTTGTATCGCACAATCTCATTTCTCTCATTACGCTTCCTTAGGAAAATCCATTTGTGACCAACTGATTTAACATTGGGTGGTGTTGGAGCAACGGGTCCAAACACACTTCTTTTCGCTAAGGAGTCTAGTTCAGCCTGGATTGTTTGTTTCCATTGTGACCAGTACGTTCGTCGTTGACACTCGGCAACACTACGAGGTTCCATGTCATCATTGTTCATAATGTCAGTGGCCACTGAGTATATGAACACATCATCGATGACAGTTTTGTTTCGCTTTAAAATATCGTCTAAGCTAGCATACTTGACGGATATTTCGAGGTTATCGGCATGATTAGGAATAGGCATTTCATCTGGAACGCGCTCTTCTAATACATCGCCGTGATCCTAAATGATCTCATGTGGCAAAACATTTTTAACAAGATTTCTCCGCTTCCGGGGCAGAACATCTTTGGAACCAACCGGTCTTCCCTTCTTCTTGGGAATAGCGGCGGACTGGACGGCCGATAGCAGCATCCTTTGCTCGGCGGGTCCGACCGGAGCAACATGTTTCACAGGAACATGGCGTCTCTCAGGGACGTCTATCCTTGCAGGCACATTTGCAGCAGGTATAATTGATCTCGTGACTTTTGCTAGGTCGCTAAATGCATCTGGCATTTGATTTATAATATCTTGCAGACCTAGAATCCTCTGCACTTCCTTATCACTATGTGCAGAGGGAGGATCATGATGAGCAAAAGCGGGCACATGCCACGCTAATTCACGTCGTTCCTCATCAATGTTAGCATGCATTTCTCCCCCTAACGACGGGAAGATTGCCTCATCAAAGTCACAATCCGCGTGTCTCGCGGTAAAGAGATCGCCTGTCAAGGGCTCTAAATAGCGAATGATGGACGGGAAGTTATAACCGACATATATTCCCCGTCGCTTCTGAGGTCCAAATTTTGAACGCCTTATCGGCTCAATTGGAACATTGACTAGGCACCCAAACACGCGTAAATGTGAGATGTCAAGCTCACATCCAGTAACCAGCTGGTACGCGGAAAGTGGTTGGGTGGCCATGGGCCTCAGACGGACCAAATTTGTAGCATGCAAAATTGTATAGCCCCATGCAGATAGTGGGAGTTTGGTGCGCATTACCAAGGTCCGCGCTATCACTTGCAGTTGCTTTATAAAAGCTTTTGCTAGGCCATTTTGGGTATGAACATACGCAACAGGGTGTTCAAGATTTATTCCCAAAGTCATGCAATAATCATCGAAAGTCTTCGATGTAAACTCCGCGGCATTATCAAGTCTAATAGACTTTATTGGATAATCCGGATGATGAGCCCTTAACTTAATGATCTGGGCGAGGAGTTTAGAAAATACTGTATTTCAGATGGACAACAATACTACGTTTGACCATCTAGTCGATGCATCAACCAAAACCATGAAGTATTTAAATGGTTCGTATGTTGGTTGGATTGGTCCACAAATATCTCCATGAATTCTCTCAAAGAATTGGGAAACCAATCTCGTAGGTTTCACATGGAGTGGCTTGAGATTCGTCTTCCCAATCGAGCAAGCTTAGCATAGGCTTTTCGGATTTATAACAAAAATTTTTCCTCCAAGAGGATGTCCATGTGATGCATTCATAGTGCGAAGCATCGTATTTTGACCCGGATGACCCAGCCGGTCATGCCATAGCATAAAAGTCCTCTCATCAACTGGCGCTCGGCGAATGATGAGATTACTCTCGATGTTGTATCGTAGTGAGATACAAACCACTTGAATGACATTTCAACTTCTCCAAGATACGCTTTTGGCCGTACTGAGTGGAGGTAATGAAAAGATACTCGAAGACATGTTCTCGAGCAGTTTCAACATGAAATCTGTTTTCTCGAATATCCTTAAAACTTAGTAAGGTACGACTGGACCTTGGAGAATATAAGGCCTCTGATACTTCAACGGGAGTACCATTGGACAACGAAAAACGGGCTTTGCCAAAACCTTGAACAAGGGTTGAGGGTCCCAAAATAGTTGTCACTGAGGTTACTTTAGGCGTATAGGAGATAAAGTATGATTTATCTCTCAAGATAGTGTGAGTCGTTCCACTATCAACCAGACAATCTACTGCCCCGTGTTCCATGCCTATAAGTAAAGAAAATTAAAGTTTGTCACACGTTTGAGGAAAGTGCTCGAAATAGAACTTTAATTTATCGAGAAAACAGAAAATACAAACCACCAAAAATTTTATGACTTAAATCAAACATAGATAGAAAATGGAGATTTATTCTTCCATTTCTGCTACAAAATCGGGGGTCTCAAGATTTAAATTTTCGCACTCGATGACCAGATTTGCTTCGGCCCGGCGCCCCTTATGATAGTTATTAACTTCTTGGGGGGGTCGCCCTGCAAGTCCGTTGCATATGACCATAAGCACCACATTTGTAGCAGAGAGTAGGCGCTTGGCCTTCCACTCTCGCTTTGGGACGACTGGCCCGTTGGTTCTTACCATGAGACTGCCTAGGAGTCAAAGGTCCTTGGTTCTTGTTAGAACCTCGCTTTGGGTGGCGAGACTTAAACTCGCCTCTGTTCCTTGGCTGGGACGACTGGCCTTTGTCTCGTTTCCACCGTGGATTTGGTCCACGGAGAGCGTTTGCATCAGGCATTGGAATTGCCTTTGTTCCAGCAGGACGAGAATTATTGTTTCTCATTAAAATGAGACTGTTCTTCTCGTCTAGTAAAAGCTGGGGGATGAGCTCGGAAAACTTGGTGAACTTAGACAGACGGTATTGCTTTTGGAGCAAGTTGTTAGTTGAAGGAAATGTGGTGTATGTTTTCTCCAATAGATCACTGTCGGTTAATATCTCACCGCAGTATTGGAGAAGTGATCGAATCCTGCAGACTTCATTGTTGTAATCAGTTACACTTTTGAAGTCTTGGAAGCGCAGGTTCAACCAGTCATGGCGTGCTTCAGGTAGCCATATGGTCTTCTGGTGGTCGAAGTGTCAGCCCCTGTTTTTCAATTTTAGTTAAATTGGTGTTAATTAATTTTTAATGTTAATTTTAGCCTTAAAATAATTATTAGGAATTTTTAGGAATTTTTCTAGAATTTTTAAATGAGTTTTAAAATGCAAAAATATTGATTTGTAATTTTCTAAAATGTTTTAATATCAATTTGCAATTATTAGAATTGTTTTAATACTGTTTTGTAATTATTCAAATTATTTTTATATCAGTTTGTAATTTGTTAATTGTTTTAAACTAATAAATGCAAATGATTATTTGCATATACTACTGTGGGGACCTATTATGCAATAACCTAAATTCTACGGGACCTAAATGTAAACCTAAACCCCCCCCCCCACGATCGGGCTCACCTGCCCCCGACGACCAGCCACGTCGCCGGCGACCGACCCCGATCTTTTCCGTCTTTCCCGGCCATCCCCACCGCCCTAAAAACCTATAAATAAACCCCCTTCCTTCCTAAACCCAAACCCTAGCTCTACACCCCACCACAACCACCGCAGCCCCTCGTCTCCGACCTAAACCCTAGACCTAACCCTAACTCCGGCGACACACCACCACCAGCTCCACAGCCACCTACATCGACCACAACCGCCACCGTTCGAATCGCCCTATCACGTCGACCCCAGCACCACCCGACCGCCCTGACCACGATGCCTCCTCCGCCCAGGCGCCACCCCGACAGCAGCCCATCTCCGGACACGTATGTGTCAGTCATATTTTCGTGTCTCGTTGGTGTCTCGTTTTCCTGTGGACGACTCGCCAGGACGTGGGCAGTCTTTAGGTAAACGTGGACATGACCGATTCAGTCCATCCGTGTCGTGCGTAGCACGGACACATAGATACCTGTGTCCTAAACTATCAGGACACAGGACCGATATTTATATTATTTTTTTATTATTAATCTAACCTAAACCTAATAAAACTAACCTAAACTCTAACCCTAACATGAGCTCGGGCTGACCCCCTGGCCAGCCCGACCCGATTAAAACACCCCCCCCCCCCCCCCCCCCGCTTCTCTGGCTCAGGTTCGAGCCCCCCCTGCTGTTGTTTCTTTTCTTTTTCTTTTCCTTTTCCTTTTTCTTTTTTTCTTTTTTTATATATAATTATATATATATGTATACATATATTTGTATATATGTATATATGTATTATTATACATACTATTTTATGTATATATATATATACGTTGTTTTCATATATATATATATATATATATATATATATATATATATATATATATATATATATATATATATATATATATATATATATATATACTTCATTTTAGTACTTTATATATATGTATATATATATATATATACTTTCATGTGTATATATATATTATTATGTATACACTTTATAATTAAATATTTCCTTATATATATATACGTATTTGTATATATATATATGCTTTATAAATTAAGCATTTTCCTTATAAATATATATAGATGTACTTTTAAACACATGTATGCATATTTTTACTATGCATAATTTTATCATATTAAAATAATGATATTTATTTTGCATTATCACCAAATTGTATTTTTAGTGTATTTAAATTACTGCAACCATTTGGTGTCCAAGCCTAGCATGGATATTTGGGCCCAAATGTGTTTTCACACATTCAAGACCTGTACAAGTCATATTGGACTTGATTCATGGCCTTGGGTCCTGTATTTGAACTTTGGTTCAAATTATATACATGGACAAAATACGCAGATAATTAATTATTGTGTGCAATGTTGTTTTTGATTTTCTAAAAATACTTAAAGTACTGCTAAAATTATGGAAAAATAGTTTTTAGATACTATGTTAAGTTAGCTAATTTAGTATAATTTTTGTAGTATTTAATTTACTGTTTTGCCACTAGTTTGGCATATGAAACCAAAACTCATTTTCTGTACACTTAGGAAAACTGATTTTTATAAAATATTTGTACTGGTTAATAAATTCCAGAAAATTTATAATAAATTTCTATGATTAACAAGGATCACTTTGGTACTTTACTTTAAGAAAAACTAGGCTTTTTTTGTCTACTTCAAAAATTGTTAGAACACAATGATCTTTTGATTTATTTATTGATTAATTATGACTTGTAGCTTTTTGTGTTATTTCGCGTTTAAGCCGTGTTAAACCCCACCCTTCACTAGTGTAAAGACCCTAGAAAGTTAGTTAAAGTAGTGTGTCACCCCATATTGGTCCCCTATGCCAAAGTCATCATTTTGGCTAGGTGCCCAGTCACAAGTCATGTTGCACCAATTAGTGTCCTAGTGTTTTAGCTTAGTGTAAAAACTAAGTTATTGTATTTACTTCTACAGTGACGAGTTATCGGACATCCATAGCACTGTTATCGCAGCTTGTTTCGTTTTGCTTTGCTAGAGGCAAGTACTTTCTACGAATTTTACATACTGCTATAAACCATAAAACTATGAATCACCAACCATGTTAAAATGCTGATCCTTGGGGTAGCAAGTTAGAACTTTACATGTTGTATTACTTTCAGTCTCTACCATGCTTATACCATATCTCATAATCTCTCTCACATGCTTAAATAACGGGTTAAGGGGAAACTGCTAGTAGTGTACGTGATCATGACCCCCTTCTCCGTATGTATTTACTGAGCACCGTTACATTCTATATGTATCTGTGTCGTATGTCTGGTCCCACGTTTGTGTATGGATATACACCGATGCCGTTATGTGTACGTATGTGCACATCAGAAAATTGATATGTACCGCTGTACATCCTGATTACCTATTGACTGATCACTCACCTACTACAGTTTTAAACTTTAAAATGTATATCTATTGCCATGATAAAATATACCTAAAACTGAACCAACATGATATGTCATTTCCTTTTCATCACATGATTGGTATTATATGTTTGTTAGATTTAGTACTTGCTCCCGTCCTGACAGGATAACGTTGTAGGTATCCTTACTGAGGAGGAGTTACTCTGTGACACATACTATGGAGATACTGCCGAGGACCCGGCTCTGCTTTACGAGGATGTTCCTGTGGGGAACCTCGCCTAGTTGTCTTTTGTTTACTTAGACTTTTGAGAGTAGACATGTATTAGACTATATCTTTTGTAACTGGACATGTATCCAGTTTTACTTTACAGTTCACTTGTACTTGGATATTTTACTATATACGACGGCTTTTGTGTTTGGAGCATTTATGATTCTTCTTCACTTATAGAACTGTTAGCACATTTAGTCTTATCCTGTTGTCTCTAGAACAGCTTACTACGTTTTATCTCAACGTAGGCTGGGCATGACTCCGCCTGGCCCAACAATTTGGGTAGCGGATCATGACATGTTTTTAGTGGTGGCCCATGCAGGTCCTGACTAAACTGTTTGGTTACGTTATTGTACCAAGCATGCCTGAATTAGACAACATTAGGAAAGACGCTTAGAACACTTAGAGGAATGCTAGGATTGCAACATAGGAAATACATCACATGTTTGCTATTATAATTAGATTTTCTTGCATATGATTACTTACTTTAAATAAGTCCTTATAATTATTTTTATGTATAATTTAGATGGTGCTTACTCGTTCATCCCAGTATGCTACCCCCGAGAATGGGGCCCTCCATATCCAGTCAGCTGACCAGTTGACTGATACACCTTCACCTACCACATTCTCCCACTCCACAGATCCACAGACCCAGATACCACCTTCCACATCACAGGCCCGGCAGGACCCGATACTTCCACCACCTCCTATCATTATACCCACCCAGGCTTTCGTCACACTCAACGGGACCCAGCTGCTCACACTGATTCAAGGGTTCCTAACAACCCATCAGGAGCAGACTACCCTACTCCGCCAGAGCATGGAGCGTTCTGAGGGACGTCCCGTGGTCCCACCACATGTAGAGCCACGGCAGAGAGCGGGGACGATCAAGGACTTCATGGGTCTTAATCCCAAGGAGTTCTCAGGGACTGAGGGCATAGTAGTAGCTGATGACTGGCTAGATTCGGTAGAGAGGAAGCTTCTGGGAGTTAGGATGCCGGATGACCTCCAGGTCAAGGCAGCGGGATTTCTGCTGATAGACTTAGCAGGAGTCTAGTTCCGGAATGAGCCGTTGTTCGCGAGAGGTAGAGCCACCTGGGACCAGTTCAAGACCCAATTCAAGAAGAAATTCTTCTCGACCACTGCTAGAGTAGCCATGGGGCTACGATTCCAGAACATCCAGCAGGGGAACCGTTCTGTTGATGACTATGCGGAAGAGTTTAGTCGCCTGAGCCGTTTCGCTTCTAGTCTGGTTGCTGATCCAGAGGAGATGACCCGTAGGTTTTGCCATGGTCTAGTTCCAGACATTGGCATTCTTATAGTGGTGAACGGTACGACTGACTACTACCAGAGCCTAGAGTTGGCCCGGAGCATTGAGGAGCGTCTTCTGTCTAGCAAAAGGCCGGCTTCTGTACATCACGAGGGACCGTCCAAGCGTCAGGCTTTCCAGCAGAGAGCACCGACGCCACCCCAGCAGACTTACCGTCCCCCTACACCACATCATCAGACCCCGCCAGTTAGAGCCCCGGGACCCCGACAGCAGCCGAAGGGAGGTATTTGTGCATTCTGCAAGAGGGTAGGCCACGACGCTTCCATCTGCAGAAAGAAGTTGGGGCAGTATTTGGCTTGTGGGTCTGCCATCCATCAGCTTCGAGAGTGCCCAGTAGCGAAGACTAGAGGACCGCTTCCGACTCAGCAGCAGAGGTTCGGGCAGCATCTGCAGCAGCAGAAGGGACCTCAGGGGAGAGTTTATAGTCTAGCCATCGAGCCAGAGCCGGAGCAGGTTTCGGAGCCGGATTACTTAGCTGACGTTATTACAGGTCATGTTTATTTGCATACTTTTCTAGCTGTATGTTTGTTTGATTCTGGTGCATCTCATAGCTTCCTATCATTAGAGTTTATGCATAAACATCATCTAGTAGCTACACCTACTGCGGAGATTAGTAGAGTGATGACGGGAGGAGGACCAGTGCCTATTAGATCTATCTATAGATGTTCTATTTTTATAGCCGGAAGAGAGTTCAGGGGGCGATTCTTTGTGATGCCACTCCCCGGTTATGATATCATATTGGGGATGGACTGGCTTAGCTATGCCCATGCATCTATAGATTGCCATGAGGGTAGTATTTTGTTCAGTCCTCCAGGCACAGCACCATTCAGTGTCAGGAGGACAGGGCCGGAGATCAGCCTAGAGCCGAACTGTTGTGCGACAGTCGGGGACGCAGCACCGCCACACCCTATCATTAGGGAGTTTATGGATGTATTCCCAGAGGATCTTCCAGGACTTCCGCCTGACAGAGATGTGGAGTTCACTATAGATTTAGTGCCAGGTTCATCACCAGTATCCTGGGCTTGCTATAGAGTGAATCCCAAGGAGGCCATAGAGATGAAAGAGCAGATTGATGACCTGTTGAAAAAGGGTTTCATTCGATCCAGTACTTCTCCATGGGGAGCACCAGTGCTCTTTGTGCCTAAGAAGGATGGTACAGTCCGGTTGTGTATTGACTATCGGGCCTTGAATGCCATCACTATCAAGAACAAATATCCTCTGCCCAGGATAGATGATTTGTTCGACCAATTGAGCGGGGCGAAGGTGTTTTCCAGGATAGACTTGAGATCCGGGTACCACCAGGTGAAGGTTAGGCCAGCAGACATCCAGAAGACGACGTTCAACACGAAGTACGGGCAGTACGAGTTTCTGGTGATGCCATTTGGTCTCATAAATACGCCAGCTGTCTTTATGAACTTGATGAATAAGACATTCCACCAGTATCTGGATAAGTTCGTCGTAGTATTTATCGACGACATCCTGATATACTCGAAGATGCCAGAGGAGCATGCAGAGCACTTGCGGATAGTTTTGGGGATTCTGAGGCAGGAGAGATTGTTTGCCAAATTGCCGAAGTGCGAGTTCTTTTTAGACCGAGTGGAGTTTCTTGGCCATGTAGTCACTGGAGATGGAATCTCGGTGGATCCCAGGAAGATTGCTGCAGTTGAGACGTGGAAGGCTCCGACGTCAGTTTCAGAGATCATGAGTTTTCTGGGTTTAGCAGGCTATTATAGAAAGTTCGTCCAGGACTTTGCTAGGATAGCTGAACCCATGACGAAGCTGACGTGGAAGGACGCAGAGTACATCTGGTCAGAGGACTGCCAGGCAGCGTTTGAGGAGCTGAAGAGGAGGCTGACGACCGCTCCAGTTCTGACTTTACCTTCAGGTTCTGGAGGTTTCACCATATACAGTGATGCTTCTGGGAAGGGGCTAGGATGTGTCCTACAGCAGCATGGGAAAGTGATTGCTTATGCATCTAGGCAATTGCGGACTCATGAGAGGAATTATCCTACCCATGACCTAGAATTAGCTGCGGTGATCTTTGCACTCAAGTTATGGAAACATTACTTATACGGAGAGCGTGTGGAGATCTTTACTGACCACAAAAGCTTGAAGTATGTGTTCACGCAGAAATAGCTGAACATGAGGCAAAGACGATGGTTGGAGTTGATGAAGGACTTCGACATCGATTTACAGTATCACCCCGGGAAGGCAAATGTGGTGGCGGATGCGCTGAGCAGGCATCCGATGACATGGTATCTGATGATTGATCGGTATTTGCGGGAGGATCTGGAGAAGCTCGGTATCGAGCTAGTTCGGCCAGGATCAGTGATACAGATGATGGCACTTGACATACAGTCAGGTTTGATGGAGCAGATCCGGGAGGCACAGTCTACAGATGAGAGCCTTCGCAGACTTCGACCCCAGGCGTTAGCTGGATTGCTAGATGACTTCACTATAGCATAGGATGGATCCCTAAGGCATGGCAGTCGATTGTGCGTGCCGAAGGGAGAGCTGGTAGAGGCAGTCTTGCAGGAGGCGCACCGATCGAGATATTCTATTCATCCTGGTGCTAACAAGATGTACCGTGACTTACGGGAACATCTTTGGTGGCACGGGATGAAGAGGGATGTATCACGTTTTATCTCAAGATGCCTAGTTTGCCAGCAGGTCAAGGCAGAGTGCCAGAGGCCAGCTGGTTTGTTGCAGCCGTTACCCATTCCCGAGTGGAAGTGGGAACATATTACGATGGACTTTGTTTCAGGGCTTCCTCGTTCCCAAGGAGGGAAGGATGCCATCTGGGTCATCGTAGACAGGCTGACGAAGTGTGCGCACTTCATACCCTTCAAGGTGGGGCTTTCCACCGAGAAGTTGGCGGAGCTATACATGCAGCAGATAGTTCGTCTACACGGAGTACCGATGAGCATCGTGTCAGACAGAGACAGCAGATTCACATTCCACTACTGGAGGAGCTTGCAGGAGGAGTTGGGCAGTAGGCTCAAGTTCAGTACGGCGTACCACCCGCAGATAGATGGGCAGTCCGAGAGGACGATACAGACACTGGAGGATATGCTGAGGACCTGCGTGCTGGACTTCGGAGGATCATGGGAGAGCCATCTGCACTTGGTAGAGTTTTCATACAACAACAGCTACCAGGCCAGTATTGGTATGTCTCCTTTCGAGGCGCTGTATGGACGACGATGCCGCACACCGCTCTTTTGGGATGATGTCGGAGACAGAGTTATGCTTGGGCCAGAGATGATCACGGATGCAGCAGAGAAAGTCGGGATGATCAGAGACAGGCTCAGAGTAGCTCAGGATAGGCAGAAACACTGGGCTGATGCTAGTCGCAGACCGATGGAGTTCGCAGACGGTGATATGGTGCTAGTGAAGATATCACCTACTAGAAGGACGATCCGGTTCGGACAAGGAGGAAAGCTGAGCCCCAGATACATCGGGCCATTCGAGATACTTGGCAGGGTCGGAGAGGTAGCTTACAGGGTTGCACTTCCACCCAACCTAGCAGGAGTTCACGATATCTTTCACGTATCTCAGTTGAGGAGATATGTTCCAGACCCCAGTCATGTGCTAGATCATTCAGAGTTAGAGGTCGGACCGAGCCTTACAGTTTCTGAGCAGCCAGTGGAGATATTAGACCGGAGAGAGAAGAGGCTGAGGAACAAGGTTATACCCCTAGTGCGAGTAGCTTGGAGCCGTCACTCCCCAGGTGAATCTACTTGGGAGAGGGAGTCGGACATGAGGGAGAGATACCCTTACTTGTTCGATCCAACCGCTGCGAGAAAACCATCCGTTCCCGCTTGATACCTTAGAGGTTAGTTTCGATCGCAGCCTTAGTCATTTTGTTGCATTGCTTGTTATGTTAGAATGTTGTCGGGTCTTCAATCCTTGTGAATTTTGAGGACGAAATTTTTCAAGGAGGGAAGACTTGTCAGCCCCTGTTTTTCAATTTTAGTTAAATTGGTGTTACTTAATTTTTAATGTTAATTTTAGCCTTAAAATAATTATTAGGAATTTTTAGGAATTTTTCTAGAATTTTTAAATGAGTTTTAAAATGCAAAAATATTGATTTGTAATTTTCTAAAATATTTTAATATCAATTTACAATTATTAGAATTGTTTTAATACTGTTTTGTAATTATACAAATTATTTTTATATCAGTTTGTAATTTGTTAATTGTTTTAAACTAATAAATGCAAATGATTATTTGCATATACTACTGTGGGGACCTATTATGCAATAACCTAAATTCTAGGGGACCTAAGTGTAAACCTAAACCCCCCTACGATCGGGCTCACCTGCCCCCGACGACCAGCCACGTCGCGACCGACCCCGATCTTTCCCGTCTTTTTCGGCCATCCCCACCGCCCTAAAAACCTATAAATAAACCCCTCTTCTTCCTAAACCCAAACCCTAGCTCTACACCCTACCACAACCACCGCAGCCCCTCGTCTCCGACCTAAACCCTAGACCTAACCCTAACTCCGGCGACACACCACCACCAGCTCCACAGCCACCTACATCGACCACAACCGCCACCGTTCGACTCGCCCTGTCACGCCGACCCCAGCGCCACCCGACCGTCCTGACCACGACGCCTCCTCCGCCCAGGCGCCACCCCGACAACAGCCCATCTCCGGACACGTATGTGTCAGTCATATTTTCGTGTCTCGTTGGTGTCTCGTTTTCCTGTGGACGACTCGCCAGGACATGGGTAGTCTTTGGGTAAACGTGGACACGACCGATTCAGTCCATGCGTGTCGTGCGTAGCACGGACACATAGATACCTGTGTCCTAAACTGTCAGGACACAGGACCGATATTTATATTTTTTTTATTATTAATCTAACCTAAACCTAATAAAACTAACCTAAACTCTAACCCTAACACTGAGCTCGGGCTGACCCCCTGGCCAGCTCGACCCGATTAAACCCCCCCTCCCCCCCGCTTCTCTGGCTCAGGTTCGAGCCCCCCCTGCTGTTGTTTCTTTTCTTTTTCTTTTCCTTTTCCTTTTTTTTTTTCTTTTTTTTTATATATAATTATATATATATGTATACATATATTTGTATATATGTATATATGTATTATTATACATACTATTTTATGTATATATATATACGCTGTTTTCATATATATATATATATATATATATATATATATATATATATATATATATATATATATATATATATATATATATATATATATATATACTTCCTTTTAGTACTTTATATATATGTATATATATATATATACTTTCATGTGTATATATATATTATTATGTATACACTTTATAATTAAATATTTCCTTATATATATATACGTATTTGTATATATATATATTCTTTATAAATTAAGCATTTTCCTTATAAATATATATAGATGTACTTTTAAACACATGTATGCATATTTTTACTATGCATAATTTTACCATATTAAAATAATAATATTTATTTTGTACTATCACCAAATTGTATTTTTAGTGTATTTAAATTACTGCAACCATTTGGTGTCCAAGCCTAGCATGGGTATTTGGGCCCAAATGTGTTTTCACACATTCAAGACCTGTACAAGTCATATTGGACTTGATTCATGGCCTTGGGTCCTGTATTTGAACTTTGGTTCAAATTATATACATGGACAAAATACACAGATAATTAATTATTGTGTGCAATACTGTTTTTGATTTTCTAAAAATACTTAAAGTACTGCTAAAATTATGGAAAAATAGTTTTTAGATACTATGTTAAGTTAGCTAATTTAGTATAATTTTTGTAATATTTAATTTACTGTTTTGCCACTAGTTTGGCATATGAAACCAAAACTCATTTTCTGTACACTTAGGAAAACTGATTTTTATAAAATATTTGTACTGGTTAATAAATTCCAGAAAATTTATAATAAATTTCTATGATTAACAAGGATCACTTTGGTACTTTACTTTAAGAAAAACTAGGCTTTTTTTGTCTACTTCAAAAATTGTTAGAACACAATGGTCTTTTGATTTATTTATTGATTAATTACGACTTGTAGCTTTTTGTGTTATTTCGCGTTTAAGTCGTGTTAAACCCCACCCTTCACTAGTGTAAAGACCCTAGAAAGTTAGTTAAAGTAGTGTGTCACCCCACATTGGTCCCCTATGCCAAAGTCATCATTTTGGCTAGGTGCCCAGTCACAAGTCGTGTCGCACCAATTAGTGTCCTAGTGTTTCAGCTTAGTGTAAAAACTAAGTTATTGTATTTACTTCTACAGTGACGAGTTACCGGACATCCATAGCACTGTTATTGCAGCTTGTTTCATTTTGCTTTGCTAGAGGCAAGTACTTTCTACGAACTTTACATACTGCTATAAACCATAAAACTGTGAATCACCAACCATGTTAAAATGCTGATCCTTGGGGTAGCAAGTTAGAACTTTACATGTGTATTACTTTCAGTCTCTACCATGCTTATACCGTATCTCATAATCTCTCTCACATGCTTAAATAACGGGTTAAGGGGAAACTGCTAGTAGTGTACGTGATCATGACCCCCTTCTCCGTATGTATTTACCGAGTACCGTTACATTCTATATGTATCTGTGTCATATGTCTGGTCCCGCGTTTGTGTATGGATATACACCGATGCCGTTATGTGTACGTATGTGCACATCAGAAAATTGATATGTACCGCTGTACATCCTGATTATCTATTGACTGATCACTCACCTACTACAGTTTTAAACTTTAAAATGTATATCTATTGCCATGATAAAATATACCTAAAACTGAACCAACATGATATGTCATTTCCTTTTCATCACATGATCGGTATTATATGTTTGTTAGATTTAGTACTTGCTCCCGTCCTGACAGGATAACGTTGTAGGTATCCTTACTGAGGAGGAGTTACTCTGTGACACATACTATGGAGATACTGCCGAGGACCCGGCTCTGCTTTACGAGGATGTTCCTGTGGGGAACCTCGCCTAGTTGTCTTTTGTTTACTTAGACTTTTGAGAGTAGACATGTATTAGACTATATCTTTTGTAACTGGACATGTATCCAGTTTTACTTTACAGTTCACTTGTACTTGGACATTTCACTATATACGACGGCTTTTGTGTTTGGAGCATTTATGATTCTTCTTCACTTATAGAACTGTTAGCACATTTAGTCTTATCCTATTGTCTCTAGAACAGCTTACTACGTTTTATCTCAACGTAGGCTGGACATGACTCGGCCTGGCCCAACAATTTGGGTAGCGGGTCGTGACACGAAGTGCTCTTTCAGAGAGTCCCATAGCGTCTTCGACGAGGAGATTTCAATCAACTCCGACTTCATGGCGTCAGATAAATGCCTGCGGAATAGAATCATCGCTTTGGCGTTCATTGAGCGAGTGACTTCCACTTCACACTCTTCCTCGTTATAGATGACATCCAAGAGGCCCTGCGCATCTAGATGGTTCTGGATGTCTTGCGTCCAGTCCAAGTAGTTCTTGCCAGAGGCTTCAAGGATGGGAAAATCAATCTTGATCGACATTTTTCTACAACAGGAGAAAAAATCTTGATCAGTCAACATATAAAACGACAGGTTTATATGGATTTGGTTTGTATAAGCAACAACAAACAATCGTAAATAAAACCAACGGTTTTGAAAAAAAATAATTTTTGTTTTAAAACTTTTTCTTATATCGATCGACGGGCCGATATAGAGAGTTCAATTAGTTTCTTGTAAAAATGCATAATTATAAATACAATTTGAGAAAAAAATAATATTCGGTCAACCCCTTTCAGTAGCTCTACGTGAATATGACCAGGCGGGAAAATGAGGGAGGAGGGTCACCGGGGACCTCTTAAGAACCAAGCCCCAAGTTCTTTCTGACATCATACCTAAGTAGGTGAGCCTATTCGGAGAGACTTCGTAAAATTTTTGTCAAATGTAAGAATAAATAAGATTTTTCAAGAAATTCACGCTATTTGCGAACTGTGCAAAATAGGTGACAATTTAGTGCGTGCTCAAAATGAGTGTTGCCTTTGAAAAATTATTAACCAAAAAGGTTATCTTTAGGAGGCCCAAATTTGGCGGTGCCAGAATTTGTTTATGTAGCCAAGACAATTTTTCAATTTTTAAGCCATTAAGCTAAAAAAAACATAAGTAGGCAACAACACACAAAAGAATTAGTGCCTAAGCAAGCGGCACCAAAAAAATGTCAACTATTTTTTCGACGTCTAATGAAGCGACGCCAAAAAAATAGCGAGAAAAAAAATATAATTTTTTTACTACCCATCTGTTACAATAATTCACTGAGTAACATAAAAAAAATGCTTGTCGGGACGCTGATGGCACTGTGGCGCTCGCCGGGGCGCTCCAAATCCATCATCACCAAAAAAAATGTTAGCATCTAAATTCTTCATCAATCATGAAATTTTTTTTATTTTTTTCAGAAAAAAAAAAACTTAACAAATATTTTGTTGGGATAAGTACTATTTAAACAAAAATAATTCTGAAATTGTCAGTTGAAAAAATTACAGAAAAATGTCTTTTACCAAAATATATACAACAAGCTATTTGATAAACACGCCAAAGTATATTTTGATTAAAAAAAAATTTGAACAAAATATTGTGTTTTACCAAAGTATATTTTTGTAACAAAATATATTTGATTTAGTAGGAAGCAGAAACATATATTTGATAAACTTCGTGAACTCTACCTGATGTGTAATAAACTTGCTCAAATGAAACATAAAACAAAGATTATGAAGTAAACTTATCCAAAAAGATAACACAAGCTTCACAACTATTAAAAATCTAACATGGAAATTGTGTATATAGGTACTTGAAATTAATCCGTAGCAGGAAAAATCAAACAGGACTGAAAAGTATTGGTTAAGACCAACCACGGATAAGTCAATATTAAAGATGTTCTCACTAACGATGTGAAGAAATAATTATCTTGGAAAAAACATGTAACCATGGTAAAGAACAGCATTAACAGTAATGCAAAAAAAATTATATTCTTCACAAACAACATTCCACATGCATCACATAATCAAAAAATATTGTACCACTCTTATTCTAGCTAAATTTTGTATATGACAGAAACAGAAACTTTAGATGAAAACTTTTGCTTTCAAACTATTGTTTTCAAATCTTTAGATGAAAACAGAAACTTTTGTATATGACAGAACAACTTTTGTAGAAAAATTAATTCTAGCAATTTTTCGTATAACAAAGTAAACAAAGCAATTTTTCGTTGCTGACAGAACAACTTTTGTATAAAAAAAAATTACCTTTCTTACCGTATGGTGGAAGAAAGTGAGAAAACGATTAAGGATACGCGGGATCGGCGACGAGCGACTGGGTGCGCGCGGGACAACGGTCGGCGGACGTCGAGGCGAACGGTACGTCGGGTCTCCGGCGTTGCACGAGCAAAGTGCTGATAATGTGTTGTGGACAATTAGCTCAACCTCACATGTATATCAATATATGTGTCTCAATTATCTCTACAAGCTATCACAACTTCTTTTTATATAGAAAGGGAGAAGTTGGAAGTTACATAATGAAAGGTCACTTAGGAGTTACAAAGTGAAAAATCATGAGTTATAAAATGAAGAGTTACCATGATTCACCATGATGAGATGATTTACAACAGCTATCATTATGTTGAAATAATTACTGTAAAGCGTCGTTCTCTATCACACATGTTTTATGGCAGAAGAAACGTTAGGAATAGTCAGGACACAATATTCAATGCGCACCACCATTAATAGTGGTAATAGTTTTATCTTCTTTTTTTTTCTCACTGTGCATGCATAGGTACTCGGCTATTCAATTTTGCACAGATGCCTTGATACTTGATCCTGTATAGGTATTTGGATATCTGATCCTGCGTACGTACATGGATATCTGATCTACCACATGTACTCAACTAATTAATTCTGGTTGAGTTGAGGGCCTTTTCTCTGCACAGGCACCCTCTCCCTCTACCTGTGCACGCACAAAGACTCGAGAATATCCTTAAGGGTGTGTTTGATAGGAAAAAAAAAAAAAAAAAAAGGAAAATAGAGAAGAGAAAAGTGGAAAAAAAGACTTATTTTTTTTGTTTGATATGGAACGAAAATAGGAAGAAAGAAAAAGTGGAGAAATTATTTTTTTTTCATAACCTAAGAAATCCAATCCCCCAAAAGTGGGAAGAAAAGTCGAAAAAAAAGTGGAATGCTTGTAGTAATTAACAATTATACCCACATATAAATGTATTATTTAAAAAAATTTCATGAAGTCAAATGGTAAATAAATGATATTAATTGAGGATAGAATTAGTAAACACTATATTTTTTTCTTTTTTCCTTCTACTTTTTCTTCCATAACAAACAAAACAAAATGCATCACTTATCTTTTCCATCCTTACTACCAAACACAAAGGAAGGAAATGAATTTTCCTTTCCATAAGGACGAAAAATAAATCATACTCTTTTTTCTTCCTTTCACTTTTTCATTATTCCTACCCAACACAGCCTAAGAGTATAAAAATTTTTATGCTTCTATAAGGTCCACTTCAAGCTTTCACTTTCTCACATGAATTCGAAACACTTTGAATTATAAAGCATAGAAAATCAAAATATCTTATTATGTGCCCATAAATGTTCTCAATGCAAGAACTTAGCTAAACTATTGCAAACATAAACTTCTGTAATTAGCAAATTTGTACTAAGACCATCTCCAATGGTGATTTCTAAAATTGAGTTCTTATCCTACTTGGCATTGTACTTTTAAGGAAATTTCTATCCTAGTTGGAAGAGTTTCTACATAAAAATTGTAGATATACAAAAATGGTCTCCAATGGTTCTCTATTTCTATCCTATGTGTCACATAGTAAAATAACTAATTTAATTTAATTTAATGATGTGGCGTCCAATAATAATTGTCATGAGAGATAGGAAAATTTTTATGAGAGTTTCTATATGTAGAAATCTTCTTAGAAAGTTTCTATCCTACATTATTATCAAAAGAAATGGTGATAGAAACCACCATTGATTTTTTTTTTTTTTTTCTAAAATGAGTTTTTTCTATAGAAATAGGAAAGATGGAAATGGTCTAAATCTGCTTTATCGCGACAGATTACATTCTGCCAACATATCAATCAGCATTTAATGCATTATCTGATTTGCACGATCCGCGAGACACCATCAATCTTTTGCGTGACTAGAGCATCATCCTCGTACAAATTTCGAAGCATCGATATGGACCAATTTTGAGCAGCATTAGCACATGCACGAACTTCAAAGCACCATCAATGTGTGTGACGTACACAATTAATGAAGCATCGTCAGAACAAATTAATCATTATTTCCTCTCTGTAAATAGGGGTTGGTTTGGAAGATAAGTCATTTACGAACCACAAGCATTAATTCTCTCTTCCTAAAAATTCTTTCTACCCGAACTCTTCTTGGCCTCTTCGAAGAAGACGAGCAAGGGGAAGGGTCCTCTGGACTCCTTGCCGGTCGCACTACAGCAACGGCCGATAACTTGTGAGCAAGCCCATCCGACTATAGAGTACGAAGAAGATGCTCTTTATTTTCTTTCTTCATGTTTCTTTATTTTCTTTGTTGTTTCTTCATTTTTCTCCATTGAAGAATCAATGAAATAAGAGAAGATATAGACGCGATGCACACATAGGAGCAATATACGTAGGAATACTGTACGCACAAGAACACAGGGATACGATGCATGCTCAGGAACATAAACATCCTCAAAGACATTATTCTATGCATGTGCGGGTCCGAAGCTTCACAACAAACTCAAACTCAAACATGCACATGTGCAACTCCTACAACTGCGTTGATGAGGAATGATCTGCTCTATGCATCAACTTGACCACGCAAAATACACGAGGACACTAGCCTCCGCTCTAATTCGACCGTGCAAAATATGAGGGCAAGTTGCATTTAATTTCATACTTGAAATTATAACATATTAGCACTTTATAGGAATTTGCACGTGTCTACTTCCTATGTGCAAGTTCTTTTGACTAGATGCCTTCTGCGTAGAAACTTCACTTAGATTGAAATTTTGATAAATTTTTAATCTTATTCCAAACAACGCAGATTAACTCTTACATGTCTAAATATAAGTTTCCATGTCGTTTCTAGTTTCTCTATCAATGGCACCCCTCGGTGATATTTACATAGGGTCCGCTGAAGGCATGCTACACATCAGCTATATCGAAGACATGTTAAAATCGGTCACTTCCCAGCTAGACAAGGAATAACCAGAAGAACGGTAGTAGTTGATAGCGAACTAGGGCAGGGACATGCTGCAGTCTATGATTAGCAACGGCTCTACTGGACCAATGAAAAGGTCTACAAGAAGCCTGTTGGATATCAGACGTACCGAACCTTCGCTCTTATACCAATTGTTTGGCGCGTGCGGAAGCATTTGCCAACCCATTTGATCAAAATCAACCCCTGTCTAACGGACACAAAGTACAAGATGAAGACAAGTATATGGCGGTGGCGTACGTCACATGGACAAATTTTAACCTTAAATAACTCAGATAAAATTACAAGATTGACAGAACTCACGTTGAACCCTTTACCCTAATAGGTTCAACCCCTTCACCACTCTCAAGAAGAAAAACAGAACATTACAATTGAAATCACTCACTAACCCGTAGCAATTTTCCTAATCGAAGTGGACGACTCCTCGATTAGATCTTCTTCTTCCTTCTGTCTTGGATGACGAATTTTAAGAGCAAAGTACGGACTTTCTCTTAGATTTTCTTGTGGACAAGCACTCGGAATCTTCACTTTTTTGCCTTGTGCTTATTCTTTGTGCCTCCACCCTCACCCCATATATATATGATGAGAAAAATCATATTTTAGGTCATAATATGATTTCTTAATTAGGAAGTTCTCAAATAACAATCATATTACATCTAAAATAGCTCATCAATTATCTTATTTTAGATCATAATAGGATTTTCTAAAATAAGAATCATATTATATCTAAAATAACACAACACCAATTATGGACATCCAAATTTAATCAAATCAAATATTTAATAAGATTTTGATTCCACAAGTATGTTGTTACCAAATCCAGACTTGACTCCAACAATCTTTTCCTCCAGTCTGATAAGAGTGTATTGACTCCATTGGTCCTCAACTGGACTTCATGTCTGTCATCCTAGTACAGAATTTCTGCTCCCACATGTTACTAATCTCCGATCCCTCTTGTTGCTTTGCATCTTCCTTTGTCTTCAGCTCTTCGACCGTTACGTCGATCCTAGCTGCCATGCGTAGTACCTCCTACACCACTGGAATCTTGTCGATATCAATGACACGACCAAGACTGAAGTCCCTGACGATAAGCCTCACCGTAAGTCTTGACTGTCTATCCCCGTGTCACGCCCCAGAACCAGAATACTGAAGAGTGGAGGAATAACTCAGTCAGCTACGTATTACGGGTAGATGAATACCGTATAATACGATCAATGCTGTCTAACCAGACGAGGGGGTGCGTACTACATGAAAGTCTTACTATGGTCACTTCACATCTATTATCTCAATCATTCAAAACAAGAAACAGAAATAAAGAACATGTAAGATAAAGCAGTAAGGCGTCCCAAACGCTTAGTCAAAATGTTCTTGAGATCTGGCTTTACAAAACATAGCCAGATGGTATAGTAACATATACACAATTGTTATCAGCTGCAGTCTGACTTTAGTTACAATTATGCAAAAGTAAGTGCAAGACAATCCGACTAACATGTCGGTGCCAAACGGCTGAGTATGAAGTAAATAACAAAACGAGCGGTGAAGTAAGGAAACCCACTCGAGTCCTCCTACGATCATTCATCTAATATTGACCATCTTGGAGGTAGAAGTAAGCTGGATCCTCGGGAACTGGCTCTAAATCTGGCCATGCAAAACCAGAGAGGTTAGACCTCTAATAGCAAGTACCACAAGGAAGCACGATATGAAGGACTAAACCAGTAAGTAAGAGAATATAATAATAGATCTCTGCTTTCTACTAGGATTCACATAACATCACGACACTTCGAACCAACCTACCAACCAAACAAGGACAGAAGTTAGCCCGTCATGTCCTGACATTCTGATCATCTCAGTTAGGCAACAGAGTAGGTACAGTACACAACAAATCATCTTGAACGGCCAATCAACTACTACGGCTAGCTATTGTGAGTCCCAAGTTATCCTGGAATTATGCAAATAGGGATTCCTCAGTTCTTACTATGTGCAAGCAAGGCTAGTCTATCCAATCAATCAATTGCACCAATCATGTATTTAGACGGGTCCCAGCGGGACATCCGCCGTTAATATATCATGTACAATAATATAAGCAGATACCGTTCCTTGTCCGTGTGACAGATTCACAGTATCTGTGGGAACCAGCCGGCCTGTCGGGCACTTAATAGTCCCAAGAGGGCTGTCATGTAAGAATTCGGGAATACATTCTCTCCATGCCATCATTATTTTATTTAACTTAATTGTCCCTACGTTGAGTGAAGTTCCATGCAGTGGATCATGGTCATTCAAATGAGTACTTTCGTACGGGGTACGATATGCGCAACTCTACAACGATATCCGTGCGGCTAGGTTGTAGGTCTTACATAGCGTGATGCAACAATCAAATCTAACCACGGAGTAATCATGCCTTGACCATAAAGTACACATGCTGTTTTTGTAAGATAGATAAATAACTAAATAAATAAATAATTTGAAGCCTGCATGTGCCTGTATGCCAATATTCGGGATTTGGCTAATCGAGTACAATAGTTCTCATTCATTTCATTCAATAAGACGACTAGTCAGTCTCTTAGTTCCAACTAGGAACGCATGATCAATTTTAGTCAAGATAACCATTATTATCAATGGTGACAAGGCATGAAAGTCAATTAGTATTTGTCACGCCCCAGATCCAGAATACTGGAGGGCGGGGGCAGACATAGCCAGCTACGTATAGTGAAATGGAATCCACGTCACTATACGGTCACGGCTGTCTAGATATATGAGGGTTTAACTACAATCCATCAGTCTCCTATGGTCAAGAATAAACCTATTGTCTCAATCACAAGCAAGTAGTAATAGTCACAAGATATTAGAGCATCAATATACAATAGTAAGGCGTCCCATACATTACATATTGGATGATCATGAAGCTAGTCGTAAAAAATGTCAGGACTAGCAAGAGTTTTTAGTCAATACATGATCAACCTTAGGATTTGTCAATCATGTTACAGCCCGTAGGCAGACAGTAAATAAGGTACAATACGAGCTAACACGTGCTCGCCGGCTAAACGTCTCAAAAGAATAATTTTACAAATAGAGTGGAAGGACAAAAGAAATCCACTCGTTGCCCTGGTTACGTCTGGTGGTTACCATCGGGCTGGAAGACAGGTGGAACCTCTGGTGCTGCTCCGATATCTGGCCACACAAAACCAGCTGGGTCAGACCCCAGAAAGAGCAAGTGCCACAAAGGAGGTTTCACTTAGGAACTAAAACCAGCATATCACAAATAAATAGTTAAGGATAATAAATAAGAAATGATAATAATAGAGATAACAACAGTAAACTGAGTACGAAGAAACCATTCAAGTAGCCAGGTCACAACCCTTAAACCAAACAAGGACCGGGGTTGTAATCCTTCACCTGAATAGAAACCCGTCTCAAATACTATTGGTACAGTGAAGACAATAAACGAAGAGAGGACACAGAACTGCTCCTGGAGCCAGGTTACAACCCTTAAACCAAATAAGGACCGAGTTTGTAACCCTTCGCCTGAGCAGAACTGGACCCCTGATCTTTATTACTAAGGCCAGCATAATTAATCATGTTATTAAGGTACGACAAAATATGACGATCATGGCATGGGGTTGCAATAAGACAATAAACGAAGAGAGGACACAGAACTACTCCGGGAGCCAGGTTACAACCCTTAAACCAAACAAGGACCGGGGTTGTAACCCTTCGCCTGAACAGAACTAGACCCCCGATCGTTATTGTTAAGGCAAGCATCAATAATCATGTCATGTCACAATCTCGCACATGATCAGGATAAGACTAAGCTGGAATAAAGTACATCCAATCAATCACAGCCAAGCAAGGAGTACGGCTTGATACTTTAACTAACTAGGGTTATTACAGGCCTAGTTACTAGTAAGATACAACGAGATTATCCCAACAACCACAAGCCCTGCAGACCATCCGGTTATCCAGGTCGAATGTCCGTTTAGGAAGAATGCAACACATGACTGTGTGCTGGAAATGTGCCCTACTCGTCGGTAGACTACAAGTCCACTAAATGCGCCCAGATAACGGGATTGCCTGTAGTTGAAATTTTTTTCATGACTACTGAATCATTCTAGTTAATTAGCCTTAGTCAATTTCAGTAGGTACCCCTGACCGTGGTACTCAGGGGTCCCCGTCCTAGACATGATGCAAGACAGTACTAATTTATTTGTACAAACACAATCGCCCACGGTGTCCAGATCTTTTATAATTGTCATGTCAGGCTAGCTGTCGTAACAGCAGTTTACTTGTCAAGAGTGCGCCACAGCGGGCCACTATCGTGTTCTATTCTTATAATAAAAGAAACTTGCATAAAATAACTAGTGACATATTCTTGAAGCCAAGGAAAAGATCTACAACTTTCATGTTTTGAATTTTTCAAGATTCTAACTACAAAACAACTTAAATAGGCAAAAACAGTAAAACAGAGCAATTCCGGCGCATGGGATTCCTGCACAAATCGGCGTATGGAATTCCTGCGCAAATCGGCGCATGGGATTCCTGCACAATCGGCGCATGGGATTCCTGCACCAATCGGCGCATGGGAACTCACGTTGCGTCTTCAGTACATGCGCGTAGGGAACCTACGCGCATGACACGCTCGGAGTTAAGGGATGCGTTGCCGAGATTTCACGGCGCATGGCCTCCCGGCGCATGGCCTCCCGGCGCATGGCCTCCCGGCGCATGAGGTTCCCGGCGCATGGGATTCATCGTCCCCAAACAGCAAGTTCAGCCATGAAAGTTCTGAAAACTTGTAATGGCCATAACTTACTCATCCGAAGTCGAAATCAAGCGAAACAAAAGCCAAAACTGCATGAAATTGAATTCTCTACAACATGGAACCACTAGTTTTTTGGAAATACCAAATTTTTAGAGATCAAAACCCAGAAAACTAAACAACAAGAAACTTAAAACTTAGATCTACAAAAATATAACCATTAAAATCGAAAACTTCCAGTTCTAAAGAGGCTTAGAATCTAGTAAGGAAGAGAATTGAACAATAAAACATGAGATCCATCATGAAGCAAGTTTCCACTTGCCTAGCTCTCTTTCCTGGTAGGTGGAAGAGTAAATGGTGGAGAAGAAGAAGTGAAGGAGAAGAATAAAATGAAGAGAGAGAGAGTTAGGTGGAAATATAAATGAGGGTGGTGGTGGTAGGTGGGGATTTTCTTTTGGTTCATGATGAACCCAAAAGCAAACCAAACCAAGCTAAGCCGAACCAAGCTATGCCATATCCAATGACACACCAAAATAACCATGCAGGAAAATACGCAATACGAGTCAAGAATACGTACACGTATACCAAGATACGTAATACGAACTATAGGCATTACAACTCTACCCACCTTAGAAGAATTCTGTCCTCGGAATTTAATCAAGAGGCTAGAATTGCAAGGACAGGCTATACTAATCGTAAGTTATAACAAGCAGTCTATCATGCAGTCATTTATTCAAGCAAGGAATTGAAAGCATAAGGCATAAGGAAGACATTATACCTTACGAGTCAAACAGGTCGGGATATCGCGATCGGATATCATCCTCACGCTCCCACGTCGACTCACCCAAAGAGTGATGACCCCAAGCAACTCGGACTAACTTGATAGTCTTGTTCTTGAGTGTCTTCTCTCTTCGGTCCAATATAGACACGGGCCTCTCCTCATACGAAAGGTTGGCACCAACAACCAATTCCGAATGATCCAGGATATGGCTCGGGTCCGGGATATACCGTCGCAGTTGGGATACATGGAATACGTCATGCACCTCACGTAGCGACGGTGGAAGAGCGAGACGATAGGATACATCTCCTACTCGCTCCAGAATGTCGAATGACCCTATATACCTAGGACTAAGCTTTCCTCGTACGCCGAAACGAATGACGACGCGGTTAGGCGAAATTCTCAGGAATACATGGTCGCCGACAGAAAACTCAAGAGGGCGCCGATGAGAATCGGCCCAATGATGCTGGCGATCTTGGGCAACTCGAAGATGATCTCTAACTCTTCTGACCATTTCAACGGTCTGAGCAATCATTTCCGGACCAAGCATCTGTCTCTCTCCAACATCATCCCAGGCTAGCGGGGATCGACACTTCCTACCATACAGTGCCTCGAACGGTGCCATCTGGATACTGGCCTGGAAACTGTTGTTGTACGAGAACTCCACCAGGTGCACGTGATCTTCCCACGAACCACCGAAGTCGAGTGTACATGACCGCAACATATCTTCAAGAGTCTGGATCGTGCGTTCCGACTGGCCATCTGTCTGCGGGTGATAAGCTGAACTGAACTGGAGGTGAGTTCCCAAACTTTCTTGCAACTACGCCAAAAGTGCGACGTAAATCTTGAATCTCTGTCTGAGGTAATACTGACTGGTACACCGTACAATCTGACAATCTGTCGGAGATACATCTCCGCTAGCTGAGCCGTCGACTGACCAACTCTGAACGGGAGAAAGTGAGCCACCTTCGTGAGCCTGTCTATGACAACCCAAATAGCGTCTCTGTCAGCCGGGGATCTGGGCAATCCCGTCACAAAATCCATGGTTATATGCTCCCACTTCCACTCGGGAATCGGCAATGGTTGAAGTAGTCCAGCTGGTCTCTGATGTTCAGCCTTAACTTGCTGGCAGACTAGACAACGAGAGACAAACCGGGCTATCTCCCTCTTCATGCCATTCCACCAAAAGTGTTGACGAATATCACGGTACATCTTCGTACCGCCGGGATGAATGGAATACTGCGAACTATGAGCCTCCATCATGATCTCCTGTCTAATATCTCCATTGGGTACACAACGACGCTTACCATGTCGAAGTGTACCATCTTCATGAATGCATAACTCTGGTCTTCGTCTTGCCTCACACTCTGCTCTGAGTCGCTGAAGCTTGGAATCTACTGACTGCGCCATCCGGATCCTCTCGACTATAGTGGACTGAACTTGCATGCTGGCCATCAATGCCACACTGGAAGAGAGGACAACTTCTATACCCATCTTCTGAAGATCGGCTAACAGTTCTGGTTGTGCTGTCAGGAAATAAACTCCGGCTCTCCTGCTCAATGCATCTGCAACAACGTTGGCCTTCCCTGGGTGATACTGCAGGTTGACATCATAATCCACAAGCAGCTCTAGCCATCTCCTCTGACGCATGTTGAGATCCTTCTGGGTGAAAACATACTTCAGGCTCTTGTGGTCGGTAAAAATTTCTACCCTATCTCCGTACAAGTAGTGCCTCCACAACTTAAGTGCAAACACTACTGCTGCCAGCTCCAAGTCATGGGTTGGATAATTCCTCTCATGATCACGAAGTTGTCGCGACGCATATGCTATTACCTTCCCATGCTGCATCAGAACACATCCTAAACCTCTGCCCGAAGCATCACAATACATTGAGAATCCTCCGGTTCCATCTGGAAGCGTGAGAATAGGAGCCGTCACCAAGCCTCGCTTCAACTTCTCAAAAGAATCCTGACATTCTGCTGTCCAAGCAAACTGCACATCCTTGCGGGTCAACTGGGTCAATGGCGCTGAAATTCGAGCAAAGTCTGAAACAAATCGCCGGTAGTAGCCGGCCAATCCAAGGAAACTGCGAACTTCTGCAACTGTGCTAGGCACTGGCCATGTTTCAATGGCCACGATCTTCTGGGGATCCACTTCAACTCCTGGTGATGATATGACCCAAGTACGAAATGCGATCGAGCCAGAACTCGCATTTACTAAACTTGGCATACAGCTGGTGCTCTCTGAGAATCTGGAGGATAACTCGGAGATGCTGTTCATGCTCCGTTTCACTTTTGCTATAGACCATGATGTTATCTAGGAACACAATCACGAACTGATCCAAATAGGGCATAAAGATGCGATTCATGAGGTCCATGAATACAGCCGGTGCATTGGTTGCTCCAAATGGCATCACAAGGAACTCCTAATGCCCATATCTCGATCTGAAAGCTGTCTTCGGGATGTCCTGCTCTCTGACTCTGATCTGGTGGTATCCTGACCGCAAGTCGATCTTCTAAAATACTGACGCCCCTTTGAGTTGATCAAACAAGTCATCTATCCTCGGGAGAGGGTATCTGTTCTTGATTGTCACTGAGTTCAAGGTACGATAATCAACACACAATCTGGACGTACCATCCTTCTTTTTCACAAGAAGCATCGGGGCTTTCCAAGGCGATCCACTAGCACGAATGAATCCCTTGGTTCTGAGTTCTTTAATCATCTTGTACAATTTCTCTAGCTCTGACGGCGCCATCCTGTAGACTCTCTCTGACACTAGGGCTGTCCCGGAAATCAAGTCGATGGTAAACTCGATCTCTCGCTCTGGCGACATCCCTGTAAGCTCTTCTGGGAAAACATCTGGAAACTCTTCGACTATCCGAGGTAACTGTACTGCTGCTACTGCCATCCGCAATACTGAAGGAGAAGGTTCAACTTCGCCTCGGGAAAAGAAAAACTCTGGCTCGCCTGGGATGCTAAAAATAATCCTGCCAATGTGGCAGTCTATCCTAGAATACTGGTCCCTCAACCAATCCATCCCTAAGACCACATCATAATCGGCCATCGGGAACTTTATCAATCTAGCGGGGAATTCTCTACCGCTAACTACGACCTGACACGAGGAAAATACTCTATCTACTCCGACAAGTCCATTACCTGTAAGTATATTGAGCCTTACTGATAATGACTCGGGCTCCAGTCCTACCCGTGTCGCAAATCGTGCAGACATAAATGAATGCGAGGCACCAGAATCAAATAATACTGAAGCTGGAAAGGTGTTGACGAGAATAGTACCTGCTACCACCTCACCTGGTGCTATTCCTTCTTCTCCCATGGTCAAGGCCAGCACTTGACCATGTCCTCTGGGTGCGGGTCCCCTCTACTGAAAATTCCTCTGCCTGCTCTGGATTAGGGCTTGGGCTTGGGCATACTGTTGCGGTCTCTGCTGCTGGAATGCCTGAGCCTGCGTCGGTAACGGCCTCGGGAACGGGTACTGTAGCTGCTGCTGCTGCTGCTGGATTGGTGCTGGTCCTCTAACTGAAGGACTAGAGAAGGCTGATGAACTCCCCCTGTTCGGACAGTTCCCAACCCTGTGGTCCGGGGCACCACAAACCAAGCACAAACCCTGTGCTCTACGACACTCGGATACCACATGTCCTGGCTTCCCGCAGTGTGAACATCCCATTACGGAAGACTGCTTCTGCTTCTGCTGCTGAGGGTACGTCGGGGTGGAATGCTGAACCGACGTCACTGAGGTCGCCCGCCTCGGAGCTCCAATGGTCAAAGCCCTGGCTGTCGGGGCTGGTGCTGATGACTGATTCATCTGGCCGTGAGATCGCTTCCGACCTCCGGTCCTATCCACGATTTTCTGGGAGGTATACTCATGCCTCCGGGCTGCTCTCAACACTACATCAAAAGTCTGATGCTCAAACTGCTCCACCGCCAATAAAATCTCTTGGTGGAGCCCCTGCTGGAACCGCTGGGCTCTATCGAACTCGGTCGCTACCAAGGTGGGAGCAAACCGACTAAGCCTGGAGAACTCGACCGCATATCCGTCGACCGTCCTGCCCATCTGCTTCAGATTGGTGAACCTCGTCTGTAGATCGTACCGAGCTACAACATCGAAATACTTGGTCTGGAATCTCTCCCTGAATACTGTCCATGAAATAGGGGCCACTAATCCATCGGCCTGCGCTGCCCACCAGCTGCGGGCAAGATCTAGTAACTGCAGGCGCACTACGGCCACCTTCTCGTTCTCTGGAGTCCTGGCTGCTTCTAGAATCACCTCTATGTCCTGAAGCCATGCATCTGCAGCGATCGCATCTTCACTGCCGGTCGAAGAAGGGAGGGTTCAAGCGCTTGAAGCTGTTGACCGTACTATTACCCGGATGACCTCCTCTGGTCAAAGCATCTGCCACCGCCTGGTGCAAGGCATCTCCTCGCCGATCCTGGGAAGCTAATAGCGTCCTGATGAGACCCACCAAAGTGCCATCATCAGGCTCTGCTGGCTGGACGGGCTGAACTGGTGGCTCTCCTTCAGTAGGCATGACTCTGGAGGCTACTCCTGAATGCTGGGCTTGATCTCCAGGTTGTTGCTGATCCGCGGGAGGTACTTCGCCTTGCTGATCGGCAGGTCCAGGAACAATGCCGCTGAAGAAGACGATATAGGGAACAATAAGGAAGGACCAGGACAGATCAATGATACAAGCATGTGATCAGGTCAAGATTACAGGGATTCAGAAGATACGAGCAGAGATCAAGGGCGAATACTGATTGAGACATCTATTCGGTAAACCCTCACATATCTTGAATTACAAGACCTGCATGGGCCACCACTAAAACCATGTCACGCCCCAGATCCAGAATACTGGAGGGCGGGGGCAGACATAGCCAGCTACGTATAGTGAAATGGAATCCACGTCACTATACGGTTACGGCTGTCTAGATATATGAGGGTTTAACTACAATCCATCAGTCTCCTATGGTCAAGAATAAACCTATTGTCTCAATCACAAGCAAGTAGTAATAGTCACAAGATATTAGAGCATCAATATACAATAGTAAGGTGTCCCATACATTACATATTGGATGATCATGAAGCTAGTCGTACAAAATGTCAGGACTAGCAAGAGTTTTTAGTCAATACATGATCAACCCTAGGATTTGTCAATCATGTTACAGCCCGTAGGCAGACAGTAAATAAGGTACAATACGAGCTAACACGTGCTCGCCGGCTAAACGCCTCAAAAGAATAATTTTACAAATAGAGTGGGAGGACAAAAGAAACCCACTCGTTGCCCTGGTTACGTCTGGTGGTCACCATCGGGCTGGAAGACAGGTGGATCCTCTGGTGCTGCTCCGATATCTGGCCACACAAAACCAGCTGGATCAGACCCCAGAAAGAGCAAGTGCCACAAAGGAGGCTTCACTTAGGAACTAAAACCAGCATATCACAAATAAATAGTTAAGGATAATAAATAAGAAATGATAATAATAGAGATAACAACAGTAAACTGAGTACGAAGAAACCATTCAAGTAGTCAGGTCACAACCCTTAAACCAAACAAGGACCGGGGTTGTAATCCTTCACCTGAATAGAAACCCGTCTCAAATACTATTGGTACAGTGAAGACAATAAACGAAGAGAGGACACAGAACTGCTCCGGGAGCCAGGTTACAACCCTTAAACCAAACAAGGACCGAGGTTGTAACCCTTCGCCTGAGCAGAACTGGACCCCTGATCTTTATTGCTAAGGCCAGCATAATTAATCATGGTATTAAGGTACGACAAAACATGACGATCATGGCATGGGGTTGCAATAAGACAATAAACGAAGAGAGGACACAGAACTGCTTCGGGAGCCAGGTTACAACCCTTAAACCAAACAAGGACCGGGGTTGTAACCCTTCGCCTGAACAGAACTGGACCCCCGATCGTTATTGTTAAGGCAAGCATCAATAATCATGTCATGTCACAATCTTGCACATGATCAGGATAAGACTAAGCTGGAATAAAGTACATCCAATCAATCACGGCCAAGCAAGGAGTACGGCTTGATACTTTAACTAACTAGGGTTATCACAGGCCTAGTTACTAGCAAGATGCAACGAGATTATCCCAACAACCACAAGCCCTGCAGACCATCCGGTTATCCAGGTCGAATGTTCGTTTAGGAAGAATGCAACACATGACTGTGTGCTGGAAATGTGCCCTACTCGTCGGTAGACTACAAGTCCACTGAATGCGCCCAGATAACGGGATTGCCTGTAGTTGGGAATCTCTTCATGACTACTAAATCATTCTAGTTAATTAGCCTTAGTCAATTTCAGTAGGTACCCCTGACCGTGGTACTCAGGGGTCTCCGTCCTAGACATGATGCAAGACAGTACTAGTTTATTTGTACAAACACAATCGCCCACGGTGTCCAGATCTTTTATACTTGTCATGTCAGGCTAGCTGTCGTAACAGCAGTTTACTTGTCAAGAGTGCGCCACAGCGGGCCACTATCGTGTTCTATTCTTATAATAAAAGAAACTTGCATAAAATAACTAGTGACATATTCTTGAAGCCAAGGAAAAGATCTACAACTTTCATGTTTTGAGTTTTTCAAGATTCTAACTACAAAACAACTTAAATAGACAAAAACAGTAAAATAGAGCAATTCCGGCGCATGGGATTCCTGCACAAATCGGCGCATGGGATTCCTGCGCAAATCGGCGCATGGGATTCCTGCACAATCGGCGCATGAGATTCCTGCACAATCGGCGTATGGGATTCCTGCACAAATCGGCGCATGGGATTCCTGCACAAATCGGCGCATGGGATTCCTGCGCAATCGGCGCATGGAATTCCTGCACCAATCGGCGCATGGGATTCCTGCGCAATCGGCGCATGGGATTCCTGCACTAATCGGCACATGGGATTCCTGTACAATCGGCGCATGGGATTCCTGCACAATCGGCGCATGGGATTCCTGCACCAATTGGCGCATGGGAACTCACGTTGCGTCTTCAGTATATGCGCGTAGGGAACCTACGCGCATGACACGCTCGGAGTTAAGGGATGCGTTGCCGAGATTTCACGGCGCATGGCCTCCCGACGCATGGCCTCCCGGGCGCATGAGGTTCCCGGCGCATGGGATTCATCGTCCCCAAACAGCAAGTTCAGTGATGAAAGTTCTGAAAACTTGTAATGGCCATAACTTACTCATCCGAAGTCGAAATCAAGCGAAACAAAAGCCAAAACTGTATGAAATTGAATTCTCTACAACATGGAACCACTAGTTTTTTGGAAATACCAAGTTTTTAGAGATCAAAACCCAGAAAACTAAACAAGAAGGAACTTGAAACTTAGATCTACAAAAATATAACCATTAAAATCGAAAACTTCCTGTTCTAAAGAGGCTTAGAATCTAGTAAGGAAGAGAATGGAACAATAAAACATGAGATCCATCATGAAGCAAGTTTGCACTTGCCTAGCTCTCTTTCCTGGTAGGTGGAAGAGTAAATGGTGGAGAAGAAGAAGTGAAGGAGAAGAATAAAATGGAGAGAGAGTTAGGTGTAAATATAAATGAGGGTGGTGGTGGTAGGTGGGGGTTTTCTTTTGGTTCATGATGAACCCAAAAGCAAACCAAACCAAGCTAAACCGAACCAAGCTATGCCATATCCAATGACACGCCAAAATAACCATGCAGAAAAATACGCAATACGAGTCAAGAATACGTACACGTATACCAAGATACGTAATACGAACTATAGGCATTACAGTATTACATGGGGTCGAGTCTATAATTCTCAAGGTTAAGTTCCAGCCTTACTGGGTATCCATGGATCAATCAGGACTCAAGGCGCATTCCACATAACAATCTGTATTAACAATATTAACAATATTAACATATCATGATTTATCAAGTCCATGCCAAAAGGCTTAAGGATATAATAGAAGAATTATCATGCCATCATTAAATGAATAAGTTATAGCACAAATAAAAACACCCAGGTTAGAAAGTCACGCTAACAAGTCTAGGCTAAGGCCAACAAGTCACGCCAAGTCTAGCAGGTTAGAGTGAGCGTGTAAACAGCGTGAGCGTGAAAAGTGGTTCACGTTGGCACGCACAGTGTGAGCGTGAAGGGAAATTCACGCACTCATAAGTGAGCGTGAAGAATGATAAGAAATTCACGCACGCACAAGTGAGCGTGAAAAGTGATAAGAAATTCACGCACGCACGCAAAGTCGTGTGCGTAACTCAAATGTCACGCTGGCTCGTAAGGACGTGATCATGACTAAAAATTCACGCACGCTCATGAGGACGTGAGCGTGACTAAAAATTCACGCACGCTCATGAGAACGTGAGCGTGACTAAAAATTCACGCACGCTCATGAGGACGTGAGCGTGACTAAAAATTCACGCACGCTCATGAGAACGTGAGCGTGACTAAAAATTCACGCACGCTCATGAGGACGTGAGCGTGACTAAAAATTCATGCTGACACGTAAAGACGTGTGCGTGACTGAAAATTCACGCAGACACGTAAAAACATGTGTGTGACTAAAAATCCATGCAGACACGTAAGAACGTGTGCATGACTAAAAATCCACGCAGACACGTAAGAACATGTGCGTGACTCAAAACTCACGCAGACACGTAAGAACGTGTGCGTGACTAAACCTTCGTTCCAGCCAGAAATGAAGTTCCCAGCCAGCAAACACGCCAAGTTGGGAGATCAAAACCCATGAACAACCGAGAATATAACAACTTAGATCTAGGAGAAACAAGCCAAAGAAATCAAAAATGCTGAGTAGTAAACTCTCTCAGGATCACAAGAGGAAGACAAATGAACCATAAAAATGGTTCTCCAAGCAAGAAGCAAGATTACAGTTGCCTGCTGATGGGTTGGTGGAGAGAGTGATGAGGAAGAAGAAGAAGTATTGGTGAAGAATGAGAGTTATGAGGAGAGAGAAGGAGATGGGGGCTTAAATAGGAAGGATGGTGGTAGGTGGGGGTTTGGGTCGGTTTGAACCACCATGAACCCGAAAAACCCTCCATGAACCCGAACCACAAGCAAGACTAAAGCAGAAAATAAAATGCAGATAATTAATTAACATAAAATTAAAGAAATTTAATTACAGGATAATACATGATAAATACTAAATAAATATACATGAGTTGTACATGAACAAAAATACATATTCTGGGAACGGGGAGTGACATCTCTACCCACCTTAGAAAAATTTCGTCCTCGGAATTTCAAATCCAAGCAGGTAGAAATATCGGAGCTAAACTAATACAAGCAATTCTAGTGAGCAAGCAATCATTATTACCATATCAAAAGCAAGTACTATATATGTAAATCCATCAATCCACGATATCAAGTAGCTCTACCCATAAGGCGATAAGCATGAAAAATTAGGACAATCAAGGTATACAGAAAGAGATATACCTTGTGAGTCAAACATGTGTGGATACCGTGATCGGATATCATCCTCACGTTTCCACGTTGACTCTCCCAAGGAGTGATGACCCCAAGCAACACGGACAAGACTAATTGTTCGGTTCTTGAGTATCTTCTCTCTTCGGTCCAAAATGGACACAGACTGTTCCTCGTAAGACAGGTTGGTACAAACAACCAGCTCCGAATGATCGAGGACATGGCTTGGGTCCGGTACATACCTACGTAATTGAGATACATGAAACACGTCATGCACCTCTCGTAACGAAGGTGGGAGGGATAAACGATAAGCAACATCGCCTATCCGATCAAGGATAACAAATGGGCCCACGTATCGCGGACTCAATTTCCCGCGAACGCCAAATCTAATGACCCCATGAGTAGGTGAGATCCGCAAGAATACGTGGTCCCCAACAGAGAACTCTAACGGCCTACGATGTTGGTCCGCCCAATGACGATGCCGGTCCTGCGCAACTCGAAGTCGCTCTCTAATTCCCTTAACCACTTCAACCGTCTGAACAATCATTTCTGGGCCTAACATCTTCCTCTCTCCGATATTATCCCATGCAAGCGGTGACCTGCACTTCTTACCATATAGTGCTTCAAATGGCGCCATCTGGATACTGGCTTGATAACTATTGTTGTATGAGAACTCGACTAAGTGCAGGTGACTCTCCCAAGACCCTCCAAAATCTAGAGTGCAAGCTCGCAACATGTCTTCTAAAGTCTGAATCGTTCTTTCTGATTGTCCATCCGTCTGCGGATGGTAGGCCGTGCTGAATCTTAACTTGGTACCCAGACTATGATGTAAGCTCTTCCAGAAATGTGATGTAAAGCGGGTATCTCGATCTGACACAATACTGGCAGGGACTCCATGCTGCCTAACTATCTGTTGCATATACAATTCTGCCAACTTTTTTGTAGATTGTCCTACTCTGAAAGGAAGAAAATGTGCTACCTTCGTAAGTCGGTCCACTATTACCCAAATGACGTCCTTACCACTTGGTGATCTCGGTAAACCGGTCACAAAGTTCATTGTAATATGCTCCCATTTTCATTCCGGGATAGGAAGCGGTTGCAATAATCCAGCTGGCCTCTGCTGTTCTGCCTTCACTTGCTGACATACCAAGCAACGGAAAACAAATCTAGCTATCTCCCTCTTTATCCCGTTCCACCAGAAATGCTGCTTGATATCTTGGTACATCTTGGTCCCTCCAGGGTGAATAGAATACTGAGAACTGTGAGCTTCTGCCCATAACCTCCTGTCTGATATCTCCACTAGGCACACATAGACGTGATCCAAACCTAAGTGTACCATCTTCATGAATTCTCATCTCCTTCCTGAGTCCTGACTCACATTCTGCCCTAAGCTTCTGAATCCTTGGGTCTTGTGCCTGAGCTGCCTTGATCCTGCCTACCAAGTCGGATTGAACTTGCAGACTTGTTAGAACTCCTACATCACCAGAAAGTATAACTTCGATGCCCATCTCCTGAAGGTCTTCTAAGATACGCCTCTGTGTTGTCAACATAAATGCGCCGCCTCTCCTGCTAAGAGCGTCTGCTACTACATTATCCTTGCCTGGATGATACTGAAGCTCCATGTCATAATCCTTAATCAACTCCAACCATCTTCTCTGCCTCATGTTTAGCTCCTTCTGAGTAAAGATGTATTTCAGACTTTTATGATCTGTGTACATCTCCACTCGGTCACCATATAAGTAATGCCTCCATAGCTTCAGAGCAAACACTACTGCCGCTAACTCCAAATCATGAGTTGGGTAATTCTTCTCGTGGTCCCGAAGCTGCCTAGATGCATATGCTATCACCTTCCCATGTTACATAAGGACACATCCAAGTCCTTTTCCTGACGCATCACAATATACTGTAAAGCCTCCGGGTCCAACTGGCAATGTAAGAATAGGTGCTGATATCAACTTCTGCTTCAAAGTCTCGAATGATGCCTGACATTCTGCCGACCAAACGAATGGTACATCCTTCCGGGTCAAGCGGGTCATGGGTGCTGAAAGCCTTGCAAAGTCTGACACAACCCTTCTGTAATATCCTGCCAATCCCAAGAAACTCCGTACATCTGCTACGGTCTTGGGTACTGGCCAACCTTCTACTGCTTCTATCTTCTTGGGATCTACTGCTACTCCAGCTCCTGATATGATGTGACCCAAAAATGAAATATGATCTGACCAAAACTCACACTTGTTGAGCTTGGCATACAACTGGTTCTCTCAGAACCTGCAACACTTTCCTGAGGTGGTCTTCGTGCTTCTCTTCACTAGCAGAGTATACGAGAATGTCGTCAAGAAACACAACGACAAACTGGTCTAAGTATGGCATAAAGATATGATTCATCAAATCCATGAATATTGCTGGAGCATTGGTCAAACCAAACGGTATTACTAAGAATTCATAATGCCCATACTTCGACCTGAATGCTGTCTTGGGAATATCTTCCATTCGAACCCTTACCTGATGGTACCCTGAACGAAGATCTATCTTGGAGAAAACTCTAGCTTTGCTCAACTGATCAAATAAATCGTCGATCCTGGGTAATGGGTACTTGTTCTTCACTGTTGCCGCGTTAAGCTTCCTGTAGTCAATGCATAATCTGGATGACCCATCCTTCTTTCCCACAAGTACCACTGGTGCTGCCCATGGTGACACGCTAGCTTGGATGAACTTCTTCTCCTTCAGTTCCTCTATATGCTGATATACCTTAGCCTGCTCCGAATCCGCCATTCTGTAAACCCGATCTGATATCGGTTTAGTTCTTGGTGCCAATTCTATACTGAACTCAATGTCCCTAACCGGTGGTAGACCTGGAAGTTCTTCAGGAAATACGTCTAGAAACTCTTTAACTACCTTCGGAATCTGAACTTCTTCCATTGCCGCTATTACTCCCTGCTCTTGCTGAGTTGCCTCTGATCTGACTAAGGTGAACTTCTTCATGCCTGGAATATCAAAAGATACACTCCCTCTACGACAATCTATTGTCGTATGACTGTCTTTCAGCCAGTCCATGCCTAAGATAACGTCGAAATTTCCAACAGGAAATTCTATCAACCGGGCGGGTAAGGAATGCCCGCAAACTACAACGCTACACGCTAGAATAACCCTACTAACTCCTACGAGCCCATTATCAGTGAGTATATTCAACCTCCCTGGCAATGCCTCGAACTCCATTCCTAGTCGTGTCGCAAATTGTGCAGATATAAATGAATGGGATGCTCCCGAATCAAACAATGCTACTGCGGGATATGAGGCGACGAGAATGTTACCTGCCACAACATCTCCCGATGCCAATGCCTCCTCCAAGTACAGAGTGAATGCTTACCCTCGACCTCCTTGCTGGTTTCCATGCTGCGGTCTAGCCTGATGTTGTTGCTAGCCCCTTCCTTGATGATGCTGGGGTGGTCTAAGCTGGTGTTGCTGCATCGGCGGTCTCTGCTGCCGAAACATCTGAGCCTGCGGACGCTATGCCAACGGCCTCACTGCCACTGCTGGTCCTCGATACTGGCCTGCCCCTGGTGTTGGCAGAGTAGGAAACTGCTGCCCTGGTCCTCCTGAACTCGAATTCATAGGACATGTGGTAACCCGATGGTCTGGATTTCCACATATCAGACACAGTCCATTCAATGTCTGACACACATCTCCAGCATGCCCCATCTTCCCACAATAAGTGCAGCCCGCCGGGGGTTGCTGGTTCTTCCTCTGTTGCTGTTGCTGCTGCTGCTGCTGCTGCCTGGGTGGTGGTGCTGGTCCTCGTATCGCCACATCGTGGATACGAATGCCAGTGGATGGTGCTGTTGTTCGGGGCGCTGCTCCCCCTCCTCCTTCAATCTGACTGTGAGATCTCTTCTGACCCCCAGTCCTTACCGCAAGCCTCTGAATGGTGATCTCATGCCTTCGAGTCGCCGTCAATATCTCATCAAAAGTCTGGTAATTGTGCCCCTCTATCAATTGCAAGAGTTTAAGATGAAACCCTTGCTGAAACCTCATAGCCCTCTGGCTCTCTGTTGCTACCATCTTTGGGGCGAATCTACTCAATCTGCAGAACTCCGCTGCATAAGCATCTACAGTCTTGCCGGCCTGCCTGAGGCTAATAAACTTCTGTTGTAGCTCAAACTGCGCCACAACCCCATAGTACTTGGTCTTGAATCTGGCAGTGAAATCGTCCCAAGCCATAGGACGTCTGATGCCCACTTCCTCTGATTCCCACCAATCACGTGCGAGATCCTGAAGTAACAACTTCACTAGATCCACACGTTCTCCTGCCGGTACCTTAGCTGCCGTCAGAATAGCCTCCATATCCTTAAGCCATGCATCTGCTGAGATGGCATCCTCCGTGCCCTCAAAACGGCGGGGGTTGTACTTGCAAAACCTGGCTGATGCTCCTGAATCAGTCCTCACTCCTCTTTCCAAAGCCGTCTGCAATCCTTGGTTGAGCAACACATTCTGCTCTTGTAGCTGAGTGTGCATGTGCTGCTGGGCCAACATCTGATGTTGCTGAGTAGCCATCATTCCTCTCATGATCTCCAGAAGGGCTGTGTGTCCACTTGGGTAGGTGGAACTGTCGGTGGTGGTGGAACATCCGGATACTGCGATCCAGCAGCTGCTTCCACTATCACTTCTTCCTAGGTAGCCTCTTGAGTTAGTACTGGCCCTTGTTGCTGACCAACCTGGTCAGGTTGTCCATGTTGCTTCTGCTGTTGTCCAGCTCTGACCGATGCGGACGAAGTGCCCCTAAGAAAAGGGACAAGAGAACAATCAAACAACCGGACATGAAGGATCGATGAAGTCAAAGGATACCGGAATGTCAAGCAAGGGTTGAGAATAACGAATCATGAGATCAAGGGGGAACACGTGTGATTGAGACATCCTATAAATCAAAACACCCTACAAGTCTGAAATCAGACCTGCATGGGCCACCACTAAAACCTTGTCACGCCCCAGAACCAGAATACTGGAGAGCGGGAGAATGACTCAGCCAACTACGTATTACGGGTAGATGAATACCGTATAATACGATCAATGCTGTCTAACCAGACGAGGGGGTGCGTACTACATGAAAGTCTTACTATGATCACTTCACATCTATTGTTTCAATCATTCAAAACAAGAAACAGAAATAGAGAACATGCAAGATAAAGCAGTAAGGCGTCCCAAACGCTTAGTCAAAATGTTCTTGAGATCTGGCTTTACAAAACATAGCCAGATGGTATAGTAATATATACACAATTGTTATCAGCTGCAGTCTGACTTTAGTTACAATTATGCAAAAGTAAGTGCAAGACAATCCGACTAACATGTCGGTGCCAAACGGCTGAGTATGAAGTAAATAACAAAACGAGCGGTGAAGTAAGGAAACCCACTCGAGTCCTCCTGCGATCATCCCTCTAGTATTGACCATCTTGGAGGTAGAAGTAAGCTGGATCTTCGGGGACTGGCTCTAAATCTGGCCATGCAAAACCAGAGAGGTTAGACCTCTAATAGCAAGTACCACAAGGAAGCACGATATGAAGGACTAAACCAGTAAGTAAGAGAATATAATAATAGATCTCTGCTTTCCACTAGGATTCATATAACATCACGACACTTCGAACCAACCTCCCAACCAAACAAGGACAGAAGTTAGCCCGTCATGTCCTGACATTCTGATCATCTCAGTTAGGCAACAGAGTAGGTACAGTACACAAAAAATTATCTTGAACGGCCAATCAACTACTACGGTTTGCTATTGTGAGTCCCAAGTTATCCTGGAATTATGCAAATAGGGATTCCTCAGTTCTTACTATGTGCAAGCAAGGCTAGTCTATCCAATCAATCAATTGCGCCAATCATGTATTTAGACGAGTTCCAGCGGGACGCCCGCCGTTAATATATCATGTACAATAATATAAGCAGATACTGTTCCCTGTCCGTGTGACAGATTCACAGTATCTGTGGGAACCAGCCGGCCTGTCGGGCACTTAATAGTCCCAAGAGGGCTGCCATGTAAGAACTCGAGAATCCATTCTCTCCATGCCATCATTATTTTATTTAACTTAATAGTCCCTACGTTGAGTGAAGTTCCATACCGTGGATCATAGTCATTAAAATGAGTACTTTCGTACGTGGTACGATATGCGCAACTCTACAACGATACCCGTGCGGCTAGGTTGTAGGTCTTACATAGCGTGATGCAACAATCAAATCTAACCACGGAGTAATCATGCCTTGACCATAAAGTACACATGCTGTTTTTGTAAGATAGATAAATAACTAAATAAATAAATAATTTGAAGTCTGCATGTACCTGTATGCCAATATTCGGGATTTGGCTAATCGAGTACAATAGTTCATTACATGAACGTGTCTCATTCATTTCATTCAATAAGACGACTAGCCAGTCTCTTAGTTCCAACTAGGAACGCATGATCAATTTTAGTCAAGATAACCATTATCATCAATGGTGACAAGGCATGAAAGTCAATTAGTATTACATGGGGTCGAGTCTATAATTCTCAAGGTTAAGTTCCAGCCTTACTGGGTATCCATGGATCAATCAGGACTCAAGGCGCATTCCACATAACAATCTGTATTAACAATATTAACAATATTAACATATCATGATTTATCAAGTCCATGCCAAAAGGCTTAAAGATATAATTGAAGAATTATCATGCCATCATTAAATGAATAAGTTATAGCACAAATAAAAACACCCAGGTTAGAAAGTCACGCTAACAAGTCTAGGCTAAGGCCAACAAGTCACGCCAAGTCTAGCAGGTTGGAGTGAGCGTGTAAACAGCGTGAGCGTGAAAAGTGGTTCACGTTGGCACGCACAGTGTGAGCGTGAAGGAAAATTTACGCACTCATAAGTGAGCATGAAGAATGATAAGAAATTCACGCACGCACAATTGAGCGTGAAAAGTGATAAGAAATTCACGCACGCACGCAAAGTCGTGTGCGTAACTCAAATGTCACGCTGGCTCATAAGGACGTGATCAAATTCACGCTGACACGTAAAGACGTGTGCGTGACTGAAAATCTACGCAGACACGTAAGAACGTGTGCGTGACTAAAAATCCACGCAGACACGTAAGAACGTGTGCGTGACTCAAAACTCACGCAGACACGTAAGAACGTGTGCGTGACTAAACCTTCGTTCCAGCCAGAAATGAAGTTTCCAGCCAGCAAGCACGCCAAGTTGGGAGATCAAAACCCATGAACAACCGAGAATATAACAACTTAGATCTAGGAGAAACAAGCCAAAGAAATGAAAAATGCTAAGTAGTAAACTCTCTCAGGATCACAAGAGGAAGACGAATGAACCATAAAAATGGTTCTCCGAGCAAGAAGCAAGATTGCACTTGCCTGCTGATGGGTTGGTGGAGAGAGTGATGAGGAAGAAGAAGAAGTAATGGTGAAGAATGAGAGTTATGAGGAGAGAGAAGGAGATAGGGGCTTAAATAGGAAGGATGGTGGTAGGTGGGGGTTTGGGTCGGGTTGAACCACCATGAACCCGAAAAACCCTCCATGAACCCGAACCACAAGCAAGACTAAAGCAGAAAATAAAATGCAGATAATTAATTAACATGAAATTAAAGGAATTTAATTACAGGATAATACATGATAAATACTAAATAAATATACATGAGTTGTACATGAACAAAAATATGTATTCTGGGAACGGGGAGTGACACCCCGACTTCCATCTTCTACCGGAAAGTGTTAACTTTCCGTCGAGCTTCTTCACCCTTGGCTGGTCCAACCAAGTGGACGGTACGGTTCTTCCTAGATTCAAACTCCTGAACCTGTCCACCTTCGTGTCCGAACTTGAAGCTCCCACATACACATGCGTCCTCGAGTGGAACATCACGTACTGTGCATGTCGTCGATGACCCACAGCTCCCCATGAACTCTATGAATGATGATGCTCCCGTCTCAGATTGAGTTTGCTGCAAATCTTGATCTCCTTCCTGTCTTCGAACTGCTGAAACCGATGTCGCGCCGTAAAGGTTTGGCAAAACACTTGTCGCCAAAACTGGATTCGTAGAGCAACCCCCACCTAGAGACCGACCAACTATCATGGGACCGACAGGCTGACCCTCAATCTTTAACTCATCACCATCCGTTGCTTTGTCTCGACGAACCTAATCCTCCGTAACCCTCAAAGAATCTAGAAGTCCCTCCTCAGCAAGTTTTTGATGATCCACCTTCTGTCGAACACCACTCGAGCCTCCATCCGGTGTCTGTGGCCTGCCTGTACAGCTCAACGTCTTGAGTCTGTACATGCCACAACACAAATCTCTCCGAGCTAGCTGTTGGGAACACTTCGTAAGCATCTAATCTTTGCTCCCAAACAGACTACGACATACATCATCTGCCCGCCTCCCAACAGAAATCAACTTGTAGAACAAATTCGGTACATGTCGCACACCCCTGAAGACGAGTTTCTCACCAAACTCCGTCAAGTGCACATCACCGATGCCTATAACTACAACCATCCCCTTGTCGTCCATCTTCACACGTCCAAACCTGTCGCCGCAATATAACGTAAAGATCCTCCTATGTGGAGTGGCGTGATACGATGCCCCCGTGTCCATGACCCAGCCGCCATCATGATACATGTCACAAGGTTCCTCTGCGTCGGCGTTGCGATGATGATATCTCCTATTGCTGTGAGATCCTCATGATCATCCTTGCCTTTGGCCTTCTCAGCTTTGAGCTTCATGCAATTTCTCTTTATATGACCACTTTCGCCACAGTATTAGCAGCCCTCCTTGCAGTCCATAATCGCAAGATCTTGAGAACTCCCCCTAGCCTCGCCTGTGACTTAGGTCTTCCCTTCCCGTAGGAAGTCACCAGAGCGGACTCCTGCAACGATTCCACTTGCTTGCGCCGGACCTCCTCATTCAACAAGCTACTTTTTTGACTGCCTCCATCGTGACAACTCCATCAGGCATGGAGTTGCTCACCGACACCACCAACGTCTTCCAACTTTCTGTCAGAGAACTCAAGAGCAGTAGGGTTAGGGTTTACCTTCAGTCTCGTGGTGGTGGAGGAGGAGGAGGAGGAGGATCTCGCGGTGGTGGAGGAGGAGGAGGAGGAGGAGGATCTCGCGATGGTGGAGGAGGAGGAGAAGGGGCTCGTCGGAGGGAGGAGAAGGGGCTCGCGGTGGTGGAGGAGGAGGAGGAGGATCTCGCGGTGGAGGAGGAGAAGGGGCTCGCGGTGGAGGAGGAGGAGGAGGAGGAGAAGGGGCTTGCCGGAGGGAGGAGAAGGGGCTCGCTGTGGAGGAGGAGGATGAGCGGCGCCGGAGGGAAGGGGGTCGGGCTGTCGTCGAGGTCGGAAAAGAGGGGCGGGAACAAAAAATTTGGGGAGAGGGAGAAATGAAAAGTCGAACCGAGGAAATCCTATTTAGCAGAAGTTAGCGACGTCCGTAATTACGTCGCAAAGCGTCGACCTTCCTTTAATATTCGGTGACGTCTTAATCTTTGCGACGCTAAACGTCGCTGAACTAATAAAACTAGCGACGTTTTTCGACAAATCAACGACGTTGGTTTTTATTACACTAAATGTAGTCGCAATATGTCGCTGTTTGTCGCTATCAGCGACGTATTGTGACACATACTTTTGGAGTCGCTAAATCCAAAAAAATTAGCGACATTTTAAGTCGGTGTCGCTAATTTCGTCGCTGATATGACTTATTTTGGTAGTGAAAGCTCATCATCAATCACCATCTTCATCGCAGACAGCTGATCGATGATACCCTGAACCTCGTTCAGATGTTGTGCCACTGGGGCACCCTTCGTGTACTTCGAGTTGATGAGTTGGCGAATAAGAAACGCCTTGTTGCTAGTCGTTTTTCTTTCGTACATCGAATGCAGCTTCTTCCACAATACTTTCGCCGAACTCTTCATGGACACGTGGTGAAACACTGAATCATCCAACTATTGGCGGATGCATCCAATGGCCTTCCGATTCAGTCATTTCCAGTCTTCAGTAGCTTTGTCCGTTGGCTTTGCGTTGTTGCCCTCCAACGGACCATGCAAGTCCTTGCACCAGCACTACGCTAGAATTCGTGTTTCTCGACGGACCAAAACCGTCGAAAACTTTATATTTCGACGGTTTTGGTCCGTCTCAAGGCCTGTCAAAATATATTGTAGTTTTCTGTAAACGACGATTTTTTACCGTTGATAAGCAAGTAGAGAAAGCGACGGATTTTGCCTGTCAAATCATAAACGGCGGACTTCATCTGTCAATTACCCCGCTGAACTAATTCTATATAAATGACCATTTTTTGACATACAATATTTGTCGAATTTCTGTAAAATATTCACCATGATTATTTTCAGTTAAACAAACCAATTCTTTCTGTAAACCGGTACACACTTAATAAATCTAAATGTAATTCAAAAACTCAGTTGAAAATACATAATTCAATTCAAAATAAATATAACCATTGATCATTCAAGAATCTCAATTGATATTGAATATCACAATTTGTCATTATCTTTTGTAGTATCCAAGTACTTGCAATTGTTCTCATACATAACATTCAAATCGAAGAAGTAATAGAATTTTAGAACATCTACGAAGTTTACTCCAAAAAATAAAACAAAGGGCTAATATTCAAATCCTAATAAACTGAACAGACTCTTTCAGCCAATTGATCAAATCACCAAACATAAAGTCTTTAAACTTTCCATCTCCTTCAAAGAAATATGCATTGCGGTCAAAGATTTCATCGACGATGATATTATAAACATCTTTTTTTTGTGGTGTATCAAAATTTAAGCGTCCAAAAGCAACATGTCTTCTTTTGAAGTCTTTTAGAAAACCTGTCTTTGGCAAATTAGATTGTTCAGGTACCTACAACCATTGAAACACAAAAATATTCTAAACTAATAACAAGCAGTCTCCATAGTAATATCAGTATCAGTACCCAAATAAACAATATCATAAAAAAGTCGTCTGAAACTGCCTAAATATTCTTTCATACAAAAAGATATTGGTTTGTACTACATTAGTTAGTTTGAAACTGCGTAGACATTCTTTCATGCATAAAAAATATTTATGATTGTTGCATAAATCTAGTAGAACGAACAATGGACCATTTTCCCCTCAACTATTTTTAAAACATGATTCAAATCTCAATCTCGCATATTAACGACCTTTATTTACAACATTATACTGACAGATTACTAAGAATCTCCCAAGAACAACAATTAAAAATCATCAGAGCTCATCGTAAATATACTTTATTCCCTCAAGAAGAACACAAACAAAAGTCAAGCCTTGGTTGGGACAAATGAGAAGACAAACTCTTTGTATAACTTGATTGTGAGAAAACGGTTTGATACCAAGAAATTGACTAGTAGTAGAAATTTAGACGAATTAGCATTTAATGTGATAGTAAACATCAAAACTTCTCATATGAAGGTTAACTCTCATGGGTTTAATTAAAAATATATGGTTAGGACAAAAGAGAGGACAAACTCTCAGTAACTTGACTATGATCAAATATACTGGAATTTTTAAACAAAGACAAAATAACAAATGAACCATCCACATATTCTCAAAGCATCTATGAGCCATTGCATAGTCACATGGATCCTGTCTACCAATATAATCTTAATTGTTCAAATTCTGAACTTGAAGAACCTTGTCACGAAATGACAAGCCAACACAAAGTTTCTTATACTAGTATAGAAAGTTAAACATAATTTCCAACTGAAAAACCTAAAACTAATGATCATAACATTAATATATTCCAGGTGAGGGAGGTTCCTACATGGAAAGGAATGGGCTAATTAAATCTATATTCTTCTTCTTCTTTTATGAACCCCTCTTAGGTACAACATGATACTCCAAAAATGTCGGCCATCCCAGACACACTCCCAAATAGAAAGAGCTCGATCAATTACGCAAAGATCTAAATCGAATATTGCAGGAGTTTGTGTAAAGGGGAGAGCATTACCAGCAAGGCCTTGGAGAAAAGGTGTCGTCTCCGAAGATTAAGCATGGCGGCCATGATCTCGTTCCGTCCTAGCGGCTTTCCTTCCTCCGTCCACTTCTTAAGGACCGCACCGACGGTTTGGTTAGGCTCCATCAAGCTTTTGAAGAGAGGAGATTCCGTGCCCCTCCTGCTCTTCCCATCTGCTCCCTCTTACCCTCTGTGGCATCTACGTCCAGCAGCCCGAGGGAGCCATCACCTTGGGCTTCTCCTTCATCGTTCGAGACGACCGCAACATCTTCTTCGAATTTCGGAACAACGTCGTCATCGTCGACACCTTTAATCTGACCGAATTTCGAAGGAGGCACTTCGAGATTGGAGAAGCCCTCCTCAACTACCTCCGCATCGTTCTTCTCTCTGGTACGGGAGGAAAGGTTCTTGCTCCACAGGTACAAACTCACGGTTGCGGAGACGGAGAATCGACGGGCAGCGCTCCCGGCAAGACGGAAGCCCTGACAGCTTTGTCCTCTGTCTCTCCGCTCCATTGCTCCGGCGGCGTCGAGCAACAAGCGACGACGATGCGATGGCTTCTGCTCCTGAGAAATGAAAAATAAAAATGCCAACTTTAATTAGAAATTGCAATTAAAAGAGAATGATTCTAAACCCTACGCATAACCGGAGAGGGGGATCGAAGGAGGAGGAGGTTGTACCTAAGAGGGATAGAAAGATGAACCCCTTTCATATTCAGAATAAAAAAGAAGAAAGAAAAAAATAATCAATCCAGTGAGAGAAAAAAGTAAGATGAGAGAGATCAAAAATTTGTATACGGAGTGAAAACTAGGGCTCCAAGTTTAGCTACCAAAATATTTTAGGGAATAGAGACTTCTAAATAATTTGATAGGTTTTAATAGAAATCGACTGTTTCTGTCCGTCGAAAATAAATCTACTGTCATGGTTCGTCATTTTTTACGAATATGAAGAGTCAAAAATTGTTGTTTTTGGTGTAGTGCATAGTAGATCCTCCATCATTGGCTTCCAAATCGTCCAGTTTCCTCCTGTGAGGGTGATCATACGAGTGTTCATTTGCTCCGTAGACATGGTTGTCAAAATCTCCAAAGTTCTTATACCAATTGTTGGGTATTAGACCAAAACGAATCGAACCTTCACTCTGATACCAAATGTTGGGCGCGTGCGAAAGCGTCTGCCAACCCACCTGATCAAAATCAACTCCCGTCTAACAGACACCAAGCACATGATGAAGACAAGTATATGGCGGTGACGTATGTCACCTGCACAAATCCTAATCTTTAATAACTCAGATGAAATTACAAGATTGATAGAACTCATGTTGAACCTTTTGTCCTAATAGGTTCAACTCCCTCACCACTCTCAAGAAGAAAAACAAAATATTACAATTGAACCCACTCACCAACCCGTAGTAATTTGCCTAACCGAAGTTGACGACTCCTCGATTAGATCTTCTTCTTCCTTCTATCTTGGATGACGAAGTCCTAAGAGTAAAGTACGAACTTTCTTTTAGATTTGCTTGTGGACAAGCATTCCGGATCTCCACGTTTATGCTTTTTGCTTATTCTTTGTGACTCCACCCTCACCCCATATATATAGGATGCCTATTTTAGGTCATAATATGATTTCTTAATTTGGAAGCCCTCATATAAGAATCCTATTACACCTAAAATAGCCCATCAATTATCCTATTTTAGATCATAAAATAATTTCCTAAAATAAGAATCCTATTATATCTAAAATAATGTAACACCAATTATGAACATTCAAATCAAATCAAATCAAATATTTAATAAGATTTGGATTCCATAAGTATGTTATTACCAAATCCAGGCTGGACTCCAACAAAGCCGTCCTTCATGCTTGGTGATGCCATTAAAGCACTCTCCACTCAGACAACCCCGAAGACTCAATAGTGGGTCTTTGTTTCAAAAGGGAAGCTTATGTTTATTCCAAAGCTGGATCACAATTTCCCATTGTATGCCTTCTATCCTACCACCATCAAAAGGTAGGTAAACTAGAACTTGACTCCCTATTAGGCTAGGGTCAAAGTTGGAAGAATCCTCCATAGATACGACAAAAACAAAAAAGGACACCTTTGAATGTGTATCTGATAGACCCTCCTACAATATTCGAGGTCTAGTGCCCGGATCAGTGCCTAGCAAGCTATCGCCTAATGCGACTCCCTATATGGAATCCATTTTTCCTAATCGATATGCAATAGAGGGAGGCAATACCTGATGGAAGAACTCATGCTTACTGGATGGATTTGTAAATCCCCTGACCACATTTGCTGGAACGACCTCACGCAGTAGATGTTAAAGACTTTTGAGTCTACCTTCAAGAGGATCGGTCTTTATCTTGCCAACAAGGCAAGTTGCATTGATCTCGTGCTATACACATACCAATTCATAGCTTTGGTGTAGTTGTATAATTCACGTACTAGAACTTCTTTAGTCCATTAGGAGAGATGGGCTTCGCCCTACACAATATACATGAAATATCGAAGCTGCCCATGGGTCAAGAGCCCTTTGAGAAGTAGACTTCTTACAATAAGGAGTTAACTGACTGGGAGGAGAAAAACACCAAAATTACGAACTACTACAAAGAATTGATGTGCTACTTCCATATGTGCCACAGAAAGAATAAGAAGAGCAAGATGGAAGGGAACGTTGTTCTGATCATCCACTAGGCCGACTACGTCCTCATCAGGCAAGCAGAGGGTACTAGTTCTCGCTATATGACCACTCTACCCTTGAGTCTTAGAATGATCTTATGGCATAGCTGGAGGAGACTGATAAGGTACTTGATGAGCAAGTAGCGTGATTCCAGAAGGTACAAGGGTTTACATCTTCTTTTATGATGCCCAGTAAATACTATTTGTCGAAGCAGCAGTGGTTGGTTATTTATCCTCGTGTCTACTAAAATGTGTTGTCCAGACGGCTCTGGTTTAATAGATCGGCTTAGCTGAAACCTTTTTCTCCTGGCAGTTTAAATAGTTTTCAAGCATTTACTCGCCCTTATGCCAGCTGTAGTGCCCTGTCCCGCTCAGTCATTCGGAGGAATCAGAACGGCGACGGTATTCAGACTTAGCCATGCAACGGATTGCCCGAAGACCCGCTCGGTCGAGACGACTCCTCGCTCAGGTGGGTGGCTTCGGTAAACTTACTTAAGCTTGGCCTTCACACTAATAAAATAAAAGTTTTCAACTGCACAAGTAGGCTTGATGATAAAATAGACGAATCCACATAGCTGAGGGAGAAATCCCAAGTTGGGTCGAATTGAGTTAGAATATGGAAAGGTCCCATGATAGCTTAGAATTGTTGCACAAAGTGCTTTGAAAATGACACTCGGTCCTTCGTCCCGTCGCTTGGTAGAGGGAAAGTTGGTCTAAGTTGCTGAGCTATGAACTTAGCAAAAGTCATAGGCGTCGCACGTATAAATGCTTGATAAAGCATGCACAATCCAATCGTCCAATGCTTGGCATAGCATAATTGTCCCACAAGTCTCAATGCACGTTTCTATGGTGCAAGGCTTGGTATAGCCTTTGTCCATCAAAGTTGTTGCACGATTGAGTCATAGCAAAGTTATTTTGGGCTATCAAAGTCATAGCAAGCACGATTCTACGATTTCTAAAGCTTGTTATAGCCATCTAGTCCCACGATCTCAAAGCCCGTCATATGGAGTATGACTTAGGCGATAGTGTCACACAGAGCCCAAATTGGTCTAAGGCATAAGCCACGGTCGGTTCAAAGATAAGTACTCAGCGGTCTTTGGCATTGATATGGAACACGGTTGATTAAGATGAGTTCGGTAGGAGGGCTACCAAATAGTCAGTCCTGAGTTGAGTCAAGGATAGGCTAACAAGAAAATGCTCGCGACCGTGGGTCGGCGAGACAGTCTTTGGTTTGGAAGTCTTTAACTTGGTCCTAAAAATATAGTAACACTAGAGAAGAATGACTGTGTGAGACGTCAGTTCGAGTCGAGTCTTGCATGTTCATGGACAACTAGTCGACAAGGACGATAGTTCCTTGTCACCCCAGTTTTTCGTTCTACGTATTTCCAGTATACGTATACGGAATCCTGACATGTATTTTTATTTTCCTGCCTGGCTAGCTAATTTCAGTTTAATCTTGATTAGGTTCGTCATGGCATGTAATGGTTTAACTTGGTTTATTTTGGGATGGCTTGGTTTATTCTTTGGTTCATCATGATAAACCCACCACCATCCCCCTTTATAACCCACCTAACTTTTCTCTCTCCTCCACTTTCTCATTAACTCTTCTTCCTTCTCCATTAAACCCACCACCAACCAAGAACACCCCTTAGGTAAGTACAACTTGCTTCCACAAGAGAGCCCATTTTTATTGTTCCATTAGCTTCTCCTCATGTTTCTAAGACACATTAGAACTTGTCATTTTCCATTTTGAGGCTTTAATTTTTGTAGATCTAGAAATTAGTTATTTTCGGATTTTGGTGGTTTTGATCTATCAAACTTCTTTGTTTTCAAGTTTTGATGGTTCCATGTTGTAGAAAATTTTATTCTACCCAATTTTAATATTTGAAAAGTTGGATTTGGACTTGTTTTGACCAAGTTATGGACTTTTGAAGCTTTGGGTTCAAACCATAGAGTTCTTGCTGTTTTGGAGAAGACAGTGAGCAGTGTGCGCGAGCTTTTTAGATTCCGCCACTGAGTTGCGCGCGCTCTTTAGCGCAGCGCAGTCTGACTCATACGCTGCCTTTTGGTGACGTGAGCGCAGTCTGACTCATACGCTGCCTTTTGGTGACGTGAGCGCAGTCTGACTCATACGCTGCCTTTTGGTGACGTGAGCGCAGTCTGACTCATACGCTGCCTTTTGGCGACGTAAGCGCAACCTGACGTGAGCGCAGCCTGACTTGAGCGTAGCCTTACTTGAGCGCAGTCTGACTCAGGCGCAACCTGATGTTTAGGCGCAACTGGACCTGACCCTACTTACCCTGGCGTAACTTGGCTAATGCCACTTGTTGGCCATAGTACCCCTTGCTCCCCCCTTGGGCGCATTATGTCCCCATATTCTCCTTTTTATGATTTTTGCACCCATTTTATATCCTTACGCCTTTTGATGTAAACTCGACATGAACTCGATGTGATCATGACATTATTTATGAATGTTAATCGGAACAAGGCTTAGTGATGGAATTGCATGATTAGTGACCCGCCGTGGTGTACTCTTGACAAGTAATTTGACATGATAATTCTTGATGGTGGTCCGTTGTGACGCACCCTTGCCTTGATAAGTAATCTTGATAAGCAACCCGACATGATAACCTTGATACGCTGTTGCGACGGCTAACCTGACATGCTAAGTGAATTCTTGAAACCGTGGGTAATTGTATTGAATATGCTTGTATAAGCAACCAGTCTTGTCTCGCATCATGTCTACGACATGTATCCCTGGTTACCACGGTCAGGGTTTCATACCGAATCTGACTAGGTTAATGACTAGATTGATCAAGTAGAGCATATAGAGAGGTATTCCGGCTACAAGCAATCCTGTTATCTGGGCGCCTTCCTTGATGGACTTGTAGCCTGCCGACGAGTAGGGCACATTTCCAGCTCACTGTTATGTGGGGCACTACATGAAACGATTACTATGCACACTGTCATGTGTTGCATCCAAGTCACCTAACGAGGCATGATAACTCTAAGCTTGAACCTTGCGTCTGGATAACCTGGATAGTCTGCAGGGCTTGTGGCCGTAGGCGTACCTCATTGCATCTTGCTAGTAACTAAGCTTGTGATAACCCTAGTTAGTTAAGTATCAAGCCGTACTCTTTGCTTGGCCGTGAATGATGGATGGAGTCCTATCTTGTCTAGTCTTGCCTAGATCCGGTACATGGATATCTCCGGACATGCTTGTTTATGCTTTACTTTATCGATAATTGGTTCGAGGCTAAGTTCTGTTCAGGTGAAGGGTTACAACCCCGGTCCTTGTTTGGTTTACGGGGTGTAACTTGGTTACCGGAATAGTCCTTTAGTTATCTTATCGTTTATCATCCTGTTTTCTTTAACTCATGTCTTATGTTATTTCACCTATGATTTATGTGCTGACATGCTGATTTTAGTTCTTAAGTGAAGCCCCCTTTGTGGCACTTGCTTTTTCTGGGGTCTGACCCAGCTGGTTTTGTATGGCCAGATTTTGGAGCAGCTACCGAGGATCCCCCAACTTTTCTGCCAGATGGTGAACACTAGAAGGAATCCCGGCAACGAGTGGATTTTATTTTGCTCTCCCACTCCCTTGTAAAAATATTCTTTTGAGGCGTTTAGCCGCCGAGCAAGTGTTAGCTCGTTTGCAACTTTACTTACTGTCTGCCCACGGGCTGTAGCATGATTGACAAATCCTAGGGTTGATCATGTATGACTTGAACTCTTGCTAGTCTTCGCATTTTGTATGACTAGCTTCATGATCATCTGAATATATAATGTATGGGACGCCTTACCTTGTATGCTTGATGATCTACCATCTTGTTATATCTACTTGTTGCTTGAGATTGAGACACTAGGCTTGTTATTGACCTTAAGAGACTGATGGCTTGTAGTAAACCCTCATGCATCTAGACAGCCGTAACCGTATTGCGATGTGAGATTCACTTCAATATACGTAGCTGGCTGTGTCTGTCCCCCGCTCTCCAGTATTCTGGTTCTGGGGCGTGACACGGTTTAAGTGGTGGCCCATGCAGGTCTTCTAAATCAAGATGTGTGAGGGTTTACCGGATAGATGTCTCAATCAACACTCGCCCTTGATCTCTACTCGTGCCTTCTGATCTTTCAGAATCCTTGACCTTATCACATGTTTGTGTCCTCGATCTATCATGGTCCTTTCTTATTGTTCCCTATGTCGTTTCCTTCAGCGGCATTGTTTCTGGTCCTACCGATCAGCAAGGCGGAGCACCTCCAGTGGACCAGCAGCAACCTGGAGACCAAGCCCAGCACTCTGGAGTGGCCTCCCGAGTCATGCATTCCGGGGACCCCGAGCCCCCAGTTCAGCCAGTCCAGCCTGCAGAGCCTGACGATGGCACCTTGGTGGGTCTCATCAGGACATTGCTTGCGTCTCAAGATAGTCGGGGCGATGCCCTGCACCAGGCAGTACAGGATGCCATGGGCCGTGTTGGTTATCAAGGGAACAGTGCGGCTAGCAGTTTCAAGCGCCTCAACCCTCCCTTCTTTGATGGGAGTGAAGACGCTATTGCAGCTGATGCGTGGCTCCAGGACATTGAGATTATCTTAGATGCAGCCAAGACTCCAGAAGGTGAGAAGGTAGCTGTGGTGCGCCTACAGTTATTGGACCTAGCCCGCACCTGGTGGGCGATGATAGCAGTTGGTTTGGCAACGACTGTCCCGTGGGCGGTATTCAGTGACAAGTTTCAGATCAAGTACTTCGATGCTGTGGCTTGGCACGACCTATAGACGAAGTTCACCAATCTCAGGCAGATGAGCAGGACGGTCGATGGATATGCGGCCGAGTTTTCAAGACTGAGTCGTTTTGCTCCCACTTTGGTGGCAACTGAGTTTGATCGAGCGCAGCGGTTCCAGCAGGGACTCTACCTAGAGATCATTCTTGCAGTGGAGCAGTTTGAGCATCAGACCTTTGATGCTGTTTTGCGGGCAGCTAAGAGGCATGAGTATACCTCGCAGAGAATTGTAGACAGAACTGGAGGACGGAAGCGGTCCCATGGTCAGATGATCCAGTCTTCAGCCCCAGCCCCGGCAGCTAGGGCCTTGACCATTGGAGCTCCGAGGAGGGCAGCATCAGTTACGTCGGTTCAGCATTCGACTCCGACATATCCTCAGCAGCAGAAGCGGAGGCAGTCTTCCACTATGGGCTGCACTCATTGTGGGAAGCCAGGGCATGTAGTGTCAGAATGTCGTCAAGCACAAGGATTGTGTTTGGCTTGTGGGGCACCAGATCACATGATAGGGTCCTGCCCACAGAGAGCCGGTTCATCCTCATCGGCCCAGACTAGTCCCTCAGTGAGGGGACCAGCACCAGTGCAGCAGCAGCAGTATCAGCCTCCGAGGCCATTGCCGCCTCAGGCTCAGGCATTCCAGCAGCAGCGACCGCAACAGTATGCCCAGGTCCAAGCTCAGGTTCAGAACCGTCAAAGAGGTTTCCAGCAGAGAGGACCAGCACCCAGAGGGCACGGTCAAGCGATGGCTTTGACCGTAGAGGAGGAGTTAGCATCAGGTGAGGTGGTGGCAGGTACCATTCTCGTCAACTCTTTTCCTGTATCAGTATTATTTGATTCAGGTGCATCACATTCATTTATGTCTGCACGATTCGCGACACGGATAGGACTGGAGCCCGAGTCATTATCAGTAAGGCTCAATATACTTACTGGTAACGGACTTGTGGGTGTAGATAGGGTGTTTTCCTCGTGTCGAATTGTAGTTAGCGGTAGAGAGTTTCCCGCTAGGTTAATAGAGTTCCCGATGGCCGATTATGATGTAGTCCTAGGAATGGATTGGTTGAGGGACCAGTATGCTAGAATAGATTGCCATGTCGGCAAGATTATTTTTAGTATTCCCGGTGAGCCAGAATTTTCATTTTCTCGAGGCAGAGTAGAACCGTCTTCCCCAACATTGCGGATGACCGTAGCAGCAGCAGTTCAGTTTCCTAGAGTTGTAGAAGAGTTTCCTGACGTATTTCCCGAAGAGCTTCCAGGTATGCCCCAGAGAGAGAGATAGAGTTCACTATCGACTTGATTCCAGGGACGACACCAGTGTCAGAGAGAGTCTATAGGATGGCACCATCAGAGTTGGAGGTCCTGTACAAGATGATTGAAGAACTTAGAACCAAGGGATTTATTCGTGCTAGCGGATCACCTTGGGGAGCTCCGATGCTTCTTGTGAAGAAGAAGGATGGTACGTCAAGATTATGTGTTAATTATCGTACCTTGAACTCTGTAACAATTAAGAACAGATATCCTTTACCAAGGATAGATGATTTATTTGATCAGCTCAGGGGAGCGGCAGTATTCTCGAAGATTGACTTGCGATCAGGGTACCATCAGATCAGAGTCAGAGAGCAGGACATCCCGAAGACAGCATTTAGATCGAGGTATGGACATTGGGAGTTCCTTGTTATGCCATTTGGAGCGACCAATGCGCCGGCCGTATTCATGGACCTCATAAATCGTATCTTCATGCCCTATTTGGACCAGTTCGTGATAGTGTTCATAGACGACATCTTAGTCTATAGCGAGAACGAGGCAGAGCATGAGCAGCATCTTCGTGTAGTTCTTCAGATTCTCAGGGAGCACCAGTTGTACGCAAAGTTCAGTAAGTGCGAGTTTTGGTTGGATTGTATCTCGTACTTGGGTCATATCATCACCAGAGGTGGAGTGGAAGTTGATCCCCAGAAGATAGTGGCTATAGAGACATGGCCAGTACCTAGCACCATTGCAGAAGTTCGGAGTTTCCTCGGATTGGCCGGCTATTACCGACGTTTTGTGTCAGACTTTGCTCGGATTTCAGCTCCACTGACGTAGTTGACCCGTAAGGATGTGCAGTTTGCTTGGACAGCAGAGTGTCAGAGTTCATTTGAGAAGTTGAAGCAGAGATTGATGACGGCTCCTATTCTCACGCTTCCCGACAGGAAGGGAGGATTTTCAGTTTATTGTGACGCATCCGACAAGGGATTAGGATGTGTCTTGATGCAGCATGGTAAGGTAGTCGCTTATGCGTCACGTCAACTTCGTGACCATGAAAGGAATTACCCAACCCATGACCTGGAGTTAGCAGCCGTAGTTTTTGCATTGAAACTTTGGAGACATTATTTGTATGGAGATCGGGTGGAGATTTTCACCGACCACAAGAGTCTGAAGTATGTGTTTACCCCGAAGGATCTTAATATGCGTCAGAGGAGATGGCTAGAGCTACTTGTGGATTATGACATCAGCTTGCAGTATCATCCTGGGAAGGCCAACGTGGTAGCATATGCATTGAGCAGGAGAGCCAGAGTTTATTTTCTAACGGCGCAGCCAGAGTTGTTAGCAGATCTTCAGAAGATGGATATTGAAGTTGCTCTTCCTTCCAGTGTGGCATTGATGACCAGTATGCAAGTTCAGTCCAGTATAGTTGAGAGGGTCAAGTTAGCTCAGTCCACGGACTCTAAGCTTCAGCGGCTTAGGACAGAATGTGTGGTAGGACAGAGACCAGAGTTATGCATTCATGAGGACGATACACTTCGACATGGGAGACGTCTTTGTGTACCCAGTGGTGATATCAGACAGGAGATCATGGCAGAGGCTCACAGTTCTCAGTATTCAATTCATTCCGGCGGTACGAAGATGTATCGTGATATTCGACAGCATTTTTGGTGGAATGGCATGAAGAGGGAGATAGCCCGGTTTGTCTCTCGTTGTTTAGTTTGTCAACAAGTTAAGGCCGAACATCAGAGACCAGCTGGACTTCTTCAACCTTTACCGATCCCGGAATGGAAAAGAGAGCACATTACCATGGATTTTGTAACTGGATTACCTAGATCCCCAGCTGGGAGAGATGCCATCTGGGTTATAGTTGATCGTCTCGCGAAGGTAGCTCATTTTCTTCCTTTCAGAATCGGTCAGTCGACGGATCAACTTGCAGAGATGTACCTCAGGCAGATAGTCAGATTACATGGAGTGCCAGTCAGTATTGTGTCCGATAGAGATTTAAGATCCACCTCACACTTTTGGCGAAGTCTTCAAGAGAGTTTGGGGACTCGTCTCAAGTTCAGTTCAGCCTACCATCCGCAGACAGATGGTCAGTCAGAACGTACGATCCAGACTCTTGAAGACATGCTACGGTCATGTACACTCGACTTCGGTGGTTCGTGGGAAGATCACTTGCATCTCATGGAGTTCTCCTATAACAACAGTTTCCAGGCTAGTATCCAGATGACACCTTTCGAGGCCTTGTACGGCAGGAAGTGCAGATCTCCTTTAGCTTGGGACGATATCGGTGAGAGGCAAATGCTTGGACCAGAGATGGTGACGCGGACTATTGAGGTGGTCAGACAAGTCAGAGATCATCTTCGAGTTGTCCAAGATCGTCAGCGTCATTGGGCCGATTCCCATCGGCGCCCTCTTAAATTTTCTGTCGGCGACCACGGATTCCTTAGGATCTCGCCTACCCGTGGCGTCATTCGATTCGAAGTGCGGGAAAAGCTCAGTCCTAGGTATATAGGGCTGTTTGATATTTTAGAGTGAGTAGGTGATGTATCCTATCGTCTCGCTCTTTCGCCGTCGTTACGTGAGGTACATGATGTCTTCCATGTATCCCAATTACGACGGTATATCCCGGATCCGAGTCATGTCCTTGATCATTCGGAATTGGTTGTTGGTACCAACCTTTCGTATGAGGAGAGACCCGTATCTATATTGGACCGGAGGGAGAAGATACTCAAGAACAAGACTATCAAGTTAGTCCGTGTTGCTTGGGGTCATCACTCCTTGGGTGAGTCAACATGGGAGCGTGAGGTTGATATCCGATCGCGATATCCCGACCTGTTTGACTCGTAAGGTATAATGTCTTTCTTATGCCTTATGCTTAAGTTCCTTGCTTGCATGAATGATTGCTTGATTGACTGCTAGTCCTATATTGTCTATAATTGATATAGCTTGCTCGACATCTCTAGTCTCTTGATTAAATTTCGAGGACGGAATTCTTTTAAGGTGGATAGAGTTGTCACCCCCGTTTTTCGTTCTACGTATTTCCAGTATACGTATACGGAATCCTGACATGTACTTTTATTTTCCTGCCTGGCTAGCTAATTTCAGTTTAATCTTGATTAGGTTCGTCATGGCATGTAATGGTTTAACTTGGTTTATTTTGGGATAGCTTAGTTTATTCTTTGGTTCATCATGATAAACCCACCACCATCCCCCTTTATAACCCACCTAACTTTTCTCTCTCCTCCACTTTCTCATTAACTCTTCTTCCTTCTCCATTAAACCCACCACCAACCAAGAACACCCCTTAGGCAAGTGCAACTTGCTTCCACAAGAGAGCCCATTTTTATTGTTCCATTAGCTTCTCCTCATGTTTCTAAGACACATTAGAACTTGTCATTTTCCATTTTGAGGCTTTAATTTTTGTAGATCTAGAAATTAGTTATTTTCGGATTTTGGTAGTTTTGATCTATCAAACTTCTTTGTTTTCAAGTTTTGATGGTTCCATGTTGTAGAGAATTTTATTCTACCCAATTTTGACCTTTGAAAAGTTGGATTTGGACTTGTTTTGACCAAGTTATGGACTTTTGAAGCTTTGGGTTCAAACCATGGAGTTCTTGCTGATTTGGAGAAGACAGTGAGCAGTGTGCGCGAGCTTTTTAGATTGCGCCACTGAGTTGCGCGCGCTCTTTAGCGCAGCGCAGTCTGACTCATATGCTGCCTTTTGGTGACGTGAGCGCAGTCTGACTCATACGCTGCCTTTTGGTGACGTGAGCGCAGTCTGACTCATACGCTGCCTTTTGGTGACGTGAGCGCAGTCTGACTCATACGCTGCCTTTTGGTGACGTGAGCGCAGCCTGACGTGAGCGCAGCCTGACTTGAGCGCAGCCTGACTTGAGCGCAGCCTGACGTGAGCGCAGCCTGACTTGAGCGCAGCCTGACTTGAGCGCAGTCTAACTCAGGCGCAACCTGATGTTTAGGCGTAACTGGACCTGACCCTACTTATCCTGGCGCAACTTGGCTAATGCCACTTGTTGGCCATAGTACCCCTTGCTCCCCCCTTGGGCGCATTATGTCCCCATATTCTCCTTTTTATGATTTTTGCACCCATTTTATATCCTTACGCCTTTTGATGTAAACTCGACATGAACCCGATGTGATCATGATATTATTTATGAATGTTAATCGGAACAAGGCTTAGTGATGGAATTGCATGATTAGAGACCCGCCGTGGTGCACTCTTGACAAGTAATTTGACATGATAATTCTTGATGGTGGTCCGTTGTGACGCATCCTTGCCTTGATAAGTAATCTTAGTAAGCAACCCGACATGATAACCTTGATACGCTGTTGCGACGGCTAACCTGACATGCTAAGTGAATTCTTGACACCGTGGGTGATTGTATTGAATATGCTTGTATAAGCAACCAGTCTTGTCTTGCATCATGTCTAGGACATGTATCCCTCGTTACCACGGTCAGGGTTTCATACCGAATCTGACTAGGTTAATGACTAGATTGATCAAGTAGAGCCTATAGAGAGGTATTCCGGCTACAAGCAATCCCGTTATCTGGGCGCCTTCCTTGATGGACTTGTAGCCTGCCGACGAGTAGGGCACATTTCCAGTTCACTGTTATGTGGGGCACTACATGAAACGATTACTATGCACACTGTCATGTGTTGCATCCAAGTCACCTAACGAGGCATAATAACTCTAAGCTTGAACCTTGCGTCTGGATAATCTGGATAGTCTGCAGGGCTTGTGGCCGTAGGCGTACCTCATTGCATCTTGCTAGTAACTAAGCTTGTGATAACCCTAGTTAGTTAAGTATCAAGCCGTACTCTTTGCTTGGCCGTGAATGATGGATGGAGTCCTATCTTGTCTAGTCTTGCCTAGATCCGGTACATGGATATCTCCGTACATGCTTGTTTATGCTTTACTTTATCGATAATTGGTTCGAGGCTAAGTTCTGTTCAGGTGAAGGGTTACAACCCCGGTCCTTGTTTGGTTTACGGGTTGTAACTTGGTTACCGGAATAGTCCTTTAGTTATCTTATCGTTTATCATCCTGTTTTCTTTAACTCATGTCTTATGTTATTTCACCTATGATTTATGTGCTGACATACTGGTTTTAGTTCTTAAGTGAAGCCCCCTTTGTGACACTTACTCTTTCTGGGGTCTGACCCAGCTGGTTTTGTATGGCCAGATTTCGGAGCAGCTACCGAGGATCCCCCAACTTTTCTGCCAGATGGTGAACACTAGAAGGAATCCCGGCAACGAGTGGATTTTATTTTGCTCTCCCACTCCCTTGTAAAAATATTCTTTTGAGGCGTTTAGCCGCCGAGCAAGTGTTAGCTCGTTTGCAACTTTACTTACTGTCTGTCCACGGGCTGTAGCATGATTGACAAATCCTAGGGTTGATCATGTATGACTTGAACTCTTGCTAGTCTTTGCATTTTGTATGACTAGCTTCATGATCATCTGAATATATAATGTATGGGACGCCTTACCTTGTATGCCTGATGATCTACCATCTTGTTATATCTACTTGTTGCTTGAGATTGAGACACTAGGCTTGTTATTGACCTTAAGAGACTGATGGCTTGTTGTAAACCCTCATGCATCTAGACAGCCGTGACCGTATTGCGATGTGAGATTCACTTCAATATACGTAGCTGGCTGTGTCTGTCTCCCGCTCTCCAGTATTCTGGTTCTGGGGTGTGACATTCCTCGAGCAGCAACCCAGGGCCACGGGACCGACTCGGCCTAGGAGGAAACATGGTATAGTCTTGCAAGGATGATAGCACAGGTTAAGCGGGGACTTGCAACGGGACTAGCTACTTGCATTGAAAGGACCCCGAAAAACAAAACTATTCGTCCAGGATAGCTTGTTATGCTAGTGACCTTTCATATAGATGGGTCGGCACGGGCGATAATCTGCAGGTGTGCCTTTGGATGGAGTCGAGTTGAATATGTGCACTATCAGAAGACAATGTTTGAGGCCTAAGATTTGGCTGCAACGTAGACACCGTGCTTCGGCACGAGATGTGGCGTCGATTCTTAAGTTGTTGGCATAGAGTTGCACAAGTTGGATTTGAGTCATTGCTAGTTTAAGTCAAGAACCGTCGCAAGGCAAAGTTGGTTAGGTGACACTAAGTTCACAAGTCTTGGTTTGGTCAGTTGGTGATTTAAAGTAGCAAGGGCCACGAGACGACAATATGGTTAAGTCATACTGAGTTGCGAGACACAGCCTCAAGATGGACACAAGAATAGGTCTCATGATACGACCACATTGACGGCACAATGGACTTATAGCACGGTCACATGGAAATTGGGTACTATCGTGTAGTTTCGTCTTTGAGTATGGACCGAAAAGCAAATACGACTTGATAAGTTGACGTTGTTGACACGAGAAGGATTTAGAGGCAAGGTATAAGTAGCTAGTACAAGGCACATAAATGGTCTAGAGACACAAAATAGGCCGAGAGTCTATGTCCTAAAATCGAACCTAAGGCATGTAGCTCCCCTTCACGAAAAATTTTTGAAATTATTTTTTTATTATTTATTTGATTTAAATGGTGATTTTTAGAATTTTATAAATAATTATTTAGTTAATTATTACGGTAGATGACTTTAGCCATGGTTGAGTTTTGAAGTACCAGATGACTAGGAATCATGGCACGAATAGTGTAGTGGCGTGCCTTGACTAGTGTATTAGCCATGCCAAGGAAGACCCAGACATAAGTGTGTCCTAGTTAGGAAAACCAGGCCAAGTTGCGACTTAACCTCTAAAGACGTTTTAATTATTTATTATTTAGATTATTGACTTTTAGAGGACTCGGTCATACCAAACTAACCCGAACCCAACTCAAACCCGTGTAGGCACCTAGTGAGACCAAAGGCGTCCATGTAGACGTATGTCGTATCACTATTCTAATTTGGTGACCCGATAGCCAATTTCACAAAAGGTGGTTGTATTTATATATATTATAAGTTCTTAACATTAAATAATGTTTTATTGATAATATAGTAAATAATTTTCCTTAACAAATATGTTAGACTTTATGGAAATTATCTAGGTTATATATATATATATATATATATATATATATATATATATATATATATATATATATATATATATATATATAAGCGTATTTAAGGTATATGGCAAATTAGGCTTATATATATATATATATATATATATATATATATATATATATATATATATATATAAAAATATATATATATATATATATATATATATATATATAAATATATTTTTTTATACATATATATATATATATATATATATATATATATATATATATATATATATATATATATATATATATTAAAATATATTTATATATATATATATATATATATATATATATATATATATAATATCATCGTATTTTATTTATGTAAATTTTTAGTATATAGATTTAAGATTTTTGTATTTCTATTATAGATTGTATTTAGAATATCTTATTCCTTATATTGAATGTATGGTGTACATGTATATTATCATTATACATGTAAATATATGAATGTATACATAGGTGTATATATAGAATAACAAATAGAAAAAGAAAAAGAAGTAATAAAAGAAATAGCAATCCCAAACCCAGCCTATGCCAGCCCAGACCTGGCCCAGGACACACCCACACCACAGCCAAGCCCATCCCGAGCCGAGCCTGGGCATGCCCCAAGTTCCCAACCCACGCGCCTCCTTTCTTTCACATATATACGAGAGAGAGGAAGGGGGATTCTCAAAACCCTAACCCCACGATCGTGCCCCTGCCCCGCGCACGTGCCAGCACCGCCGTTGGCAGCAGTCGGCCGGCGACAGAGCCACCGGAGGCTGGCCAAACCGAGCCACAGAAACAGCAGCAATGGCAGGAGTTGCAGCAAGTTCGTGACGCCGTAACTCCCTCGTTGCTCCACCGAATTGTGTTCCGATTCTTTAGGTACAACTACAACCTAACCCCCTTTGCTTCGAATTAACTAGCTCAATTTACTTTGCCCTACATGCTTCACAAATCGAGCCCAAAAATGGGCCAAGCTCTGCTTAAAACAGATTAGAGAGCAGTCCAAAACCCTCACTTGGAAGAGAGATTGTGGACAAACCATTAGGAGATTTCAAAAACCAATTAAAGGCAGATAAAGACAACCTATAGGGCTTCGAACCCTTTTTCGTAGAATCGGATTTCGTCGACTGTGCATCGAGAAATCGGACGTTCAAAACTGATAAAAATCTGTTTTCAAAATATTAAAAATATAGAAATTCCTCCGATACGACGTGCGTTCCGCCAAACCGGACGACGTAGTCGTGCACCGTAAGCATCGAAAGGTGCGTATGAATATTGCGGACGTGTGGGCTTTGACGAAAATTAAATTGGTTGCGTGTGCGCGATGAATTTGATACATATCTATCGAAATTTACCGTATCGGCCTCTGTGCAAATTTTCTAATTACTTTGTGCACGTTCTTCAGATCGAGACGAAACTTGCGCCAACAGGACCGTATCGTTTTTCTGGTCCTGTATGCCATGTTTGGTCAGATTATGAGACAGTTGATCGGACCGCCGTTTTGTGGGCCCCATGATCCGATTCAACGGACAATTTTGTGCACGGCCTGCCGGAATTCAACTTTGGACATACGGTTGGGTTCGTATCATCAAAACGAATCCATAGACATATAGTTTGACGACTTTGGAGACCATTGACTCTGGCACGCTTTTCGGTGCAAAGTGGGTCCAACGGCGGATATCGTTTTTGTCCGAAATTATCGTTTTGCTCCTGTGTCCAGAATTGGACTTAAGGACCGGAAATTTTAGCTAATTTGACTAATCTGGAAACGTTGGTAACATCTATTACAGCTTTTGAAGACAGTTGTGAGACTTGGACTTTCTGACTTGTTGATTGGCGATATATTGTTGGTTCTCCGTGCAACCCTCAGACAAGTATACTTTGCCGATCATATGCAGTATTTATATTGTTTTCTTTCTATTGTACTTCTTTCATGTGGTTACCTGTTTCCCATATTGTGATTGGTTTGTCTTTGACTGTTTACTTGTTTCTAGATTTATGTGCACGTATAGGATATTCGACATTGCTTGATTATTGGTCATTACGTGTTACCTTGTCTCGTGATTGAGTTGTCAGTTTCTATATCTTGTTCTTGACTTGACCATTCTTGACTGGGAGTATCTTGCATTGTACTACAGTTGAGATATACTATAGATTGGAAGTATCTTACATTGTACTACGACCTATAGCCGATTCTTTTATCTTGATATTGCTTGATTGACTTGACTTGAGACATGCCATAGATTGGGAGTATCTTGTATTGTACTACGACCTATAGCATATATTGATTGATTGATTAACCTGACTTGTGACACTATAAATTGGGAGTATCTTGTATTGTACTACGATTTATAGGAGTTTACTTGACCTTGTATCCTTTAGGAGAGGAGATCGATATTAGAATTGGCTAATCTCGACTGAGAGTATCCTGATTTGTACGTCAATTGAAACACTATAGATTGAGAGTATCTTGCATTGTACTACAAGCTATAGGAGTTCTGATTGATTGTTAGCCAAGTCTAGTATTACATTTCCACACGACTTGTCGTCATTAGATATTATTCTTGCAGTGTTCTTATCTTTCGTACATGTTATTTACTGTTATATTAGTAGGCATGTTTTATGTTGTAACGCCTCAGTCCCAAAATACGTAGGACTAGGAACATAAATATGCCAGCTGTATTCATACGAAGTATACTCCAATATATGGAAGCCTCGTATAAATACATAAGCTGTAAAATACAGTAGAACCATAACTAATCTCATCCACACAGAATAAATGAATAAAAGATCATATAATGAGAATAAATTTGTCTTGATACAATATGTTGGGCGGAGACAAATCTACTACCAACAAAATAAGGAAAAGTACATGATAGAATAAATGATTTTGGCGAGCAGAACGAAGATGATCCAAGTGCAATCATCCTCGAGAAATAGCAATGATCACGGCTAAAGCCTAAGCACCTGCGAAAGACAATAGCACACACCTGGGGAGATAACCAGGTCCTCAGAGGGACGTAACAAGACACATAATGTCATGCCATATAAACTGAATATATATTGCTCAAACAAATAAGTAAATCGAATTATAACATGTTCCAATACGCACCTACTGAACGAGCGTACCATCCTCCCAACCAAACAAGGACAGGAGATGGTAAGCTAATTCACGGCAACGTATCTTCCCATGCTATGAATCCAATATGGTATCCGGACCCCAACAAGGTTCAATACCTTCTCATCGAAGTAGTAAGTCACACCTACAACCAAACAAGGACAAGATGTGACAAACTAATCCGCGACAAGTTATTGTTCCAAGCCACGGTCAGATACAAGTATCCAAACCAAAAGTACTCGTACCTAACGGATAGGGTAGCCTACCGTTCTAAGTAAAATATAGTTAAGAACAATCCTTCCTACGCATGGGCCCTGGCTAAATAGGATCGGCGTAGTCCCCCTTGGGCACCAGAGGCCCCATCAGTAAGAGCATGACGTTTCGCAGAATCGTCAGTGGCCGTCAGTAATCATGGGTAATCTGACCCGCGTCTCCGGCGGAGCTCACGGGTGACAAAAGGAAAGTGCATCGAAGCCCATACGCTAATGAGTTGTCCTCCCCGCCCAATGCCTACTGTGTTGTATCCACAACACAAACCACTATAACCGCTAAGTCAAACTAGCATGCAACTTCTATTAGCGGTTATTCCTATCGCACGGCTTGTACGTACTGGTGGCCAGCCAATCATGTACTTCCGTGTTCTACATGCGACACACAACTTCGTGTTACAATGTGTCAAGACCAATGAATGCAACACACAAGGTGGTCCCTTAAATCTAGGTTTAAATTGTAAGAAAAATAATACACAGCAGAAAACTGAACAGTAAATTCTAACAGTTATGCTATGTATCACAGTTTATTTTGCATAAAGAAAATAATGAACATGCATGAAATATGAGCTAAAATAATTAAACAGCAAATGGCAAGGTGTCTTGCCAGGTAGAGCGCCTGGTGTGCTGCGATAATCAATGTGGCACGAACTGCAACTTCGGTGCAACAACTATGCAAGGTGACCATGGATGGTGACACGGTCGGTTCCATTGGGTCCAGGAGGGTCAAATTGGTTAGGGAGGACATAAGGTAGTAGAGAATTGGTGAAGGAATAGGAAAGATGGGCTGAATTACGAGATGGAGAAAAACCGTAGGAAATCAATTAATATATTTGATTTTAGAAAATATTTTAAAATATTGAAAGAAAAATTATATGTATATAAGTAAATATTTTATTGACTAGGATATATTTTTGTAGATACTGCAAAAATCAAAAAGTGTTTTTAGACAGAAACTCTAAGTTTGTCGAAATAAGAAAAAATTTATACGTAGAAAGCTATATATAAATATTTTGAAGCGACTTGAAATTCATAGTATAATTTGGTAACAAATTTTTATACATTTAGAAAAATATTTTAGAAAGGAAAATATAACATCTCAAAAATTGGCTTAGGGCAAACAATATCAAAGGATCATATAATCATAGGAAAACCAACCTTTAAAAGTTTATAGACCTCAAACCTATTTTTATCACCCAAATCTTGAAAATATTATCTATATATATTTTAACAAATAATACAATAATATAGTAATAATTATAATAATAAAATAAAACCAGTAAATAATAATAAAATTATGGTCATAATACATACATTTATCTTAATATTAATAATAAAATAATAGGGTTATAAAGGCATCATATATACCAGTATATGTATCTAGTATACATTGCTGCAAAAAAATTATTAACAACAATAATAATAATAATAATAATAATAATAATAATAATAATAATATTAATATTAATAATAATAAAATAATAATATTAATAATAATACCAATACTTTGTATATATTGCAGGTAATTTAATTAAATATTTAATACTGTAATGGAACAAAATAGCATACAGCAAAAATTTAATAGAAAGGAAAAAGAAAGAAATCACAAGGAAACAAAAGAATCAGAACTCAAAGACCACAGATCCTTTCCTTCTCAGTACTGTACAGGCACTTTAGAGAGAGAGAAAACAAAACAAACAACAAAAAAAAAACATTAAAAAGGGAAAGGGAGAGAGAAGGTCGGGAGAGAGAGAGGAGTAGAGAAGGGACGAGAGAGAGATGAGCGGAAGGAGATTGGTGAGTCGGCGGGCGAGTGGGGGAAAGGTGGAGGCCGTCTCATCGGCGGGCGGAGGCTCGATCGGCGGACAGGCGGAGGAGAGTGAGGGTTAGTCGGGCGGCGCCGGAGGTTGAGAGGGGCGGCAACGCGGGAAGTTCACGGCCGGGCGACTGTCGGGTCGGGGCTCCGACCATGGAGGCTGAGGCGGAGCTCCGGTCGGCGGAGGAACTGAGGCGAGAGGGAGAGGGTCGAGCGCGGGAGGGGAGAAGTGCGGCGGCGGAGGCGCTGCGGGGCTCGCCGGCCTAGGGTTCCGGCGAGTGAGATGCTCGCGGCACGGGGTCAGGTTCGGGCAGCTCGACAAGGCTGGCACGACCCGGCGGGGGTAGTCGTCGATCGGTGGCCTGTGATCCATGAGAAGGAGGTCGGTTCGAACCCAGCGCAGGTGCTGGCCGGAGAGGGCACGGTGGTGGATCGGCATGGCGAGGGTGGCCGTCGAGTCAAAGGTGAGTTTAGGGTTTTTAATTCCTTCTTCTATTTCTATATGCTGGTGGTGGTGGTCCGGCCATTGGCCGTGGTGGCGGTGGTGGTGGCGTTGTGATAGGGAAGTGGTGATGATGTCGGAGATGGTGGCGGGTTGTGGTGACGGCCACGGCAAGGGTGGCCGGGCATGGGTGCTGCAGGCTTGGGGCGGTGCTCGGGGTGGTGTTGGTAATTTCGGGTGGTGTTGTCGAAGGTGGTGGTGTCAGCAGGTGGCTGTTCGCGGGGCTGGTGTGATTGGGTCGGGTGGCCGAGGACGGGTGGTTCTGGTGATGTCGATGAAAGGGGTAGCTGGTGACGGTAGGGGTTCGACGGTGACGGGTTCGATCTTGGTGGCTGCGGGTTTGGATAGATTAGAAATTTGATATATGGTGTCGGGGTTGTCGACACGGGGAACTGAATGTATATGTAATCTATGGAATAAGAATTTGGACGGGGAACACGGACACGAGGCACGCACCATTGGTTTGTGGAATTTGTGGATGAATAATGAAAAGTTGGAGGAGTACCTGCCTAGTTATAGGATGTGGGAATTCCCAATTAGATAATGATTAGGATTGTTTAAACCCAATTTAGATATTTAAATTACTAATTTAAATCAATGAATTCAAATCCAAATCCAATTTTAAATCTAATTAATCCCTATCCTTTATTAAAAACAATTAAGATAAATCAATTTACAAATATAGATACTTATTTAAATAAATCCAAAAAATTAAATCAACATTTAAATCTTCACAAAAAGTTTGAAATATATTTTCCAATAATATTAATATTAATAATTTCGAAAATTACATTAATATTTTAAATATCTTTTTGAATAATAAATTATTAATATTAATGAATCTCGAAAATTATATTTTTACTAGCAAAATATTTAGGAATTATATGTATGCATAAGAATATATTTTATTATTAATAACTGCTATAAACGAAAAGGCTTTCATAATTAAAATCGTAAACTTGAAAATAATAGCTAGAAATAATTATTGTCTATATTTCTTTGAAACTATAAGAATAATAAAAATAATATTTTTCAAAAATATGTACGCTCGCACATATTCGCATTCGTCGAGCAATTACGAAAGACGAACCTTCGCACACGACGTATAATACGACTACGTGACGTACAATACAATTTTTTTTTAAATCAGTACAAATTTAATATAAAAAAAAAGTAGTAGAAATTTTAGGGGTTTTACATCCTACCCAACTTAAAAGAAATTTTAGGGGTTTTACAGTCTAATTGCCACAACTTTAATAATTCGAATAGTTTAAAATTTTTTTACAATAAAATGAAAAATACATCTGAAGTACATTGCTTTCCACAAACATCATGAATTATAAAGAAGAAGAAAAATCTAGGCAACCAGCTCATCAGTCTCGAGATCATCGTCCTCTAGTTGGGACCTCGGAAAAATCGCGGAACAAAGCCTCATCAGTGGTACCTAAAATGTTGGTTCTCCAGTCAGGAGGGAGCAAAGTACAATTCATGCTAATCTTGACAATTAATTTAACAATAAAATTATGCACTTTTAAACAGTTTGAAGATGAACAGTTTTGAAACAATACAGTACAGTGATGTGAATAGGCAATGTATATGACCGGCTTGGGTTACAGTAGTATCTAGCGATACGGTATGGCTTGTCCCCATGTGAAGAGGGGAAAGCTAATACAGTCAGTTACAGTAATTTGGATGTGGTCATAAACATTACTCTACTCCCCCAGTCCCCAACAGTACAGTCAATACTCCCGAAAGAGTTCATGTTTGAATAGTGGTTTAAAATTGCAGTGAAGTGATTATTAAATAATTGTAATCAACATAAATGTACTTGCCTTTGTTTTAGAATGACTGGATAGACGAGTCGATACCGAGGAGGAACGTCAGGTGTAACTTCAAGTTCCTACAGTTGAGAACTCGACTTAGATTCCTGAATAACCAGACTAAGTGTGCTAGTTGCAATCTCTAGTAGTCATGTCCTAGTCAGGTTTTATGTTGTATTAATTTACAGCTAACGATTATGTCGCAACTACGTGCGTTGATTAAGCCGGTTAATTGGTTTATTTGGAAATACATGAGAATCAATTACAATTGGAAAACTTTGTGTTTTGTAATATATTTATAAAAATACAATTTCTTTTAGTAATAAACTGTGAACTAATTATTTAATAATATTTTATCCATTTTAACTAGATTCGTAAATAATCAGTAAATCGCGCTCTAATCTACGATTACGCGACTAATCAAAACCACCCAAATTCACATCCACCAGAAAAAGAAAAATAAAATAAACTACGCTACACAATACAGTGGCACAGCTAATGGTCCTAGGGTGGGCTTATGCCCGGTACAATTTCTTTTACATTAAATAAGAGAAAATGACTGAAATATTAAATAAAGTGCAGAAATTAAATGACTATAATAAATAGCCTAAATGTTAAATAAAATAATTAAAAATAAAACTAAGAGTCTTAGACTCGGTCCATTCCTCAAAATTCGGCTAATACCACAACGTCCGGTCGGACCGGTGCGTTTGCATTTCGCCGGGGCCCACAGACCGGTACGGTCGTCGCCCGAAAATTAGTTTAAAATTAATTTCCGAAAATCCAATTTTGAAATCAATATAATATAGTTTTTGTAAAAATTTGGGCAACACTTCCTCTATTTCGGGACAAACCCAAAACTGGGAAATGCGCCACGGAAAACCTGCAAATATTCCATCCCAAATAATAATCCCAAAATATCCACCGAAACTAATTTCCAACACCACAAGAATAATTCCCAAACAACCAAATTTTTCCGAAATATCCGGGAATCCCAAAAACAAACCAAACCACACCAAACCAGCAGATAAAGCACAGGAAAATACGCTAACGCAGCTAATCGAAAATATTACGCAGCTAACCGGATTTCCCAAGGGGAAACCGGGGACCGATTCTCATCACCGACTCTACGGGAGGGACGAACTACTGTGATTATCCAGAAATTACCAAATTCCGTTGGCGGGGAGCCGCGGGAAAAATCTCGGGAAAAATCCGAAACAAAGTTCGGCAGCAGGTCGCAGATCCCGGACAGCGAAGACTCCACAGAGCGCTGGACAGCGGAAGAGGGACCGCGGGAGAGGGGGCTCGCGCGCTGGACAGCGCGGGAAGGAAGCCGCGGCAGATCTGGCCTGCTGAAAAGCGGTACGGACGGCGGCAGGACTTCGTCGGAAGGGCGCGGCCACGGGCGAAGGGCCGGTCGGGCTCGGCGCGGGGATGTTGCGCCTCGGGTCGCGGGTCGGCAGGGAGGAGCTCCGCCGGGAAAAGGGTCGGCCGCGGTGTAAGCCCCTGTTTTTCAAATTTTAGTTAAATTAGTGTTAATTAATTTTTTTTATGTCATTTATGGCCTTAAAATAATTATTAGAATTTTTAGGAATTTTTCTAGAATTGTTAAATGATTTATAAATGAGTTTTATATATTAAAATATTAATTTGCAATTTTCTAAAATGTTTTAATTAACTTTTGCAATTAATTAGATTATCTTAATATCATTTTGCAATTATAAATTTGTTATGTGCAAATTTTATTTTGCACATATACTGTACGGGGTGGGTTATGCAAATTTCTATTTGCAGCTACCCACTGTTAGGACCTATCTGCAATTACCTAAAACTAGGAGGACCTAAACGCTAATCCTAAACCTACCCCCCCTCCCCCCGACCGACGACCGCCACGCCGACGGGCAGCCCCCGCCATTTCCGGCTGCCCGACCGACCTATCGACCGCCTTAGGCCCCTATAAATGACCCCCTCTCTCCCCCAGACTAAACCCTAACCCTAAAACCCCACCACCACCGACCACCACCCTGTTCTTCCCCACTTAATTCCGCCTGAACCCTAGTTCCGACGACACCCTACCACCACCTCACCGGCCGTCGTCATCGATCGCCACCACCACCAATCGCTTCGCAGCGCTGAGCCGTGCCCAGCGCCACCCGAGCGCCGCTTCCCCATTACCTCCTCCGCCGCACAGCACGTTCGAAACCCTTCCTCTTCGCCGGACACGTAGGTTACAGTTTCGTTTTGTGTCGTACGTGTCTCATTTTGACCTATGTTGCTCGCCAGGACACGGGGATGTTCGTCCAATAGCTGGACACGAGAATCAGTGGTCATGCGTGTCGTGCGTAGCACGGACACGAGGATCCCTGTGTCCCAAACTGTCAGGACACAGGACATATTTTATATTTTTTTTTATTATTAACCTAACCTAAAACCTAAATAAAATAAACCCGAGCCCCATCCTAACAGCAAGCCCGCTCAGGCCTACTGGCTAGCGGGTGGGCTCCGAGTCTTCCTCACTGTGCACAGAGGGCCGAGTTCGAGCCCTCTGTTTGTGTTCTTTTTCTTTCTTTTTGTTTTTCTTTTGTTTTTCTTTGTTTTTATTATATATATATATATATTTGTGTATATATGTATATGAATATTTCTTTATGTATAAATAAACTATTACATACTATATAATATTTGTTGTCTTATATATATATATATATATATATATATATATATATATATATATATATATATATATATATATATACACTATGTATACATATGTATATATGTATATTATATATATTTATTTCTTTATATACATATAAGTATTTTATATATATATATATATATATATATATATATATATATATATATATATATATATATATATATATATATATATATGTTATAAGTATATATATTTAAGTACATAATTGTTTAGCCTAAGTAAATTATGTAATATTTACATATGTATATTTTAAATATATAAATATTACTTGTCATATTTTTATGACTATTTTGTAAGTTTTCACATAAATAAAATATTAACATTTACTTTGCTTTTCTACCACTTAGTAATTTTTGTATATTTAAATTACTGCAACCATTTGGTGTCCAAGCCTAGCATTGGTATTTGGGCTCAAATGTGTTTTCACACATTCAAGACCTGTACAAGTCATATTGGACTTGATTCATGGCCTTGGGTCCTGTATTTGAACTTTGGTTCAAATTATATACATGGACAAAATACGCAGATAATTAATTATTGTGTGCATTGCTGTTTTTGATTTTCTAAAAATACTTAAAGTATTGCTAAAATTATGGAAAAATAGTTTTTAGATACTATGTTAAGTTAGCTAATTTAGTATAATTTTTGTAGTATTTAATTTACTGTTTTGCCACTAGTTTGGCATATGAAACCAAAACTCACTTTTTGTATACTTAGGAAAACTGATTTTTATAAAATATTTGTACTGGTTAATAAATTCTAGAAAAATTATAATAAATTTCTATAGTTAGCAAGGATCGTTTTGGTACTTTGTTTTACGTAAAACTAGGCTTTTTGTCTACTTCAAAAATTGTTAGAACATAATGATCTTTTGATTTATTTATTGATTAATTACGACTTGTAGCTTTTTGTGTTATTTGGAGTTTTAGTCGTATTGAACCCCATCCCTCACTAGTGTAAAGACCCTAGAAAGTTAGTTAACATAGTGTGTCACCCCACATTGGTCTCCTATGCCAAGTCATCATTTTGGCTAGGTACCCAGTCACAAGTCGTGTCGCACCAATTAGTGTCCTAGTGATTTAGCTTAGTGTAAAACTAAGTTATTATATTTTACTTCTACATCGACGAGTTACTGGACATCCATAGCACTGTTATCGCAGCTTGTTTTGTTTTGCTTTGCTAGAGGCAAGTACTTTCTACGAACTTTACATATTGTCACATAAATGAACTACAAACCCCACCATGTTATATGCTGATCCTTGGGGTAGCAAGTTAGATCTCTACATGTTGCACTTCCAGTTACTACCATGCTTAGAACAGTCTTGATGTATCTCTCACATGATTAGAATATGGGTTTTTGGGGAAACTGATAGTAGTGTACGTGATCACGACCCCCCTATAGTAGCGAGCTTGGTCGCATTTTATATGCATACCTTGCCGCAGGTAAATATCCCGCATTTTCTGTACGGATGTACACCTATGCTTGTCTACTTGTACGTATGTACATTTCATTATGTGCCACAGCGCATTGTACATCTATTGACCGATCACGTACCTGCTACAGTTTTAAACATTACATATACATCTGTCTCTATGACATATGTGTCCTTGCCATGATAGACTATGTGATGCCATGCTTTACAGTTATTCCTCTCATGTTCATTTCCATGTTTCATATGCTAGTTTGCTAGATTTAGTACTTGCTCCCGTCCTGACAGGATAACGTTGTAGGTGTCCTTACTGAGGAGGAGTTACTCTGCGACTCATACTATGGGATTACTGCCGAGGATCCGGCTCTGCTTTACGAGGATGTTCCTGCAGGGAACCTCGCCTAGTTGTCTTTTGTTTACTTAGACTTTTGAGAGTAGACATGTATTAGACTACATTATTTTGTAACTGGACATGTATCCAGTTTTACATTTCAGTTCACTTGTACTTGGATATTTTTCTATATACGACGACTTTTGTGTTTGGAGCATTTATGATTCTTCTTCACTTATAGAACTGTTAGTACATTTAGTCTTATCCTGTTGTCTTTAGAACAGCTTACTACGTTTTATCTCAACGTAGGCTGGACATGACTCGGCCTGGCCCAACAATTTGGGTAGCGGGTCGTGACATGTTTTTAGTGGTGGCCCATGCAGGTCCTGACTAAACTGTTTGGTTACGTTATTGTACCAAGCATGCCTGCAATTAGGAACTTAAGGTAATTAGACAACATTAGGAAAGACGCTTAGAACACTTAGAGGAATGCTAGGATTGCAATATAGGAAATACATCACATATTTGCTATTATAATTAGATTTTCTTGCATATGATTGCTCGCTTTAAATAAGTCCTTATAAGTCTTTTTATGTGTAATTTAGATGGTGCTTACTCGCTCGTCCCAGTATGTTACCCCCGAGAATGGGGCCCTCCATATCCAGTCAGCTGACCGGTTGACTGATACACCTCCACCTACCACATTTCCCCACTCCACAGATCCACAGACCCAGATACCACCTTCCACATCCCAGTCCCAGCAGGACCCGATACTTCCACCACCCCCTATCACTATACCCACCCAGGCTTCCATCACTCTCGACGGGACCCAGCTGCTCACACTGATCCAGGGGTTCCTAACGACCCATCAGGAGCAGACTACCCTACTCCGCCAGAGCATGGAGCGTTCTGAGGGACGTCCCGTGGTCCCGCCACATGTAGAGCCACGGCAGAGAGCAGGGACGATCAAGGACTTCATGGGTCTGAATCCCAAGGAGTTCTCAGGGACTGAGGGCATAGTAGTAGCTGATGACTGGCTAGATTCCGTAGAGAGGAAGCTTCTGGGAGTTAGGATGCCGGATGACCTTCAGGTCGAGGCAGCAGGATTTCTGCTGATAGACTTAGCCGGAGTCTGGTTCAGGAATGAGCCGTTGTTCGCGAGAGGTAGAGCCACCTGGGACCAGTTCAAGACCCAATTCAAGAAGAAATTCTTCTCGACCACTGCTAGAGTAGCCATGGGGCTACGATTCCAGAATATCCAGCAGGGGAACCGTTCTGTTGATGACTATGCGGGAGAGTTTAGTCGCCTGAGCCGTTTTGCTCCTAGTCTGGTTGCTGATCCAGAGGAGATGACCCGTAGGTTTTGCCATGGTCTAGTTCTAGACATTGGCATTCTTATAGTGGCGAACGGTATGACTGACTACTACCAAAGCCTAGAGTTGGCCCGGAGTATTGAGGAGCGTCTTCTGTCATGCAAGAGGCCGGCTTCTGTACACCATGAGGGTCCGTCCAAGCATCAAGCTTTCCAGCAGAGAGCGCCGACGCCACCCCAGCAGACTTACCGTCCCCCTACACCACATCATCAGACCCCGCCAGTTAGAGCCCCGGGACCCCGACAGCAGCAGCAGAAGGGAGCCATATGTTCTTTCTGCGGAAGACCAGGGCACGACATCTCTATCTGTAGGAAGAGGTTGAAGCAGTGCTTGATTTGTGGGTCTGCCAACCATCAGCTTCGGGACTGCCCAGCATCCAAGGGACCTAGAGGACCGCTTCCGACTCAGCAGCAGAGGTTCGGGCAGCATCTGCAGCAGCAGAAGGGACCTCAGGGGAGGGTTTATAGTCTAGCCATTGAGCCGGAGCCGGAGCAGGTTTCGGAGCCGGATTACTTAGCTGACGTCATCACAGGTCATGTTTATTTGCATACTTTTCTAGCTGTATGTTTATTTGATTCTGGTGCATCTCATAGCTTCCTATCATTAGAGTTTATGCATAAACATCATCTAGTAGCTACACCTACTGCGGAGATTAGTAGAGTGATGACGGGAGGAGGACCAGTGCCTATTAGATCTATCTATAGATGTTCTATTTTTATAGCCGGGAGAGAGTTCAGGGGGCGATTCTTTGTGATGCCGCTCCCCGGTTATGATATCATATTGGGGATGGACTGGCTTAGCTATGCCCATGCATCTATAGATTGCCATGAGGGTAGTATTGTGTTCAGTCCCCCAGGCACAGCACCATTCAGTGTCAGGAGGACAGGGTCGGAGATCAGCCTAGAGCCGAACTGTAGTGCTACAGTCGGGGACGCAGCACCGCCACACCCTATCATTAGGGAGTTTATGGATGTATTCCCAGAGGATCTTCCAGGACTTCCGTCTGACAGAGATGTGGAGTTCACTATAGATCTAGTGCCGGGTTCATCACCAGTATCCCGGGCTTGCTATAGAGTGAATCCCAAGGAGGCCATAGAGATGAAAGAGCAGATTGATGACCTGTTGAAAAAGGGTTTCATTCGATCCAGTACTTCTCCATGGGGAGCGCCAGTGCTCTTTGTGCCTAAGAAGGATGGTACAGTCCGATTGTGTATTGATTACCGGGCCTTGAATGCCATCACTATCAAGAACAAATATCCTCTGCCCAGGATAGATGATTTGTTCGACCAGTTGAGCGGGGCGAAGGTGTTTTCCAGGATAGACTTGAGATCCGGGTACCACCAGGTGAACGTTAGGCCAACAGACATCCAGAAGACGGCGTTCAACACGAAGTACGGGCAGTACAAGTTTCTGGTGATGCCATTTGGTCTCACAAATGCGCCAGCTGTCTTTATGAACTTGATGAATAAGACATTTCACCAGTATCTGGATAAGTTCGTCGTAGTGTTTATCGACGACATCCTGATATACTCGAAGACGCCGGAGGAGCATGCAGAGCACTTGCGGATAGTTTTGGGGATTCTGAGGCAGGAGAGATTGTTTGCCAAATTGTCGAAGTGTGAGTTCTTTTTAGACCGAGTGGAGTTTCTAGGCCATGTAGTCACTGGAGATGGAATCTCGGTGGATCCCAGGAAGATTGCTGCAGTTGAGACGTGGAAGGCTCCGACGTCAGTTTCAGAGATCAGGAGCTTTCTGGGTTTAGCAGGCTATTACAGAAAGTTCGTCCAGGACTTTGCTAGGATAGCTGAACCCATGACGAAGCTGACGCGGAAGGACGCAGAGTACATCTGGTCAGAGGACTGCCAGGCGGCATTTGAGGAGCTGAAGAGGAGGCTGACGACCGCTCCAGTTCTTACTTTACCTTCAGGTTCTGGAGGTTTCACCATTTTCAGCGATGCTTCTGGGAAGGGGCTAGGATGTGTCCTACAGCAGCATGGGAAAGTAATTGCTTATGCATCTAGGCAATTGCGGACTCATGAGAGGAATTATCCTACCCACGACCTCGAGTTAGCTGCGGTGATCTTTGCACTCAAGTTATGGAAACATTACTTATACGGAGAGCATGTGGAAATCTTTACTGACCACAAAAGCTTGAAGTATGTGTTCACGCAGAAAGAGCTGAACATGAGGCAAAGACGATGGTTGGAGTTGATGAAGGACTTCGACATCGATTTACAGTATCACCCCGGGAAGGCAAATGTGGTGGCGGATGCGCTGAGCAGGCATCCGATGGCATGGTATCTGATGATTGATCGGCATTTGCGGGAGGATCTGGAGAAGCTCGGTATCGAGCTAGTTCGGCCAGGATCAGTGATACAGATGATGGCGCTTGACATTCGGTCAGGTTTGATGGAGCAGATCCGGGAGGCACAGTCTACAGATGAGAGTCTTCGCAGACTTCGACCCCAGGCATTAGCTGGATTGCTGGACGACTTCACTATAGCGGAGGATGGATCCCTGAGGCATGGCAGCCGATTGTGCGTGCCGAAGGGAGAGCTGGTAGAGGCAGTTTTGCAGAAGGCGCACCGATTGAGATATTCTATTCATCCTGGTGCTAACAAGATGTACCGTGACTTGCGGGAACATCTTTGGTGGCACGGGATGAAGAGGGATGTATCACGTTTTATCTCGAGATGTCTAGTTTGCCAGCAGGTCAAGGCGGAGCGCCAGAGGCCAGCTGGTTTGTTGCAGCCGTTACCCATTCCTGAGTGGAAGTGGGAACATATTACGATGGACTTCGTTTCAGGGCTTCCTCGTTCCCAAGGAGGGAAGGATGCCATCTGGGTCATCGTAGACAGGCTGACGAAGTATGCGCACTTCATACCCTTCAAGGTGGGGCTTTCCACCGAGAAGTTGGCGGAACTATACATGCAGCAGATAGTTCGCCTACACGGAGTGCCGGTGAGCATCGTGTCAGACAGAGACAGTAGATTCACATCCCACTACTGGAGGAGCTTGCAGGAGGAGTTGGGCAGTAGGCTCAAGTTCAGTACGTCGTACCACCCACAGACAGATGGACAGTCCGAGAGGACGATACAAACGCTGGAGGATATGCTGAGGACTTGCGTGCTGGACTTCGGAGGATCATGGGAGAGCCATCTGCACTTGGTAGAGTTTTCATACAACAACAGCTACCAGGCCAGTATTGGTATGTCTCCTTTCGAGGCGCTTTATGGACGACGGTGCCGGACACCGCTCTTTTGGGATGATGTCGGAGACAAAGTTATGCTTGGGCCAGAGATAATCACGGATGCAGCAGAGAAAGTCGGGATGATCAGAGACAGGCTCAGAGTAGCTCAGGACAGGCAGAAATACTGGGCTGATGCTAGTCGCAGGCCGATGGAGTTCGCAGACGGTGATATGGTGCTAGTGAAGATATCACCTACTCGAGGGACGATCCGGTTCGGACGAGGAGGGAAGCTGAGCCCCAGATACATTGGGCCGTTCGAGGTGCTTGGCAGGATCGGAGAGGTAGCTTACAGGGTTGCACTTCCACCCAACCTAGCAGGAGTTCACGACGTCTTTCACGTATCTCAGCTGAGGAGATATGTTCCAGACCCCAGTCATGTGCTAGATCATTCAGAGTTGGAGGTCGGACCGAGCCTTACAGTTTCTGAGCAGCCAGTGGAGATATTAGACCGGAGAGAGAAGAGGCTGAGGAACAAGGTTATACCCCTAGTACGAGTAGCTTGGAGCCGTCACTCCCCAGGTGAATCTACTTGGGAGAGGGAGTCGGACATGAGGGAGAGATACCCTTACTTGTTCGATCCAACCGCTGCGAGGGAGCCACCCGTTCCCGCTTGATACCTTAGAGGTTAGTTTCGATCATAGCCTTAGTCATTTGATTGTAATACTGCTATGTTAGAATATTGTCGGGTCTTCAATCCTTGTGAATTTCGAGGACAAAATTTTTCAAGGAGGGAAGACTTGTAAGCCCCTGTTTTTCAAATTTTAGTTAAATTAGTGTTAATTAATTTTTTATGTCATTTATGGCCTTAAAATAATTATTAGAATTTTTAGGAATTTTTTTAGAATTTTTAAATGATTTATAAATGAGTTTTATATATTAAAATATTAATTTGCAATTTTCTAAAATGTTTTAATTAACTTTTGTAATTAATTAGATTGTCTTAATATCGTTTTGTAATTATAAATTTGTTATGTGCAAATTTTATTTTGCACATATACTGTGCGGGGTGGGTTATGCAAATTCCTATTTGCAGCTACCCACTGTTAGGACCTATCTGCAATTACCTAAAACTAGGAGGACCTAAACGCTAATCCTAAACCTACCCCCCCTCCCCCCCGACCGACGACCGCCACGCCGACGGGCAGCCCCCGCCATTTCCGGCTGCCCGACCGACCTATCGACCGCCTTAGCCCCCTATAAATGACCCCTCTCTCCCCCAGACTAAACCCTAACCCTAAAACCCCACCACCACCGACCACCACCATGTTCTTCCCCACTTAATTCCGACTGAACCCTAGTTCCGACGACACCCTACCACCACCTCACCGGCCGTCGTCATCGATCGCCACCACCACCAATCGCTTCGCAGCGCTGAGCCGTGCCCAGCGCCACCCGAGCGCCGCTTCCCCATCACCTCCTCCGCCGCACAGCACGTTCGAAACCCTTCCTCTTCGCCGGACACGTAGGTTACAGTTTCGTTTTGTGTCGTACGTGTCTCGTTTTGACCTATGTTGCTCGCCAGGACACGGGGATGTTCGTCCAGTAGCTGGACACGAGAATCAGTGGTCATGCGTGTCGTGCGTAGCACGGACACGAGGATCCCTGTGTCCCAAACTGTCAGGACACAGGACAGATTTTATATTTTTTTTATTATTAACCTAACCTAAAACCTAAATAAAATAAACCCGAGCCCCATCCTAACAGCAAGCCCGCTCATGCCTACTGGCTAGCGGGTGGGGCTCCGAGTCTTCCTCACTGTGCACAGAGGGCCGAGTTCGAGCCCTCTGTTTGTGTTCTTTTTGTTTCTTTTTGTTTTTCTTTTGTTTTTCTTTGTTTTTATTATATATATATATATATATATTTGTGTATATATGTATATGAATATTTCTTTATGTATAAATAAACTATTACATACTATATAATATTTGTTGTCTTATATATATATATATATATATATATATACTATGTATACATATGTATATATGTATATTATATATATTTATTTCTTTATATACATATAAGTATTTTCTATATATATATATATATATATATATATATATATATATATATATATATATATATATATATATATATATATATATATAAAAAAAAAAAAAAAAAAAAAAAAAAAAAAAATATATATATATATATATATATATATATATATGTTATAAGTATATATATTTAAGTACATAATTGTTTAGCCTAAGTAAATTATGTAATATTTACATATGTATATTTTAAATATATAAATATTACTTGTCATATTTTTATGACTATTTTTTAAGTTTTCACATAAATAAAATATTAACATTTACTTTGCTTTTCTACCACTTAGTATTTTTTGTATATTTAAATTACTGCAACCATTTGGTGTCCAAGCCTAGCATGGGTATTTGGGCTCAAATATATTTTCACACATTCAAGACCTGTACAAGTCATATTGGACTTGATTCATGGCCTTGGGTCCTGTATTTGAACTTTGGTTCAAATTATATACATGGACAAAATACGCAGATAATTAATTATTGTGTGCATTGCTGTTTTTGATTTTCTAAAAATACTTAAAATATTGCTAAAATTATGGAAAAATAGTTTTTAGATACTATGTTAAGTTAGCTAATTTAGTATAATTTTTGTAGTATTTAATTTACTGTTTTGCCACTAGTTTGGCATATGAAACCAAAACTCACTTTTTGTATACTTAGGAAAACTGATTTTTATAAAATATTTGTACTGGTTAATAAATTCCAGAAAAATTATAATAAATTTCTATAGTTAGCAAGGATCGTTTTGGTACTTTGTTTTATGCAAAACTAGGCTTTTTGTCTACTTCAAAAATTATTAGAACATAATGATCTTTTGATTTATTTATTGATTAATTATGACTTGTAGCTTTTTGTGTTATTTGGAGTTTTAGTCGTATTGAACCCCATCCCTCACTAGTGTAAAGACCCTAGAAAGTTAGTTAACATAGTGTGTCACCCCATATTGGTCTCCTATGCCAAGTCATCATTTTGGCTAGGTACCCAGTCACAAGTCGTGTCGCACCAATTAGTGTCCTAGTGATTTAGCTTAGTGTAAAACTAAGTTATTATATTTTACTTCTACAGCGACGAGTTACTGGACATCCATAGCACTGTTATCGCAGCTTGTTTTGTTTTGCTTTGCTAGAGGCAAGTACTTTCTACGAACTTTACATATTGTCACATAAATGAACTGCAAACCCTACCATGTTATATGCTGATCCTTGGGGTAGCAAGTTAGATCTCTACATGTTGCACTTCCAGTTACTACCATGCTTAGAACAGTCTTGATGTATCTCTCACATGATTAGAATATGGGTTTTTGGGGAAACTGATAGTAGTGTACATGATCACGACCCCCCCTATAGTAGCGAGCTTGGTCGCATTTTATATGCATTCCTTGCCGCAGGTAAATATCCCGCATTTTCTGTACGGATGTACACCTATGCTTGTCTACTTGTACGTATGTACATTTCATTATGTGCCACAGCGCATTGTATATCTATTGACCGATCACGTACCTGCTATAGTTTTAAACATTACATATACATCTGTCTCTATGACATATGTGTCCTTGCCATGATAGACTATGTGATGCCATGCTTTACAGTTATTCCTCTCATGTTCATTTCCATGTTTCATATGCTAGTTTGCTAGATTTAGTACTTGCTCCCGTCCTGACAGGATAACGTTGTAGGTGTCCTTACTGAGGAGGAGTTACTCTGCGACTCATACTATGGGATTACTGCCGAGGATCCGGCTCTGCTTTACGAGGATGTTCCTGCAGGGAACCTCGCCTAGTTGTCTTTTGTTTACTTAGACTTTTGAGAGTAGACATGTATTAGACTACATCATTTTGTAACTGGACATGTATCCAATTTTACATTTCAGTTCACTTGTACTTGGATATTTTACTATATACGACGACTTTTGTGTTTGGAGCATTTATGATTCTTCTTCACTTATAGAACTGTTAGTACATTTAGTCTTATCCTGTTGTCTTTAAAACAGCTTACTACGTTTTATCTCAACGTAGGCTGGACATGACTCGGCCTGGCCCAACAATTTGGGTAGCGGGTCGTGACACGCGGGTGAGCGCGGCTTCGCCGGAAGTCGACGGACAGCAAGGAGGACGCGCAGGGGCACGCGTGGAGGCGGACCCGCGGAGGAAAAGGCCGGCGCTGGCTTGGCCGTGCGGACGGCCGATGGTCGACGGCGCGCCGGTGAGCGCTGGTCAGGACGCGGGCGAGCGGGCGGGGAGCTCGGGGTCGCCGCGCGAGGGAGAGGGGCCGCGCGCTGGGGGCGGTCGGCCGGAGAACGGCGGGGGTTCGCCGGAGGTAGTCGGCACGGGGCAGCCGAACAGGGTGGAGCTCGGCTTGGGGCGGCCGGAAAGTGGCACGGGGAGAGGAAGTCGCTCCACATAGAAATGGGTTTGGTTGGGGACTTGAGATTAGAGATGAGAGTTACGAGAGAGAGAGTAAAAAGTAATGTTCTCTTCTGAATGAAGTGAGAATGGAAGAGTGGAGAAAATAAAAGGAAAGAGTGGGGTGGCGTGTGTGGACAGGAGGGATTGGGGGGTGAGTAAATAGAGGGAGATGGAGAGTTGGGGAGTTGATGGGTTGGGAGTTATAAGGAGATGAAAAAAAATGAATGCTGTAGTGGTGGGAGTGATAACCAATTCGTGGGTTGGTGTCTACTGGTCCTACGGAACCAACTAGTATTTAATATATATATATATATATATATTATTATTTTTTTATAAGCACCAAGTCAAAATCAGATTAAGAAGGAAATAGGGCTCGGGCCTGGGTCTGGGTCCGAAAATCAAAAATCCAATTTATTATAATTTTCAAAATTCTTTTTCACTCGAGAATATTTAATAATAATAATAATAATAATAACAATTTTGAAATACTAATAATAATTATACCAAAATATTATTTAATAAATAATTACAAACTATGGGTTTCACAATCTTCCCTCCTTAGAAAATTTCGTCCTCGAAATTTAAAGGTAGGGTAGAAAAGACAAACATGTACGGGTACTGCGCCCGTAACTCAGATCCAACCATAAGAATTTCCAAGGCAGTCGTGGATGAGACGGTTTAGGGACAAGTTTTTATTTATGATATCATCCATGTAGAAAAAAATACAAAAGCGAACCAAAGTACACGAGGTTGATCAGACCATCATGCACCGGTCCTGATTAGACAATATATTAGTGGGTGCACCCAATAAAATACCGTCATGATCAAGCTTGATAAAAATAGCTTGCAAAAGTAGGCTAATTTAGCAGCATCAGTCAAGTCTAGAACGAAAAGATAAGAAGTAGGAGTTTAAATGATGGCTCAAAATCTGATCTTCTTCTCACTTCTGACTACACTTGCAACTGGTTTCTCTGGCACTGAAAAGGTTGATTCCAATCTTCAGCTCTGAATTATCCAATATGGGACTCGGATCCGGAATGTAGTGTCTGAGCTGTGACGTAGAAGACGTTGCACACCCTCAAGATTAGCTGTTAGAGCTAACTGGTACGCTACTTCCAACTCGTCTTAAACTTCAAATGGCCTGATGTATCTGGCCTTAATTTCCAGCTCCGTCAAAACTGATTGTTCCTCTGTTAGGAAAAAGACTTCACCCAAATGCAATTTGGTCTTCCCAAGACCTACCAAATTCCAAGACGCAAAATCTCAATACATCTTCAAGCGTCTGGATTGACCTCTCTGATTGCTCGTCCCGCGGTACTCCATGAATCCGGTAGATGTGCTTCCCGTAAAATGCTGCCCACTTCTTAATGGATAACCAACTTTGAAGGAAAATAAAGTGTGCTGACTTAGTCAGTCGGTTCATTATAATCCAATTGGTGCCCTTCCCTCCTTGGGAACAAGGCAATCCTTACTCAAAGTTCATTGTTATATGCTTCTACTTCCACTCCGAATTGTCCAGCGGCTCCATCAAACTTGTTGTCCTCTTGCTAATTTCCTCATGTTGACAAATTCATATCTAATCCCATACCTGGAATTGTCCTTCTTTATTCCATAACACCAATCAATGGAGGCATATACCGATACATCTTATTATCTCCCGAGTTTATGGAATACTGTGACTGGTGCATTTCTTTCATCAACTCGTTTCTCCGTTTGTCAGCCAATACGTAAAGTCTCGTACCATTCTTCAGAGTTAGAACCCTCAAGTGTTCCTGCCAACACTTGATCTCTAAGCCTGCAAAGTGCCTCGTTTTGAAACTACGTTCTCTGGATTTTTATCCCTCAGCCTCGAACTTCATCAATACTGAATCAGCATCCAGCTCCGTCCTTCTATCTCCAGGTAGTGTAACCTCCAGTCCAAACTTCTCGATATCTTCTAGCAGGTGCCAGTCCTTGGTTAAGAACTTCGCCATCAGTATCGACCAACCACATTAGCCTTACCTGAATGGTACTGCAGGTTGATTTCGAAATCCTTCATCTGCTTCAGCTAGCTCTTAGTCTAACATTCAGCCCTTTCTGAGTGAAGACATATTTCAGGCTTTTTGTAGTCCATATAAATTTTCACTCCCTTTCCATAAAAATCATGCTTCCAGCTTCAAAGTAAAGATAATTGCAGCAATTCAAATTAGGCGTGGGATGATTCCTCTCATGAGTCTGTAGTTGCCTACACGTGTAAGCAATTACTTTCCCATGTTGTTGAAGAACGCAACCCAGTCCTCTTCCAGAGGCATTACTGTAAATTGAGAACCCACCGGTTCCTGCGGGTAGCGCAAGGATTGGTGTAGTGGTAAGTCTCTTCTTCAGCTCCTCAATGCCGCCTGGCAAACTTTCGTTCAGATGAACTCTTCATTCTTCCAAGTGAGCTTCGTCATTGACTCAGCAATCTTGGCGAAATCCTTCACGAACTTCTGATAGTAGCCGGCCAAGTTCAAGGATCTTTCGAATTGAACTTGGGGTATACCACTCTTCAACAACAGCTATCTTCCATCGAAGTTTCTTCTCTTGACCACATGGCCAAAAGTCCACCTTGTCAAAAATCCACGTTCAGATAACTTACCATAAAACTTCTTTTTCCTCAAGGTTTCCAAAACTTCCTCAGGTGTTCTTCATGCTCTTCTTCAGTCTTCAGAATATTATCTATGGAGATGATGAACCGATTCAAATACTCATAAAAATTCTGTTCATGAGGTTCATAAACACAGCAGAAGCATTTGTCAGTCTAACGTCCTGACCACAGAAAACTACCCTTACTTGGTATTTGAACGCCGTCTTGGAAATATCCTCTTTCCTGACTTTGATTTGATGGTAGTCAGATCTTAAGTCAAACTTCGAAACACCCTAACTCCACACAAACAGATCAAACAGATCCTCGATTCGGGCAGAAAGTACTTGTTCTTTAGTGTCTGGTAATTGATGTACATCCGTTTGTTCCATCCTTCTGGGGCAAAAACAAGATAGGTGTTCCCTAAGGTGAAATTCCACCCTGAATAAATCCTAGAGCCTGCACTGCTCTGGTCTTTCATCTTCTTGGCCACCTTCGGGTTGACTCTGTAACATCCTTTAGAATTTAGGGAAAGAGCCGGGGACTAGGTCAGGGGTGAATCCTATGTCTAGATATGGGATAATCCGGGGAGACTATCAGGAAAACACCTGCCATAAGGGTGTAACAAAAACTTCTATTCATGTGGAGAATTTCAGCAAAAACTCTTATGATTGATCTAAGGACATCCTGTTACAACTTCCAAAAAGATGATGCTATACAGCGGTTCTAGGTACTATTCCTCATGGTTCTGGCTCTTGTATGAGCAGTCTCCAACTGCTTCCCTTTCTATGAACCTCGAGTATACATCATACCTTATTGTAAGGGACAGGGTCTGCTGGTTAGGAAGAGGGTCCCTAGGTTGTGGCCTAACAGGTGTTGCTGGGATATGAGCTCTGGTTTGATGGAAAGATAAGGGACAGTCCTTTACCCGATGTTCAGCAGATCCACATGCCAAACATTGTCCCAATCTCTTGCGGCAACTATCGACCTGATGACCAGGAGTACTTGATGGGACCCCAAATATCTTCTAGATTCAAGGGTATCCTTCCTAGGACAAAAGTTCTGCTCTAACTTCATTGACGTTTTTCATGTCTTCATCTGTTCCTGCTGGGCTTCATCTTGAGCTTTTTGGAACTCCAGGATTTCTTGAAATAGGGCAACCATTTGGAAGGTGTTTGCTGGTACTGGTGGAGCAACAAAAATGGATACTCCACCAAGGAAATGCAACTTAGTTGAGATGAGGTAGGAATCGCCAGTGTAGTGAAAACTCTACTGGATGCATTATGAGGACGGTCAAACAACCGCGAGGGAAAAGACCCTGGGCTTGGTTGAGGAGATGGGGTATGATCCGGAGATGACACCTCATCGCCAGCAGGATTTGGTCTTGTCAATGGTCATTCTCTGGAAGGTTTAGGACGCACACATAAGCAAGGTATCCTACCAGTCTATAGTCAAACAAAAATATTTATTTATAATATATTTCGGTCCTATGTTGTGACAAATTGATGTTCTAGTGTTCTAATTGTTTCTAAATATGTTTTCCTAAGTTGTTGTTCTGACCTGCATGGGCCACCACTGAAAACATGTCACGACTCGGTCCTAATTTATTGGGTCGAATCAGATCATGCCCAGCCTGCACCGTTGTTGAAACGGCGGCAGTAAGCTGTATCACTCATGCAGGTAAACAACACAGTCTAATTGCCACAACTTTAATAATTCGAATAGTTTAAAATTTTTTTACAATAAAATGAAAAATACATCTGAAGTACATTGCTTTCCACAAACATCATGAATTATAAAGAAGAAGAAAAATCTAGGCAACCAGCTCATCAGTCTCGAGATCATCGTCCTTTAGTTGGGACCTCGGAAAAATTGCGGAACAAAGCCTCATCAGTGATACCTAAAATGTTGGTTCTCCAGTCAGGAGGGAGCAAAGTACAATTCATGCTAATCTTGACAATTAATTTAACAATAAAATCAAGCACTTTTAAACAGTTTGAAGATGAACAGTTTTGAAACAATACAGTACAGTGATGTAAATAGGCAATGTATATAACCGGCTTGGGTTACAGTAGTATCTAGCGATACGGTATGGCTTGTCCCCGTGTGAAGAGGGGAAAGCTAATACAGTCAGTTACAGTAATTTGGATGTGGTCATAAACATTACTCTACTCCCCCAGTCCCCAACAGTACAGTCAATACTCCCGAAAGAGTTCATGTTTGAATAGTGGTTTAAAATTGCAGTAAAGTGATTATTAAATAATTGTAATCAACATAAATGTACTTGCCTTTGTTTTAGAATGACTGGATAGACGAGTCGATACCGAGGAGGAACGTCAGGTGTAACTTCAAGTTCCTACAGTTGAGAACTCGACTTAGATTCCTGAATAACCAGACTAAGTGTGCTAGTTGCAATCTCTAGTAGTCATGTCCTAGTCAGGTTTTATGTTGTATTAATTTACAGCTAACGATTATGTCGCAACTACGTGCGTTGATTAAGCCGGTTAATTGTTTATTTGGAAATACACGAGAATCAATTACAATTGGAAAACTTTGTGTTTTGTAATATATTTATAAAAATATAATTTCTTTTAGTGATAAATCGTGAACTAATTATTTAATAATATTTTATCCATTTTAACTAGATTCGTAAATAATCAGTAAATCGCGCTCTAATCTACGATTACGCGACTAATCAAAACCACCCAAATTCACATCCACCAGAAAAAGAAAAATAAAATAAACTACGCTACACAATACAGTGGCACAGCTAATGGTCCTAGGGTGGGCTTATGCCCGGTACAATTTCTTTTACATTAAATAAGAGAAAATGACTGAAATATTAAATAAAGTGCAGAAATTAAATGACTATAATAAATAGCCTAAATGTTAAATAAAATAATTAAAAATGAAACTAAGAGTCTCAGACTCGGTCCATTCCTCAAAATTCGGCTAATACCACAACGTCCGGTCGGACCGATGCGTTTGCATTTCGCCGGGGCCCACAGACCGGTACGGTCGTCGCCCGAAAATCAGTTTAAAATTCATTTCCGAAAATCCAATTTTGAAATCAATATAATATAGTTTTTGTAAAAATTTGGGCAACACTTCCTCTATTTCGGGATAAACCCAAAACTGGGAAATGTGCCACGAAAAACCTGCAAATATTCCATCCCAAATAATAATCCCAAAATATCCATCGAAACTAATTTCCAACACCACCAGAATAATTCCCAAACAACCGAATTTTTCCGAAATATCCGGGAATCCCAAAAACAAACCAAACCACACCAAACCAGCAGATAAAGCACAGGAAAATACGCTAACGCAGCTAATCGAAAATATTACGCAGCTAACCGGATTTCCCAAAGGGAAACCGGGGACCGATTCTCATCACCGACTCTACGGGAGGGACGAACTACTGTGATTATCCAGAAATTACCAAATTTCGTTGGCGGGGAGCCGCGGAAAAAATCTCGGGAAAAATTCGAAACAAAGTTCGGCAGCAGGTCGCAGATCCCGGACAGCGAAGACTCCACAGAGCGCTGGACAGCGGAAGAGGGACCGCGGGAGAGGGGGCTCGCACGCTGGACAGCGCGGGAAGGAAGCCGCGGCAGATCTGGCCTGCTGGAAAGCGGTACGGACGGCGGCAGGACTTCGTCGGAAGGGCGCGGCCACGGGCGAAGGGCCGGTCGGGCTCGGCGCGGGGAGGTTGCGCCTCGGGTCGCGGGTCGGCAGGGAGGAGCTCCGTCGGGAAAAGGGTCGGCCGCAGGTGAGCGCGGCTTCGCCGAAAGTCGGCGGACAGCAAGGAGGACGTGCAGGGGCGCGCGTGGAGGCGGACCCGCGGAGGAAAAGGCCGGCGCTGGCTTGGCCGCGCGGACGGCCGATGGTCGGCGGCGCGCCGGTGAGCGCTGGTCAGGACGCGAGCGAGCGGGCGGGGAGCTCGGGGTCGCCGCACGAGGGAGAGGGGCCGCGCGCTGGGGGCGGTCGACCGGAGAACGGCGGGGGTTCGCCGGAGGTAGTCGGCGCGGGGCAGCCGAACAGGGTGGAGCTCGGCTTGGGGCGGCCGGAAAGTGGCACGGGGAGAGGAAGTCACTCCACATAGAAATGGGTTTGGTTGGGGACTTGAGATTAGAGATGAGAGTTACGAGAGAGAGAGTAAAAAGTAATGTTCTCTTCTGAATGAAGTAAGAATGGAAGAGTGGGGAAAATAAAAGGAAAGAGTGGGGTGGCGTGTGTGGACAGGAGGGATTGGGGGGGTGAGTAAATAGAGGGAGATGGAGAGTTGGGGAGTTGATGGGTTGGGAGTTATAAGGAGATGAAAAAAAATGAATGCTGTAGTGGTGGGAGTGATAACCAATTCGTGGGTTGGTGTCTACTGGTCCTACGGGACCAGCTAGTATTTAATATATATATATATTATTATTTTTATTAGTTTTTTTATAAGCACCAAGTCAAAATCAGATTAAGAAGGAAATAGGGCTCGGGCCTGGGTCTGGGTCCGAAAATCAAAAATCTAATTTATTATAATTTTCGAAATTCTTTTTCACTCGAGAATATTTAATAATAATAATAATAACAATTTTGAAATACTAATAATAATTATACCAAAATATTATTTAATAAATAATTATAAACTATGGGTTTCACACTAGGATCTAAGTAAGCTTGATAATATAGATTACTAGGTCAAAGGGGTTGCTAGTTCATAAGGTATTCTACCCAACTTAAAGAATTAAACTAATGGTGTTTGGGACAACTAACTAGTAGGGTCAATCTCTAGAAAGCACGAAGAGAAGATAAGAGTAGGGATGGAAGGAAGCAAGCAAGATGCAATTGATGAGTCAAACGGTAGATAAAATTAAGGAATGAGGTCAAGTATGTGGATGAGATCCTAGACTTCTAATCCTATACGCAGGCTTGCTTGGCACGGTAAAGTAACCAAACAATTTATCTTGACCTGCATGGGCCACCACAAAAACATGTAACGCCCCAGTCCCAAAATACGTAGGACTAGGAACATAAACATGCCAGCTGTATTCATACGAAGTATACTCCAATATATGGAAGCCTCGTATACATAAGCTGTAAAATGCAGTAGAACCATAACTAATCCTATCCACACAGAATAAATGAATAAAAGATCATATAATGAGAATGAATTTGTCTTGATACAATATGTTGGGCGGAGACAAATCCACTACCAACAAAATAAGGAAAAGTACATGATAGAATAAATAATTTTGGCGAGCAGAGCGAAGACGATCCAAGTGCAATCATCCTCGAGAAATAGCAATGATCACGGCTAAAGCCTAAGTACCTGCGAAAGACAATAGCACACACCTGGGAAGATAACCAGGTCCTCAGAGGGACATAACAAGACACATAATATCATGCCATATAAACTGAATATATATTGCTCAAATAAATAAGTAAATCGAATTATAACATGTTCTAATACGCACCTACTGAACGAGCGTACCATCCCCCCAACCAAACAAGGACAGGAGATGGTAAACTAATTCACGGCAACGTATCTTCCCATGCTATGAATCCAATATGGTATCCGGACCCCAACAAGGTTCAATACCTTCTCATCGAAGTAGTAAGTCACACCTATAACCAAACAAGGACAAGATGTGACAAACTAATCCGCGACAAGTTATTGTTCCAAGCCACGGTCAGATACAAGTATCCAAACCATAAGTACTCGTACCTAACGGATAGGGTAGCCTACCGTTCTAAGTGAAATGTAGTTAAGAACAATCCTTCCTACGCATGAGCCCTGGCTAAATAGGATCGGCGTAGTCCCCCTTGGGCACCAGAGGCCCCATCAGTAAGAGCATGATGTTCCGCAGAATCGTCAGTGGCCGTCAGTAATCATGGGTAATCTGACCTGCGTCTCCGGCGGAGCTCACGGGTTACAAAAGGAAAGTGCATCGAAGCCCATACGCTAAGGAATTGTCCTCCCCGCCCAATGCCTACTGTGTTGTATCCACAACACAAACCACTATAACCGCTAAGTCAAAATAGCATGCAACTTCTATTAGCGGTTATTCCTATCGCACGGCTTGTACATACTGGTGGCCAGCCAATCATGCACTTCCGTGTTCTACATGCGACACACAACTTCGTGTTACAACGTGTCAAGGCCAATGAATGCAACACACAAGGTGGTCCCTTAAATCTAGGTTTAAATTGTAAGAAAAATAATACACAGCAGGAAACTGAACAGTAAATTCTAACAGTTATGCTATGTATCACTGTCACGCCCCAGAACCAGAATACTGGAGAGCGGGGGCAGACATAGCCAGCTACGTATATTGAAATGGAAACCACCTCGATATACGGTCACGGCTGTCTAGATATGTGAGGGTTTTCTACAAGCCAACAGTCTCTTATGGTCATGAACAAGCCTAGTGTCTCAATCACCACAAGTAAGTAAAGTCGCAAGATGTATGATCATTAAATATACAATAATAAGGCGTCCCAAATATTACATATTCAGCTGATCATGAAGCTAGTCGTTACAAAATGTTAGGACTAGCAAGAGTTTAGTCATACATGATCAACCCTAGGATTTGTCATTCATGTTTACATCCCGTAGGCAGACAGTAAGTAAAAGTGCTTCGAGCTAACAGGTGCTCGTCGGCTAAACGCCTCAAAAGAATAATTTTTTACAATAGAGTGAGCGAAACAAAATAGAAAACCCACTCTTGGCCCGGATTCCGTCTAGTGTTCACCATTGGGCTGGAAGCTTGGTAGATCCTCGGAAGCTGCTCCGAAATCTGGCCACACAAAACCAGCTGGATCAACCCCAGAAAGAGCAAGTGCCACAAGGGGGCCACGAAATAAGAACAAAAGCCAGCAATTAGCACAGAAAATCTAATATTAAAACTAAAATTACGAAAATATGTTAGGATGATATACGACGAGATAACCATGGAACTATTCCGATAGCCAGGTTACAACCCGTAAACCAAACGAGGACCGGGGTTGTAACCCTTCATCTGAACAGAGCTTGGTTTTCCACAATTTATCGGCAAGATAAGTAATGTAAGTAATCAAGACAGGAAGCAATCTTGCATGGGATCAAGACATGACTAGACTGGTTATACCTCATTCAATCAATCACGGCCAAACAGATATTACGGCTTACTACTTTAACTAACTAGGGTTATCACAGGCCTAATTACTAACAAGATGCAGTGAGATTGTTCTACAGCCACAAGCCCTGCAGACCATCCAGGTTACCCAGGTCGAAAGTTAGGGGTTGAATTTAGGTGGGTACATTGCCCGGGAGACAAATGTACCCTTAGGTGACTTAGAGGGTGCAACACGCGACGGTGTGCTGGAAATGTGCCCTACTCGACGGCAGGCTACAGATCCCAAGAGCGCCCAGGTAACGGGATCGCCTGTAGCTGTGTCATCTCTTCATGACTACTGTGTTATTCTAGTTATTAACCTTAATCTATTTTAGTAGGTACTCCTGACCGTGGTACTCAGGAGTCCCATCCTAGACATGATGCAAGACAGGACAAGTGGGTTAACAAACAAGCAAGAAAGAACCACCCACGGTGTCAAGACAGGTCAATTTAAATTATCAAGTCATGTCAAGTCAGGAGTGCGCCGCCACAGGCCACTTATCAAGTTATCAAGATAAATCATGTCAGGTGGGCCATGTCGGGAGCGCACCACTATGGGTCACTGTCGTGTTATGCTAGTTCTTTGTCATACCCGGCCATGTGCAAGTCATTCCAAACACATTAAGTAAAATCAAGTTCATGACAAAAGGCGTAAGGATATAAAATGGGCATAAAATATCTAATAAAATATCAAAAGACAGGGTTATAAAAGAGCTAAGCTTAAAGAAATAAAACTAAAACTCCAAGAGCCAATGGGTTAAGCAAAGGGATCAAGGGGCAGCAGACATGCCAAAGCACGCATGCAAGGCTCGCTCAAGTCTGCGTACCAAGGCACACTCAAGGGGAGTAGCGTACGTAAAAGTCACGCACGCTCAAGGGAGCAGCTGCGTGAAAAGTCACGCACGCTCAAGGGAGCAGCTACGTGAAAAGTCACGCACGCTCAAGGGGGCAGCTGCATGAAAAGTCACGCACGCTCAAGGGAGCAGCTGCGTGAAAAGTCACGCACGCTCAAGGGGGCACGCTTCCAACAGGGAGCGTACTCAAGTCTGCGTACGCAGCGCTAAAGAGCGCGCGTAGCTCAGTGTGCTTGAGTTAAACAATTCTGCATATTGCTCACTGTCTCCTCCAAACAGCAAGAACACCATGGGTAAATCCAAAGCTTCCAAGCATCATAACTTGGCGATCCGAACTCCAAATCCGGATTTTCAAAGTTCCAACTGGAGTGAAACTGAATGCTCTTCCATATGGAAACATCAAAACCCATGAAAATCCAACCAAAATAGCTCAAACCATGCCAAATCCGAAAATGGGAAAAACCTAGATCTAGAACAAAGGAGACTTCAAATCACAAAATACCAAGACCTAATGCTGATCACCATATCCTAATCTAGCAAAGTGACAAATAAAAGAGGGTTCTTATGTAGTGGCAAGATGCACTTGCCTAGGGTTGGGAGAGTTGTGTAGAGGAAGGAGAAGAAGAAGAAGAAGGAAATTAATGGTGGTGGTAATGAAGAGAGAGAGTGGTAGGTGGTGTTATAAAGAGGGGAAGTTGTGGTAGGTTGAGGGTGTAGCATAGGGCTAGGGTGTTCCAACACAAAAACCGAACCAAACCGAACCATCCCCAAACCAATTAAAACCGAACCATGTCAAAAACCCAAGAATATGAGAAATACCAAAATTCCACAAGATGAGAAAAAAATAAAAATACATGCCAAAATCCAGATACGAGTATAAATACGAAATACGGGTAATACGGGAAATGAGGGTGACAACTCTACCCACCTTAAAAGAATTCCGTCCTCGGAATTTAATCAAGGAGCTAGAGATTGTCACGACAAGCTACACTAAGCACAGACAAGTTACACTAAGCAGTTCAATCATACAATCATACAATGCAAGCAAGGAAGGGAAAACGTAAGGCATAAGAAAGACATTATACCTCACGAGTCAAACAGGTAGGGATATCACGATCGGATGTCGTCCTCACGCTCCTACGTTGACTCACCTAGAGAGTGATGATCCCAAGCAACACGGACTAATTTAATAGTCTTGTTCTTGAGTATCTTCTCCCTCCGGTCTAATATAGACACGGGCCTCTCCTCATACGAAAGGTTGGTACCAACAACCAATTCCAAATGGTCTAGGATGTGGCTCGGGTCCGAAATATACCGTCGTAATTGGGACACATGGAATACATCATGTACCTCACTTAGCGACGGTGGAAGAGCGAGACGATAGGATACATCTCCTACTCGCTCTAGAATATCGAACGGCCCTATATACCTAGGACTAAGCTTTCCCCGCAGGCCAAAGTGAATGACGCCGCGGTTAGGCGAGATCCTAAGGAATACATGGTCGCCGACAGCAAATTCTAAGGGACGCCGATGAGCATCGGTCCAATGGCGCTGGCGGTCCTGGGCAACTCGGAGGTGATCTCTGACCTTTCTGACCACTTCAACCGTCTGGGAAGTCAATTCGGGCCCGAGCATCTGCCTCTTCCCGACATCGTCCCATGCTAGCGGGGATCTGCACTTTCTGCCATAAAGAGCCTCGAAGGGTGCCATCTGGATACTGGCCTGATAACTGTTGTTGTACGAGAATTCTACCAGGTGCAGATGATTCTCCCATGAACCACCGAAGTCGAGGGTGCAAGACCTCAACATGTCTTCAAGAGTCTGGATAGTGCGCTCTGACTGACCATCTGTCTGCGGATGATATGCTGAACTGAACTGGAGACGAGTTCCCAAACTCTCTTGCAAGCTACGCCAAAAGTGTGATGTGAATCTTGAATCCCTGTCCGAGGTGATGCTGACTGGCACACCGTGAAGCCTGACGATTTGTCTGAGATACATCTCTGCTAACTGCGCCGTCGACTGCCCAACTCTGAATAGGAGAAAGTGTGCCACCTTGGTAAGCCTGTCCACAATTACCCAAATAGCATCTCTGTCGGCCGAAGATCTGGGCAATCCGGTCACGAAATCCATGGTTATATGCTCCCATTTCCATTCTGGGATCGGTAAAGGTTGAAGAAGTCCAGCGGGCCTCTGATGTTCAGCTTTAACCTGTTGGCAAACTAAACACCGAGAGACAAACCGGGCTATCTCCCTCTTCATGCCATTCCACCAGAAATGCTGACGAATATCACGGTACATCTTCGTACCTCCCGGATGAATAGAATACTGTGAACTGTGGGCTTCTGCCATGACTTCCTGTCTGATATCTCCACTGGGTACACAAAGACGAGTGCCATGCCGAAGTGTACCGTCTTCATGAATACATAACTCTGGCCTTCTTCCTGCTTCACACTCTGCTCTGAGTCGCTGGATCTTGAAATCTGTTGACTGCGCCACCCGGATTCTCTCAACTATGCTGGACTGAACCTGTAGGCTGGCCATCAATGCCACGCTGGTTGGAAGAACTACTTTAATTCCCATCTTCTGAAGATCTGCCAATAATTCTGGCTGCGCCGTCAGAAGATAAACTCTGGCTCTCCTGCTCAATGCATCTGCTACAACGTTGGCCTTCCCGGGATGATACTGCAAATCCACATCATAGTCCACTAGTAGCTCGAGCCATCTTCTCTGCCGCATATTAAGGTCCTTCTGGGTGAAAACATACTTCAGGCTCTTATGATCAGTAAAGATCTCCACTCTATCTCCGTACAAGTAGTGTCTCCACAACTTCAAAGCAAACACTACCGCCGCCAATTCCAAGTCGTGGGTCGGGTAATTCTTCTAATGATCACGTAGTTGACGTGACGCATAAGATATTACCTTCCCATGCTGCATCAAGACACACCCCAATCCTCTGCCTGAAGCGTCGCAATAAACTGTAAATCCTCCGGTCCCATCTGGAAGGGTGAAAATAGGAGCCGTTATCAAACCTCGCTTCAACTTCTCGAATGATTCCTGACACTCTGCTGTCCAAACAAATGGCACATCTTTGCGGGTGAACTGGGTCATCGGTGCTGAAATTCTTACAAAATCTGAAACGAACCGCCGGTAGTAGTCGGCCAATCCAAGGAAGTTGCGAACCTCTGCCACTGAGCTGGGTACCGGCCATGACTCGATAGCCACAATCTTCTAGGGATCCACTTCCACTCCTCCTCGGGTAATGATGTGACCCAAGTATGATATGCGATCGAGCCAGAACTCGCATTTACTGAACTTGGTGTACAACTGATGCTCCCTAAGCGTCTGAAGGACGACTCTGAGATGCTTCTCATGCTCTGCTTCACTCTTGCTGTAGACCAGGATGTCATCTAGGAACACGATCACAAATTGATCCAAGTAAGGCATGAAAATGCGATTCATGAGGTCCATAAATACAGCCGGTACATTGGTCGCTCCAAAGGGCATAATAAGGAACTCCCAATGTCCATACCTTGATTTGAATGCTGTCTTCGGGATGTCCTACTCTCTGACTCTGATCTGGTGGTATCCCGACCGCAAGTCGATCTTCGAAAATACTGAAGCCCCTCTGAGCTGATCAAACAAGTCATCTATCCTCGGAAGAGGGTATCTGTTCTTGATTGTTACCGAATTCAAGGTACGATAATCAACACATAGCCTGGACATACCATCCTTCTTTTTCACAAGAAGCATCGGGGCTCCCCAAGGCGATCCACTAGCATGGATGAATCCCTTGGTCCTCAGTTCTTCAATCATCTTGTACAAAATCTCTAACTCTGAAGGCGCCATCCTGTAGACTCGCTCTGATACTGGTGCTGTCCCGGGAATCAAGTCTATAGTGAACTCAATCTCTCGCTCTGGCGGCATCCCTGGAAGCTCCTCTGGAAAGACATCCGAAAACTCTTCAACTATCCGAGGTAACTGCACTGCTGCTACTGCCATCCGCAATGCTGGGGGAGATGGCTCCACTGCGCCTCTGGAAAACGAAAACTCTGGCTCGCCGGGGATACTAAAGACAACTCTGCCAATATGGCAGTCTATCCTAGCATACTGGTTCCTCAACCAATCCATGCCTAGGACTACATCATAGTCTGCCATAGGAAACTCTATGAATCTAGCGGGGAACTCCCTACCGCTAACTACGATCCGACACGAGGAAAACTCTCGATCTACTCCCACAAGGCCATTACCAGTAAGTATATTGAGCCTCACTGATAATGACTCAGGCTCCAATCCTATCTGTGTCGCGAATCGTGCAGACATGAATGAATGCGATACACCAGAATCAAACAATACCGAAGCTGAAAAGGAGTTGACGAGAATAGTACCTGCCACAACCTCACCTGGTGCAACTTCTTCTTCCATAGCCATCATCATGGCCTGACCTTGTCCTCTAGCTGCTGGTCCCCTCTGCTGGAAACCTCTCTGCCTATTCTGGGTCTGAGCTTGGGCTTGTGCATACTGCTGTGGGTGCTGTTGCTGGAATGCCTGAGACTGAGGCGACAAGGGCCTCGAAGACTGATACTGCTGCTGTTGAACTGGTACTGGGGCCGATCCTCTCACTGAAGAGCTAGAAGGGTTGGATGCTGATGAACCACCCCTATTCGGGCAAGCCCCTATCCTATGATCTGCTGCTCCACAAGCCAGGCATAATCCTTGCGCCCTACGACAATCCGCCACTACATACCCTGGCTTTCCGCAATGAGAACATTCCATCGCGGAAGTCTGCTTCTGCTTCTGCTGCTGCGGGTACGTCGGGGTCGAATGCTGAACCGACGTTACTGAGGCCGCCCGCCTCGGAGTTCCAATGGTCCATCCCCTAGCTGCCGGGGCTGGAGCTGATGATTGGTGTATCTGACTATGGGACCGCTTCCTACTTCCGGTCCTATCCACGATCCTCTGGGAGGTGTACTCATGCCTCCTAGCTGATCTTAAGACTGCATCGAACGTCTGGTGCTCGAACTGCTCAACCGCCAACAAGATCTCCAAATGCAGTTCCTGCTGGAATCGTTGGGCCCTATCAAACTCGGTCGCCACCAAGGTGGGGGCAAACCTACTGAGCCTAGAAAACTCCGATGCATAACTGTCGACTGTTCTGCCTTCTTGCTTCAAGTTGGTAAATCTGGTCTGCAGGTCGTACCGAGCCACGGCATCAAAGTACTTCGTCTGGAATCTCTTCCTAAACAGTGCCCAAGCAATGGGTGCCACTAATCCCACGGCCTGCGTCGCCCACCAATTGCGAGCTAAATCCAACAACTGCAGGCGTACCACCGCCACCTTCTCATTCTCAGGTGTCCTGGCTGCTTCCAGAATCACCTCGGTATCCTGAAGCCGTGCATCCGCGGCAATCACATCCTCGCTGCCGTCGAAGAAAGGAGGGTTCAATCGCTTGAAGCTGTTGGCCGCCTGGTTCCCTGGATGTCCGCCTCGGGTCAAAGCATCTTGAACAATCCTTCCTACGCATGGGCTGTCACGCCCCAGAACCAGAATACTGGAGAGCGGGGACAGACACAGCCAGCTACGTATATTGAGATAGAATGCATCTCAATAATACGGTCACGGCTGTCTAGATATGAGGGTTTACTACAAGCCAGCAGTCTCTTAAGGTCAAGCCTATTGTCTCAATCTCAAGCAATTAACAGAGTTACAAGATGTTAGAGCATCAAATATATATATATAAGGCGTCCCAAATATTACATATTGGATGATCATGAAGCTAGTCGTACAAAATGATAGGACTAGCAAGAGTTCAGTCGTACATGATCAACCCTAGGATTTGTTAATCATGTTTACAGCCCGTAGGCAGACAGTAAGTAAATGTGCATCGAGCTAACAGGTGCTCGTCGGCTAAACGCCTCAAAAGAATAAATTTACATATAAGTGGGTGAAACAAAAGGGAAAACCCACTCGTAGCCCGGGTTCCGTCTAGTGTTCACCATTGGGCTGGAAGCTTGGTAGATCCTCGGGAGCTGCTCCAAAATCTGGCCACACAAAACCAGCTGGGTCAAACCCCAGAAAGAGCAAGTGCCACAAAGGAGGCCACAAATAAGAACCAAAGCCAGCATATCAGAACATAAAGAATAAAAGAAAGTACAAGTAATAAAAGTACACAGAGCGATAAACGACTAGGGACGTGGAACCATTCCGGGAGCCAGGTTACAATCCTTAAACCAAACAAGGACCGGGATTGTATCCCTTCGCCTGAATAGCTCACTGTCTCTACCCATTTATCGTAAAAGTAAAACAATCATGCTCGAAGTTCCAGGTACAGGGGCTAGACAAGACTTAGACAGGGTTGGACACCATTCATTCACAATCGGCCAAGCAAGTACTACGGCTTACTACTTTAACTAACTAGGGTTATCACAAGCCTAATTACTAACAAGATGCAATGAGAATTCCAAATCCCAAGCCCTGCAGACCATCCTGTTATCCTTTCGCGGGTTGAGAGTTATAGGTGGGTACATCGCCCGGGAGACAAATGTACCCTTAGTGACTTAGAGGTGCAACACATGACAGTGTGCTGGAAATGTGCTCTACTCGACGGCAAGCTACAAGTCCATTAAGGCTTCCAGATAACGAGACTGCCTGTGACCGGGAATTCTCCATGTTCTAATTCGGTCTACTCATTACCTAGTCCAGTTTTTAGTGTGAGTCCCTGGCCGTGGTACCCAGGGAGTCACCCCCTAGACATGATGCAAGACAAGACAAGTGATTTGCACAGAGCAACAGGTAGTACACCCACGGTGTCAAGACAAGTCAAGTCGAGTCAAGAGTGCGCTGCCACGGGCCACTATCAAGTGAAGCCAAGTCATACTAAGTCAAGTCAAGTTAAGTTATCAAGTCATGCCAAGTCGGGAGTGCGCCACCGCGGGCCACTATCAAGTGAACCGAGTTATCAAGTTACAGGTCCCAGTTATTAACAAGATATTTAACAAGATAGGAGAAAACTAGCTGCAGGCCAAACCATGCCAAATCATAGAAATAGTGTCAAGACGTGTCAGACCAAGTCAAGTCGTGTGGTGGGCAAGAAAATTTCAGAAAAACACAGTTAGCAAGAAACCAAGGACCAAGGTCCACCAGAGCACAGGGTGTGCTGGGCTAAAGGCGACCCAAGGGGGCGCCGGGTAAGGCTCGGGCTAGGGCGCACGAGCGGCGTCGAGAGACGCGCTCGGGGAACAACCGCTACATGCCAAGGGCGCAGCACAGCGGGGTGCGCGCGCGCAAGAGCGCGGCGCAGCGGAGCGCGCGCGCGCAAGGGCGCGGCGCAGCGGGATGCGCCAGGGGGAGTGCGCCGGGGGCGCAGCGCAGCAGAGTGCGCGCGCGCAAGGGCGCGACGCAGCGGAGCGCGCGGGGGGGAGTACGCCGGGGGCGCAGCGCAGCAGAGTGCGCACGCACAAGGGCGCGGCACAGCAGAGCGCGCGGGGAGTGCGCCAAGGCGCAGCGCAGCAGAGTGCGCGCGCGCAAGAGCGCAGCGCAGCAGAGCGCACGGGGAGTGCGCCATGGCGCAGCGCAGCAGAGTGCGCGCGCGCAAGAGCGCGGCGCAGCAGAGCGCGCGGGGAGTGGTGACCTTCTTCTCCAAGTTGGCTGAGAAGAACACCAACAATGGGTTCTAAGGTTCAAAATCTCACAACTTTGCCAATAAAACTCCAAATCCAGATCTTCAAAGCTCTAACATGGGTGCAATTTGATTCTCTTCTACATAGAGACACCAAAACCCTCCAAATTAAACTCAAAATAGATCAAAACCATAAATTTCCGAAAATGGTCAAAACCTAGATCTAGGAGAACGGAAGCTCCAAATCACAAATTTCCAAGTTCTAATGTTGTTCCTAGAGAGCTAATCCATCTAATGGACAAATAAAAACATGGGTTCTTGATCATGGCAAGGTGCACTTGCCTAGGGTGGAGGAGTTGTGTTGAGGAAGAAGTAGATGAAGAATTAATAGAGAATGAAGAGGAGAGAGAAAAGTTAGGTGGGATTTAATGGGGGTGGTTGTGGTGTTCTTGAGGGTGTAGAGTAGGTTAAGGTGTTCCAATGCAAAATAACCAAACCAAACCAAACCAAATCAGACCAACTCCACAAAAATAAACCAAGCCATGGTCCAAAACTCATTTACGAGAAACCTAAATCCGCAAGTCGAGAAAATAAAATATGTGCCAAAAATCCAAATACGAGCATAAATACGAAATACGGGAACGAGGGTGACAGCTCTACCCACCTTCAAAGAATTCCGTCCTCGGAATTTAATCAAGGAGCTAGAGATTGCCACGACAAGCCATACTAAGCAAGACAAGCTACACTAAGCAGTTCAATCATACAATCATACAATGCAAGCAAGGAAGGGAAAGCGTAAGGCATAAGAAAGACATTATACCTCACGAGTCAAACAGGTAGGGATATCGCGATCGGATGTCGTCCTCACGCTCCCACGTTGACTCACCTAGAGAGTGATGACCCCAAGCAACACGGACTAAGTTAATAGTCTTGTTCTTGAGCGTCTTTTCTCTCCGGTCTAATATAGACACGGGCCTCTCCTCATACGAAAGGTTGGTACCAACAACCAATTCTGAATGATCTAGGATATGGCTCGGGTCCGGGATGTACCGTCTTAATTGGGATACATGGAATACATCATGCACCTCACTTAGCGACGGAGGAAGAGCGAGACGATAGGATACATCACCTACTCGCTCTAGAATATCGAACGGCCCTATATACCTAGGACTGAGCTTTCCCCGTACGCCAAAACGAATGACGTCGCGGGTAGGCGAGATCCTAAGGAATACATGGTCGCCGACGGCAAATTCTAAGGGACGCCGATGAGCATCGGCCCAATGGCGCTGGCGGTCCTGAGCAACTCGGAGGTGATCTCTGACTTTCTTGACCACTTCAACCGTCTGAGAAATCAGCTCTGGATCGAGCATCTGCCTCTCTCCGACATCGTCCCATGCTAACGGAGATCTGCACTTCCTGCCATACAGAGCCTCGAAGGGTGCCATCTGGATACTGGCCTGGAAACTATTGTTGTACGAGAATTCCACCAGGTGTAGGTGATCCTCCTACGAACCACCGAAGTCAAGGGTACATGACCGCAACATATCCTCAAGAGTCTGGATCGTGCGCTCTGACTGACCATCTGTCTGCGGATGATACGCTGAGCTGAACTTGAGGCGAGTCCCCAAACTTTGATGAAGACTGCGCCAGAAGTGCGATGTGAATCTCGTATCCCTGTCTGATACTATGCTGACTGGCACTCCGTGAAGTCTGACAATCTGCCTGAGATACATCTCTGCTAGCTGTGCCGTCGACTGTCCAACCCTAAATGGAAGAAAGTGTGCCACCTTGGTAAGCCTGTCCACAATAACCCAAATAGCATCTCTGCCCGCCGGAGATCTGGGTAATCCAGTCACGAAATCCATGGTAATGTGTTCCCATTTCCATTCTGGGATCGGTAAAGGTTGAAGAAGTCCAGCTGGCCTCTGATGTTCAGCTTTGACTTGTTGGCAAACCAAACATCGAGAGACATACCGGGCTATCTCCCTCTTCATGCCATTCCACCAAAAGTGTTGACGAATATCTCTGTACATCTTCGTGCTGCCTGGGTGAATGGAGTACTGCGAACTGTGAGCCTCTGCCATGACTTCCTGTCTGATATCTCCACTGGGTACACAAAGACGCGTGTCGTGTCGAAGTGTACCATCCTCATGAATACATAACTCTGGCCTTCTTCCTGCCTCACACTCTGCTCTGAGCTGCTGAAGCTTGGAATCTGATGACTGTGCTGTCCGGATCCTTTCAACTATGGTGGACTGAACCTGTAGGCTGGCCATCAAGGCCACATTGGAAGGAAGAATCACTTCAATTCCCATCTTCTGAAAATCTGCCAATAACTCTGGTTGCGCCGTCAAGAAATAAACTCTGGCTCTCCGGCTCAACGCATCTGCTACCACATTGGCCTTCCCTGGATGATACTATAAATCCACATCGTAGTCCACCAGTAGCTCGAGCCATCTTCTCTGCCGCATATTAAGATCCTTCTGGGTGAAAACATACTTCAGGCTCTTGTGATCAGTAAATATCTCCACTCTGTCCCCGTACAAGTAGTGCCTCCACAACTTAAGTGCAAACACTACTGCTGCTAGTTCCAAGTCGTGGGTCGGGTAATTCTTCTCATGATCACGGAGTTGACGTGACGCATAAGCAATTACCTTCCCATGCTGCATCAAAACACATCCCAATCCTCTGCCTGAAGCGTCGCAATAAACTGTGAATCCTCCGGTCCCATCTGGAAGTGTGAGAATGGGAGCCGTTATCAAACCTCGCTTCAACTCCTCAAACGATTCCTGACACTCTGCTGTCCAAACGAACGGCACATCCTTGCGGGTCAACTGGGTCATCGGTGCTGAAATCCTTACAAAATCAGAAACGAACCGCCGGTAGTAGCCGGCCAATCCAAGAAAGCTGCGAACTTCTGCCACTGAGCTGGGTACTGGCCAAGACTCAATGGCCACAATCTTCTGGGGATCCACTTCCACTCCTCCTCTGGTAATGATGTAACCCAAGTAAGAAATGCGATCGAGCCAGAACTCGCATTTACTAAACTTGGCGTACAACTGGTGCTCTCTGAGAATCTGGAGGACAACTCTGAGATGCTGTTCGTGCTCTGCCTCACTCTTGCTGTAGACCAGGATGTCATCAAGGAATACTATCACAAACTGATCCAAGTAAGGCATGAAAATACGGTTCATGAGGTCCATGAACACTGCCGGCGCATTGGTCGCTCCAAAGGGCATAACTAGAAACTCCCAATGCCCGTACCTAGATCTGAAAGCCGTCTTCGGGATGTCCTGCTCTCTGACTCTGATCTGGTGGTATCCTGACCGCAAGTCTATCTTCGAGAAAACTGAAGCCCCTTTGAGTTGATCAAACAAGTCATCTATCCTTGGAAGAGGGTATCTGTTCTTAATTGTCACTGAGTTCAAGGTACGATAATCTACACATAGCCTGGACGTACCATCCTTCTTTTTCACAAGAAGCATTGGGGCTCCCCAAGGCGATCTACTAGCACGAATGAATCCCTTGGTCCTGAGTTCTTCAATCATCTTGTACAAAATCTCCAACTCTGAAGGTGCCATTCTGTAGACTCGCTCTGATACTGGTGCTGTCCCGGGAATCAAGTCGATGGTAAACTCGATCTCCCGCTCTGGTGGCATCCCTGGAAGTTCCTCTGGGAAGACATCTGGAAACTCTTCAACTATCCGGGGCAACTGCACTGCTGCTACTGCCATCCGCAATACTGGAGAAGATGGCTCTACTGTGCCTCTGGAAAATAAAAACTCTGGCTCTCCGGGAATACTAAAGACAACTCTGCCAACATGGCAGTCTATCCTAGCATAATGGTTCCTCAACCAATCCATACCTAGGACTACATCATAGTCTGCCATAGGGAACTCTATGAGCCTAACGGGGAACTCTCTACCGCTAACTACGATCCGACACGAGGAAAACACTCGGTCTACTCCCACAAGACCATTACCAGTAAGTATATTGAGCCTCACTGATAATGACTCGGGCTCCAATCCTATCCGTGTCGCGAATCGTACAGACATGAATGAATGCGATGCACCAGAATCAAATAATACAGATGCTGGAAAAGTGTTGACGAGAATAGTACCTGCCACTACCTCACCTGGTGCAACTTCTTCATCCATGGTCATCATCATAGCCTGACCTCTAGCTGCGGGTCCCCTCTGCTGGAAACCCCTCTGTCGGTTCTGTGCTGGAGCCTGGGTGAACTGCTGCTGGTTCTGCTGCTGAAAGGCCTGGGCCTGAGGCAACAATGGCCTTGGGTACTGCTGTTGCTGTTGCTGGACTGGAACTGGGGCTGGTCCCCTCACCGAAGAACTAGAAATGTTGGATGATGATGGACCTCCCCTATTCGGGTAGGTCCCTATCTTGTGATCTGCTCCTCCGCAAGCCAGGCACAATCCCTGTGCCCTACGACACTCTGCCACTACATGGCCCGGCTTCCCGCAATGAGAACATCCCACCGCGGAAGGCTGCTTCTGCTTCTGCTGTTGCGGGTACGTCGGGGTTGAATGTTGAACCGACGTCACTGAGGCCGCCCGCCTCGGAGTTCCAATGGTTATACCCCTAGCTGCCGGGACTGGAGCTGAAGATTGGTGCATCTGGTTGTGGGACCGCTTCCTTCCTCCGGTCCTGTCCACAATTCTCCGGGAGGTATACTCATGCCTTCTTGCTGCCTTCAATACTGCATCGAACGTCTGGTGCTCGAACTGCTCCACAGCTAATAATATCTCTAAATGAAGTCCCTGCTGGAACCGCTGAGCCCTATCGAACTCGGTTGCCACCAAGGTAGGGGCAAACCTACTCAGCCTAGAGAACTCGGTCGCATAGCCATCGACCGTCCTACCTCCTTGCTTCAAGTTGGTGAATCTGGTCTGCAGGTCGTACCGTGCCACCGCATCGAAGTACTTCGTCTGGAACCTCTCTCTAAACGTCGCCCAAGTGACTGGTGTTGCTAATCCCATGGCCTGAGCTGCCCACCAATCGCGAGCCAAGTCTAACAACTGTAGGCGTACCACCGCCACCTTCTCATTCTCAGGTGTCCTAGCTGCTTCTAGAACCACCTCGGTATCCTGAAGCCAAGCGTCCGCGGCAATCGCATCTTCACTGCCGTCAAAGAAGGGAGGGTTCAAGCGCTTGAAACTGTTGGCCGCTTGATTTCCTTGGGGACCTTCTCGGTTTAGTGCATCATGAACTTCCTGGTGCAAGGCGTCGCCTCGACAATCTTGGGATGCAAGCAGTTCCCTGATAAGCCCTACCAAAGGACCCTCATCTTGTCTAGCTGGTTGAACGGGCGGAGCTTCCTGAACTAGAGGTTCTGAGCCTCCGGGAAGCATAACTCGGGAGGCTACTCCAGAGTGCTGAGCTTGATCTTCCTGGCGCTGGGGTGCTTGTCGAACTTCCTCTGGCTGGTTGGCAGGTCCGGGAGTAATGCCGTTGAAGAAGACGACATAGGGAACAATAAGGAAAGGACCAGGACAGATCAATGATACAAGCATGTGATCAGGTCAAGAATCTCAGGGATTTGAAGATACGAGCAGAGATCAAGGGCGAATATTGATTGAGACATCTATTCGGTAAACCCTCACATTTCTTGATTGACAAGACCTGCATGGGCCACCACTTAAACCGTGTCACGCCCCAGAACCAGAATACTGGAGAGCGGGGGCAGACACAGCCAGCTACGTATATTGAGATAGAATGCATCTCAATAATACGGTCACGGCTGTCTAGATATGAGGGTTTACTACAAGCCAGTAGTCTCTTAAGGTCAAGCCTATTGTCTCAATCTCAAGCAATTAACAGAGTTACAAGATGTTAGAGCATCAAATATATATATATAAGGCGTCCCAAATATTACATATTGGATGATCATGAAGCTAGTCGTACAAAATGATAGGACTAGCAAGAGTTCAGTCGTACATGATCAACCCTAGGATTTGTTAATCATGTTTACAGCCCGTAGGCAGACAGTAAGTAAATGTGCATCGAGCTAACAGGTGCTCGTCGGCTAAACGCCTCAAAAGAATAAATTTACATATAAGTGGGTGAAACAAAAGGGAAAACCCACTCGTAGCCCGGGTTCCGTCTAGTGTTCACCATTGGGCTGGAAGCTTGGTCGATCCTCGGGAGCTGCTCCAAAATCTGGCCACACAAAACCAGCTGGGTCAAACCCCAGAAAGAGCAAGTGCCACAAAGGAGGCCACAAATAAGAACCAAAGCCAGCATATCAGAACATAAAGAATAAAAGAAAGTACAAGTAATAAAAGTACACAGAGCGATAAACGACTAGGGACGTGGAACCATTCCGGGAGCCAGGTTACAATCCTTAAACCAAACAAGGACCGGGATTGTATCCCTTTGCCTGAATAGCTCACTGTCTCTACCCATTTATCGTAAAAGTAAAACAATCATGCTCGAAGTTCCAGGTACAGGGGCTAGACAAGACTTAGACAGGGTTGGACACCATTCATTCACAATCGGCCAAGCAAGTACTACGGCTTACTACTTTAACTAACTAGGGTTATCACAAGCCTAATTACTAACAAGATGCAATGAGAATTCCAAATCCCAAGCCCTGCAGACCATCCTGTTATCCTTTCACGGGTTGAGAGTTATAGGTGGGTACATCGCCCGGGAGATAAATGTACCCTTAGGTGACTTAGAGGTGCAACACATGACAGTGTGCTGGAAATGTGCTCTACTCGACGGCAAGCTACAAGTCCATTAAGGCTTCCAGATAACGAGACTGCCTGTGACCGGGAATTCTCCATGTTCTAATTCGGTCTACTCATTACCTAGTCCAGTTTTTAGTGTGAGTCCCTGGCCGTGGTACCCAGGGAGTCACCCCTAGACATGATGCAAGACAAGACAAGTGATTTGCACAGAGCAACAGGTAGTACACCCACGGTGTCAAGACAAGTCAAGTCGAGTCAAGAGTGCGCCGCCACGGGCCACTATCAAGTGAAGCCAAGTCATACTAAGTCAAGTCAAGTTAAGTTATCAAGTCATGCCAAGTCGGGAGTGCGCCACCGCGGGCCACTATCAAGTGAACCGAGTTATCAAGTTACAGGTCCCAGTTATTAACAAGATATTTAACAAGATAGGAGAAAACTAGCTGCAGGCCAAACCATGCCAAATCATAGAAAATAGTGTCAAGACGTGTCAGACCAAGTCAAGTCGTGTGGGGGGCAAGAAAATTTCAGAAAAACACAGTTAGCAAGAAACCAAGGACCAAGGTCCACCAGAGCACAGGGTGTGCTGGGCTAAAGGCGACCCAAGGGGGCGCCGGGTAAGGCTCGGGCTAGGGCGCACGAGCGGCGTCGAGAGACGCGCTCGGGGAACAACCGCTACACGCCAAGGGCGCAGCACAGCGGGGTGCGCGCGCGCAAGAGCGCGGCGCAGCGGAGCGCGCGCGCGCAAGGGCGCGGCGCAGCGGGATACGCCAGGGGGAGTGCGCCGGGGGCGCAGCGCAGCAGAGTGCGTGCGCGCAAGGGCGCGGCGCAGCGGAGCGCGCGGGGGGGAGTGCGCCGGGGGCGCAGCGCAGCAGAGTGCGCGCGCGCAAGGGCGCGGCACAGCAGAGCGCGCGGGGAGTGCGCCAGGGCGCAGCGCAGCAGAGTGCGCGCGCGCAAGAGCGCAGCACAGCAGAGCGCGCGGGGAGTGCGCCAGGGCGCAGCGCAGCAGAGTGCGCACGCGCAAGGGCGCGGCGCAGCAGAGCGCGCGGGGAGTGTGCCAGGGCGCATCGCAGCAGAGTGCGCGCGCGCAAGAGCGCGGCGCAGCAGAGCGCGCGGGGAGTGGTGACCTTCTTCTCCAAGTTGGCTGAGAAGAACACCAACAATGGGTTCTAAGGTTCAAAATCTAACAACTTTGCCAATAAAACTCCAAATCCAGATCTTCAAAGCTCTAACATGGGTGCAATTTGATTCTCTTCTACATAGAGACACCAAAACCCTCCAAATTAAACTCAAAATAGATCAAAACCATAAATTTCCGAAAATGGTCAAAACCTAGATCTAGGAGAACGGAAGCTCCAAATCACAAATTTCCAAGTTCTAATGTTGTTCCTAGAGAGCTAATCCATCTAATGGACAAATAAAAATATGGGTTCTTGATCATGGCAAGGTGCACTTGCCTAGGGTGGAGGAGTTGTGTTGAGGAAGAAGTAGATGAAGAATTAATGGAGAATGAAGAGGAGAGAGAAAAGTTAGGTAGGATTTAATGGGGGTGGTTGTGGTGTTCTTGAGGGTGTAGAGTAGGTTAAGGTGTTCCAATACAAAATAACCAAACCAAACCAAACCAAATCAGACCAACTCCACAAAAATAAACCAAGCCATGGTCCAAAACTCATTTACGAGAAACCTAAATCTGCAAGTCGAGAAAATAAAATATGTGCCAAAAATCCAAATACGAGCATAAATACGAAATACGGGAACGAGGGTGACATGGGCCCTGGCTAAATAGGATCGGCGTAGTCCCCCTTGGGCACCAGAGGCCCCATCAGTAAGAGCATGACGTTCCGCAGAATCGTCAGTGGCCGTCAGTAATCATGGGTAATCTGACCCACGTCTCCGACGGAGCTCACGGGTTACAAAAGGAAAGTGCATCGAAGCCCATACGCTAAGGAATTGTCCTCCCCGCCCAATGCCTACTGTGTTGTATCCACAACACAAACCACTATAACTGCTAAGTCAAACTAGCATGCAACTTCTATTAGCGGTTATTCCTATCGCACAGCTTGTACGTATTGGTGGCCAGCCAATCACGTACTTCCGTGTTCTACATGCGACACACAACTTCGTATTACAACGTGTCAAGACCAATGAATGCAACACACAAGGTGGTCCCTTAAATCTAGGTTTAAATTGTAAGAAAAATAATACACAGCAGGAAACTGAACAGTAAATTCTAACAGTTATGCTATGTATCACAGTTTATTTTGCATAAAGAAAATAATGAACATGCATGAAATATGAGCTAAAATAATTAAACATCAAATGGCAAGGTGTCTTGCCTGGTAGAGCGCCTGGTGTGCTGCGATAATCAATGTGGCACGAACTGCAACTTCGGTGCGACAACTATGCAAGGTGACCATGGATGGTGACACGGTCGGTTCTATTGGGTCCAGGAGGGTCAAATTGGTTAGGAAGGACATAAGGTAGTAGAGAATTGGTGAAGGAATAGGAAAGATGGGCTGAATTACGAGATGGAGAAAAACCGTAGGAAATCAATTAATATATTTGATTTTAGAAAATATTTTAAAATATTGAAAGAAAAATTATATGTATATAAGTAAATATTTTATTGACTAGGATATATTTTTGTAGATACTGCAAAAATCAAAAAGTGTTTTTAGACAGAAACTCTAAGTTTGTCGAAATAAGAAAAATTTTATACGTAGAAAGCTATATATACATATTTTGAAGCGACTTGAAATTCATAGTATAATTTGGTAACAAATTTTTATACATTTAGAAAATATTTTAGAAAGGAAAATATAACATCTCAAAAATTGGCTTAGGCAAACAATATCAAAGGATCATATAATCATAAGAAAACCAACCTTTAAAAGTTTATAGACCTCAAACCTATTTTTATCACCCAAATCTTTAAAATATTATCTGTATATATTTTAACAAATAATACAATATTATAGTAATAATTATAATAATAAAATAAAACCAGTAAATAATAATAAAATTATGGTCATAATACATACATTTATCTTAATATTAATAATAAAATAATAGGGTTATAAAGGCATCATATATACCAGTATATGTATCTAGTATACATTGCTGCAAAAAAATTATTAACAACAACAACAACAACAATAATAATAATAATAATAATAATAATAATAATAATAATAATAATAATAAAATAATAACAATATTAATAATAATACCAATACTTTGTATATATTGTAGGTAATTTAATTAAATATTTAATACTGTAATGGAACAAAATAGCATACAACAAAAATTTAATAGAAAGGAAAAAGAAAGAAATCACAAGGAAACAAAAGAATCAAAACTCAAAGACCACAGATCCTTTCCTTCTCAGTACTGTACAGGCACTTTAGAGAGAGAGAAAACAAAACAAACAACAAAAAAAACATTGAAAAGGGAAAGGAAGAGAGAAGGTCGGGAGAGAGAGAGGAGTAGAGAAGGGACGAGAGAGAGATGAGCGGAAGGAGATTGATGAGTCGGCGGGCGAGTGGGGGAAAGGTGGAGGCCGTCTCGTCGGTGGGCGGAGGCTCGATCGGCGGGCGGAGGCTCGATCGACGGACAGGCGGAGGAGAGTGAGGGTTAGTCGGGCGGCACCGGAGGTTGAGAGGGGCGGCCACGCGGGAAGTTCACGGCCGAGCGACGGTCGGGTCGGGGCTCCGACCATGGAGGCTGAGGCGGAGCTCCGGTCGGCGGAGGAACTGAGGCGAGAGGGAGAGGTTCGAGCGCAGGAGGGGAAAAGTGTGGCGGCGGAGGCGCTGCGAGGCTCGCCGGCCTAGGGTTCCGGCGAGTAAGATGCTCGCGGCACGGGGTCAGGGTCGGGCAGCTCGACAAGGCTGGCACAACTCGACGGGGGTAGTCGTCGATCAGTGGCCTTGGATCCATGAGAAGGAGGTCGGTTCGAACCCAGTGCAGGTGCTGGCCGGAGAGGGCACGGTGGCGGATCGGCATGGCGAGGGTGGCCGTCGAGTCAAAGGTGAGTTTAGGGTTTTTAATTCCTTCTTCTATTTCTATATGCTGGTGGTGGTGGTCCGGCCATTGGCCGTGGTGGCGGTGGTGGTGGTGTTGTGATAGGGAAGTGGTGATGATGTCGGAGATGGTGGCGGGTTGTGGTGACAGCCACGACAAGGGTGGCCGGGCATGGGTGCTGCAGGCTTGGGGCGGTGCTCGGGGTGGTGTTGGTAATTTCGGGTGGTGGTTGTCGGAGGTGGTGGTGTCAGCGGGTGGCTGTTCGTGGGGCTGGTGTGATTGGATCGGGTGGCCGAGGACGGGTGGTTCTGGTGATGTCGATGAAAGGGGTAGCTGGTGACGGTAGGGGTTCGACAGTGACGGGTTCGATCTTGGTGGCTGCGGGTTTGGATAGATTAGGAATTTGATATATGGTGTCGGGGTTGTCGACACGGGGAATTGAATGTATATGTAATCTATGGAATAAGAATTTGGACGGGGAACACGGACACGAGGCACGCACCATTGGTTTGTGGAATTTGTGGATGAATAATGAAAAGTTGGAGGAGTACCTGCCTATTTATAGGATGTGGAAATTCCCAATTAGATAATGATTAGGATTGTTTAAACCCAATTTAGATATTTAAATTACTAATTTAAATCAATGAATTCAAATCCAAATCCAATACAAATCCAATTTTAAATCTAATTAATCCCTATCCTTTATTAAAAACAATTAAGATAAATCAATTTACAAATATAGATACTTATTTAAATAAATCCAAAAAATTAAATCAACATTTAAATCTTCACAAAAAGTTTGAAATATATTTTCCAATAATATTAATAATAATAATTTCAAAAATTACATTAATATTTTAAATATCTTTTTGAATAATAAATTATTAATATTAATGAATCTCAAAAATTATATTTTTACTAGCAAAATATTTAGGAATTATATGTATGCATAAGAATATATTTTATTATTAATAACTGCTATAAACGAAAAGGCTTTCATAATTAAAATCGTAACTTGAAAATAATAGCTAGAAATAATTATTGTCTATATTTCTTTGAAACTATAAGAATAATAAAAATAATATTTTTCAAAAATATGTACGCTCGCACATATTCGCATTCGTCGAGCAATTATGAAAGACGAACCTTCGCACACGACATACAATACGACTACATGACGTACAATACAAAACATGCCTATTTAATATAAAAAAATAGTAGAAATTTTAGGGTTTACATTTCCACACGACTTGTCGTCATTAGATATTATTCTTGCAGTGTTCTTATCTTTTGTACATGTTATTTACTGTTATATTAGTAGGCATGTTTTATGTATCTTGCTAGTCCTCTGAGGACCTGATGATCTCTTCAGGTAGCTGATTGCACGGAGTTAGTTAGCTGTGTCACGACCCGCACCCTTTTTTTAAACGGATACGAGACGTGTCGAAGCCAGCCTACGCCGCAGTGTCGGCGGTAGAACGCTGTCACGGCCATGAAGCTCAAAATCAAAAATAATGCTCATTCACATAATTAGTTTAACTTACAATATTCACAAGTTTTACATTTGCAGAAAAATATAAACTTGCACAAATATTTGAATAACTACAAGTCCACTATCTAGCTAGTCTCTAGGCTTTGTCTGCAAGTATACCCGTCACTCCCAATGCTAAGTGAATCCATGGCTAACCTGAAAAATATTGGTTTCCAGTCAGGAATGGAACGAGCACAATTCACTGAATGCAATTTCAAATAAAGAAAATGACTATAAAACAAAGGTTAGACATCAATCATGAGTTTTGAAAATAAATAGTAAAGACAAAAAATTAGTAGCAAATAAATAAACAAAATACATTCCTAATCGTAGAAGTACCTTTGATATGTGATCGGTCTCGAGACAATTACACGACACTGTCTACACAGTCTAAAGTTACACTGTCACGTCCCAGAACCAGAATACTGGAGAGCGGGGAAATGACTCAGCCAGCTACGTATTACGGGTAGATAAATATCGTATAATACGATCAATGCTGTCTAACCAGACGAGGGGGTGCATACTACATGAAAGTCTTACTATGGTCACTTCACATCTATTGTCTCAATCATTCAAACAAGAAGCAAAAATAGAGAACATGTAAGATAAAGCAGTAAGGCATCCCAAACGCTTAGTCAAAATGTTCTTGAGATCTGGCTTTACAAAACATAACCAGATGGTATAGTAACATATACACAATTGTTATCAGCTGCAGTCTGACTTAATTACAATTATGTAAAAGTAAGTGCAAGACAATCCGACTAACTTGTCGGTGCCAAACGACTAAGTATGAAGTAAATAACAAAACGAGCGGTGGAGTAAGGAACCCACTCGAGTCCTCCTGCGATCATTCCCCTAGTATTGACCATCTTGGAGGTGGAAGTAAGCTGGATCCTCGAGGACTGGCTCTAAATCTGGCCATGCAAAACCAGAGAGGTTAGACCTCTAATAGCAAGTACCGCAAAGGAGCACGATATGAGGAATGAAGCCAGTAATAAGAGAATATGATAATAGATCTCTGCTATCTACTAGGACTCATACAACATCACGACACTTCGAACCAACCTCCCAACCAAACAAGGACAGAAGTTGGCCCGTCATGTCCTGACATTCTGATCATCTCAGTTAAGTAACAGAGTAGGTACAGTACACAAACAAATCATCTTGAACGGCCAATCAACTCCTACGGCTTGCTATTGTGAGTCCCAAGTTATCCTGGACTTATGCAAATAGGGATTCCTCAGTTCTTACTATGTGCGAGCAAGGCTAGTCTATCCAGTCAATCAATTGCGCCAATCATGAATTAGACGAGTCCCAGCGGGACGCCCGTCATCAATATACAATATACAATAATAATATAAGCAGATACCGCTCCTTGCCCGTGTGGCAGGTTTACAGTATTTGTGGGAACCAGCCGGCCTGTCGGGTACTACTAGTCCCAAGAGGGCTGCCATGTAAGAACTCGAGAATCCATTCTCTCTCCATGCCATCATTATTTTATTTGACTTAATAGTCTCTACGTTGCGTGAAATCCCATGCCGTGGATCATGGTCATTCAAATGAGTACTTTCGTACGGGGTACGATATGCGCAACTCTACAACGATACCCGTGCGGCTAGGTTGTAGGTCTTACATAGCGTAATGCAACAATCAAATCTAACCACGGAGTAATCATGCCTTAACCATAAAGTACACATGCTGCTTTGTAGAGAAATAAATAAATTGAAGCTTGCACATGCCTGTATGTCAATATTCGGGATCGGCTAATCGATTATAATAGTTCATTACATGAACGTGTCTCATTCATTTAATTCAATAAGACGACTAGCCAGTCTCTTAGTTCCAACTAGGAACGCATGATCAATTTTAGTCAAGATAACCATTATTATCAATGGTGACAAGACATGAAAGTCAATTAGTATTAAATGGGGTCGAGTCTATAACTCCTCAGGGTTAAGTTCCAGCCTTACTGGGTATCCATAAACCAGTCAAGACACAAGGCACGTTCTACACAACCATATGTATCAAAATATTAACATGCTAAGATTATCGAGTTCATAAAAAGGCGTAAGGATATAATAGAAGAATTATCATGCCACCATTAAAGGAATAAATTATAGAACAAATAGAAACACCCAGGTCAGGAAGTCACGCCAACAAGTCTATGCTAAGGCCAACAAGTCACGCCAACAAGTCTATGCTAAGGCCAACAAGTCACGCCAACAAGTCTAGTAGGTAGGAGTGAGCGTATAAACAGCGTGAGCGTGAAAAGTGGTTCACGTTGGCACGCACAGCGTGAGCGTGAAGGGTAATTCACGTACTCATAATCGTGAGCGTGAAAAGAAATCCATGCACGCATGCAAAGACGTGAGCGTGATAAGTAACTCACGCACGCACAGCGTGAGCGTGATAAGAAATCCACGCACGCACGCAAAGACGTGAGCGTAACTAAAAATTTACGCTGGCTCGTAAGAACGTGAGCGTGACTCAAAAATTCACGCTAACACGTAAAGACGTGTGCGTGACTAAAAATTAACGCACGCACGTAAAGACGTGAGCGTGACTAAAAATTCACGCACGCACGTAAAGACGTGAGCGTGACTAAAAATTCACGCTAACACGTAAAGACGTGTGCGTGACTAAATATTCATGCACGCATGTAAAAATGTGAGCGTGACTAAAAATTCACGCACGCACGTAAAGACGTGAGCGTGACTAAAAATTCACGCTAACACGTAAAGACGTGTGCGTGACTAAATCTTCCGAACTCCAATCTTATGGAGCCTTCGTTCCAAGCCAGAGATGAGGTTCCCATGGTTCAGAATGGTGTGGAATGAGAAGCTCTGCCACATGAACTATCTATTCCAAAAAGCACGCCAGGTTGGGAGATCAAAACCCATGGACAACCGAAAACACAACAACTTAGATCTGGAAGAAACAAGCCAAAGAAATAAAAAATGCTAAGTAGTAAACTCTCTTAGAATCACAAGAGGAAGACAAATGAACCATAAAAATGGGTGAAGGAGAAGCAAGATGTACTTGCCTTCTCCTGGTAGGTGGAGAGAGTGATGAGGAAGAAGAAGAAGTAATGGTGAAGGAGAGTTATGAGGAGAGAGAAGGGGATGGGGGCTTTAAATGGAAGGGGTGGTGGTAGGTGGGGGTCTATTGGATCGGGTTTATTCGGATCCATCCAAGGCCAACCCGAAAGCAAAGCAGAGAGGTTAAAAGCAGAAAATAAAATACAGAAATAAAATGCAGGAATAAAATTACAGGAAATAAAATGCAAATAATTAATTAACATGAAATTAGAGGAATTTAAATACAGGATAATACATGATAAATACTAAATAAATATATATATGAGTTGTACCTGTATAAAAATACGCATTCTGGGAACGGAGAGTGACATACACTGTCTACACTGTCTAAAGTTACACTGTCTATATTGTATAAAGTTACACTGTCTACAGAAAATAATGCAATAAAGAAACATGGTATACTTTGAAATAATAAATTACTGTTTACAATGTCTATTTGCAATAATAAATCACTGTCTACACTGTCTACTTTGCAATAATAAATCAATGTCTACACTGTCTAAGGTCAGATCACACATCGTTGGTACTTCACATTCCCGACTCAACAATTTATAATATAAAATCACATAATCAATGACCAATCAATGAAATATAGTGAAGATCAATATCGAAATACAGATAATAAACTGTACTCGTCTGTGGTCCTCTGTTGGTGAAACCGACAATCTGAACCACTCAATGTGCCACAATAGTCAAAACTCGTACAACAGTCCCCGAATGTTGAAACAAACATTACCAATATCCTCAGAATAGTCAAAATAGCTAGGATTGCCTGTCCTTAAGTCCAATTCTGGACACAGGGGCAAAATAATAATTTCAGGTCAAAACGATGTCCGCCGTTGGACCCGCTTTGTACCGAAAAGCGTGCCAGAGTCAACGGTCTCTAAAGTCGTTAAACTATATGTCTACGGATCCAGTTTTCTGATACGAACCCAACCATATGTCCAAAGTTGGATTTTGGCAGGCCGTGCACAAAATTGCCCGTTGAATTGGATAGTGGGGCCCGCGAAACGACGTTCCGATTCCACTGTCTCGGAATTGGACCAAAATTGGCATACAGGACCAGAAAAATGATACGGTCCTGCTGGCGCAAGTTTCGTCTCGATCTGACGAGCGTGCACAAAGTAATTGAGAAATTTGCACAGAGGCCGATACAGTGAATTTCGACGGATACATATCAAATTCGTCGCGCACACGCGACCAATTTGAATTCCGTCAAAGCCCACACGTCCACGAAGCCGATACGCAGCCTTTGATGCTTTCGGTTTGCGACCACGTCGCCCGGATTGGCGGGACGCACGTCGTATCGAAGATTTTTTTCAATATTCTAAAATTTTAAAACAGGTTTTTGGCAATATTGGGGAACCGATTTCTCGGCGCATAGTCGATGAAATCAACTTCTACAAATTGCATTACAAAGCCCTATAGGTTGGCTAGGACTATCCTTTTTTGGTTTCTCAAAACAGTCGATAGATCGACAGGAAGTTGCCTTCCAAAGTAGGGTTTTGAACCCAAAACTGTTCTGGTTTTCGAACGGTTTTTCATCATCTTCGCATCTGTTTTCTAGGCAACCTAGCGTACTACTTCAAAATCTAATTGAAGGGAATTCAAGAGGTATATGTTGGGTCCATACCTGAACCAACGGCTCAAAGATTCGTCCCCCGTATGCAGAGAAAACTTCACACGAAGTGGGCTTCGACACGCCGCTGCTGCTGTTATTCTCCTCTATTAGGCGCGTTGTATTCGCACGTGGCCGTCGGCCTCGCCGTGCTGGCGACCGCGGAGGGTGGCGCACGTCGGGAGGAGGCCGGGGGGCGTGCACCCTCGTGGTGGTAGTCGGCGTTAAGGTTTAGGTCGAGGGAAATCGAAGAAGTCTCGCTCATATATATAGGCCAGCGGTCTAAAAACCGAGCAGTGCTTCTCGGGTTTACACATGAAGGGTCGTTCGTTTGTGAGACCCGAGCCATGGCTGGATTAAACTCTGCGCGGGTGTGGGGGCTCTTTTGCTGAGTGTGGGGCTTAGGCATGGGCTGGGGTTGGTTCAGCTGGAATGGGCTCGGGCTTCACAGCTTGGTTATTTGGATTTGATTTGGCTCTAATATTTACTATAAGCAATTATGTATATATATATATATATATGTATATACACATAATATATATATATATATATATATATATAATATATATATATATATATATATATATATAAATATACACACACACACACATGCACACACAATACACCTATTTAATATTTATTTATACATACAAACCCATTTATATATATACAAACCCATATATATATATATATATATATATATATATATATATATATATATATATATATATATATATATTTATATATCACTACTACAAAAATCGTTAACAATGACACTTTATAGATGACATCCATCTAAAAATGTCATTAATGATACTTTTAATGTCATCTAATTATACGATCATCATTAATAATTTTATTAATGACATTAAAAATAATAATGTCATGGTAAGTAGTATAAGATGACTATTACAAAGACATGGGTCATGAAAACAATTATAGACGTCATCTTTGTGTTGTGAATAAAAAAGAGATGTGTGACTAACAATGACATAGCGATATTAAGAGTCATATATAGTTTAAAAAATGACAAAGACATGTGGTGTGTCATCTATAACAATTTTTTCCTTTCTTTTATTAAAATGATGGGGATCAACCCTCATAGAACTATACATTAATCATTACTCAAAGCATGTCTTATAGTTTGACACCGAATTGTCCTTCCATGATGGTTAACTTATTCCTCTGGAATTGATCATCATGCATCAACATAAATTTTGAATATACATATAAATATTTTAATGATATTGAAAGTATCACTACAAAAAAAAAGTTTTCATTTACAATGTATATTTTACGGCGTGTACAGTCACTACAAGAAATTTTGTTTATAGCGACGGAAGTTAGCGACTGAATGAATATTCAGTCATTAGTAGAAGACTAATTGTGTCGGATTAAAGAAAACGTTAGTAATACTATTTCTGACGGAATAATTATTTAATAGTGACGGACTATGCAGTCACTAAATTTTTTTTAATCATAGAATGAAATAAATAGGTGTCTAAATATTTTGGAAAATATTAGAGACTTCTAAATCAGCCACTAATAAAAAAGCTATACTAAATAAATTTAATAATAAAATAATAATTTAATAGTGCTGGACTTGGTCAGCATAATTGAAAAATAGGCGCACTTTTTTCTCTTCCGCACCAATTTTTTCCTGTCCCACTATTTGGTCTCAGCAGATTGGGCAACAGATTATGGAAATAGGGTTCCTCTGTAGTCTGTCCTCTAAATATTTTCTCCTCAACCAAAATTTCCTCATCCTCTAGTTCTGCAAATGGCGCACGAGATTCTGCTCCTTTCCTTATTTCTCAATCAACCACACCATCTTTCAATCACAGCCTGTTATATTCCTTTTAACCAATTGGTTTCCTTTTCCCCTAAACATTCAAAATAAAAAAAATAAAACCGTTTCTTCCCATTCGAGACGACCGGAGGCGGAACCTTAAGGTCTCTTCTTTACCGTAGCTTTAGGGCGGAACTAGACTCCGGCAACTGACTTTTGCCACCGCGCCAGGGCAAAACTATACTCGGTGATCTCTCGGCTGAGCAAGACGACGAGCTCTCCATAGGAGCGACATCACCTGGTGAACTAGACTCCAACCCCAGCGATCGAGAGTTCGAGCGACGTCCTCAGCTCCGATCCGAGTCAACCGGCGAGCTGCCACCTCCATCACCATTGATCGTTGAATCGAAGCCATAGGTGAGCTCCTTGTTTCAGTTTGATCACCAAGTATTCGATGAAAGGTCTCTGAGAAGTTTCTCTTCTTCGGCAAGTCGACGTCCTTCTCCGGCAGTCAACCTTCGGGTCAAGATGAGCTTTAGTAGGTGAGTGCTCCTCCCATACTCTGTTTCGATTCGATTCTGAATCTCGAACACAAGATGTTCGAATAATTGACTATGTAATCATTTTCCAGGCATAAAGATCGAATCGACGCCTTTCTAGCGTTTGATTTCGACAAGCGTAATGCTTCGACCGGTTCTCCATCATCTTTGGCAACTGCAGTTTGTTTCGATGATCCTCGTCAAAAGATACCGTTGACTTTCCTCGAGGTTCAGCCCGTAGGTAGTATTTCTTTCTCTACTTTTCTCTTCCGATTTAGTAATAGAATTTACTAACAAGAACTATTGTTCTTATCTTTAAACTCGATTCAGCTCCACTGTATGCCCCAAATTTAAACATAAACTGCTTCAAAGTGATTAGTCTAAACTTGAAATAGTGTGGCTTGCACTATTCAAGGTATCATAATACACGGTCTCCCCTATCCTTTGTAAACATATTGTTCATTGCAATATAGAACAATTTCAAGCTCTAGTAAGTTGTAGCAATATTGTTTGACAAGCTCAAATTAAGGGATAACATAATATAGCTTCAGTAGGTATTTAATTACTTAGCTTTTCACATGCTTTACTGCCCACCAAATCAACTAGTTCTATGACAAATTCAGATTGATGATCCAGGTAATATCTTCCTAATGTACTAAAGCAAATTCTTGAAGTGCCAATTTTCTGGCTTTCTATATACAAGAACCTATTCCTCTTCCTTTGTAAGAGAAAGGGTCTTCTTCTTCCTCTAGGTTTTCTTCTTCCTTTAGCTCTTCTTCCTCTTTGTTAAGATTTTAATTCTCGAAGGTGTCGATCGTGTCTTTGAGAAAAAAAAATTCAATGCTTTCCAACTACTCTTTAAGAATTTAATTCTTTTATGTATTTTTGGGTCTTGATTTTTTTATTGTGGCGGATTATTGTTGACAGAAGACCAGATCTTTGCCCTTAAATTCTTTTGTGTTTTTTTTGTAGGATGATTTCTCCCTCCCTCTCTGTCTCTCTCTTCTCTCTCTCTATATATATAATAATATATATATATTGATCTCTTCTTTCTCAATATCCTAATTTTTAAATGCTTTTATTATCTTCCATGAGATTTTTGTGAAAATTAGGGTAATTTTTTAGAAAATTTATAAGTTCTAGGCCTGTAACCGAGTTACATAAATTGTGATAAATTTGGTTTAGATTCCCTTCTTCAACTTAGAAATTGTTCCTCTATATGATTTTTTCTTTTGTTTCATTATTTTCGCCAATTATTATTTTGTTATAGGATTATTGTGGTTTCGAATTTTTTTATTCAGGGTTCGAATTTGTGATAAATGCCAGGAATTTTATTTTTTTCGTTATTTAGGGTTTCAAATTTTTCCTGTTAAACTTTTGTTGAGTTTGATTGAAAAAAATCAACTCTATTTTGCTTAAAAGTTGTAAATGTATATAGAGAGAGAAGGAGAATGGAAATTTGTTTCATTTCTCTGTAATTTAATTTTTTCGATAATTTTATTCATAAATTCACATTCTTGGACTAATGTGAATATCAGTTATAGTTAATTTGTTAGATATCTCTGTACTTGTGCTTCTAATGTCCAATGACAAGTGGCTTACAGTTTTCCCTGATATTGGCATTCAGTAGTAGGTAATTTTGCTGCTGCTACTAGTAGGTTCATTTTGTTGCTACTGCTTCTATTGGTAGGTTAATGTTGCTTCATTTGTCGATATTGGCTTCATTTGCTTCATTTTGGTTTGTATCTGGGTTGGTATCTGGGCTGATATTGGCTTTATTCAGCAAATGAAATAAAGCCAGTATGCAAATGAAAGATAAGCAAACCCAGTATGCACTTGTATAAATTGCTATGAACAAAGCAAATGAAGCCAGCATATATGAAATTGGTCCACTTTGCATACTGGCAGTTTTGTATTTGTATTAATTTGTGTATCCTGTGTATCCTGGCTTTGGCAATATTTTGTGTATCCTGGGTATGCAACATTTGGTTATGTAACATTAATTTGTGTATCCTATGTATCCTGTATGCAACATTAATTTGTGTATCATGTGTATCCTGTGTATGCAACATTAATTTGTGTATCATGGGTATGCAACATTAATTTGTGTATCATGTGTATCCTGGCATGTATTGTGTATCTTAAAATTGGTAAGCAAACAGTATGCACTTGTATAAGCTGCTATGAACATTTTGTGTATCCTGGGTTGAAAAATTGTTGTTGGCTTTATTCATATATGCTGGCTTTGTTCATATATATGTTGGCAATTGGCCATAGGTAACTATTTTCAAATTAACTTGTTATGAAAGCTAACCTCCATTACAGCTTCTAGAGTATCTGAGATTTTCCTTTGATTCAGGATGGTTTACAAGATCTTCTAGATTTTGAGGGTCCATTTGCCTCCTCTTTTCCTATACGTCCCTTGAGGCACTAAGGTATGTTTTGATGCAAAAGAAGAATATATTTGCTTTTCGTAAAATGCCTTTACCCAGCTAGTTATAGTATATTTGGAAATTTTACTTTTAAATAAGCTGCATCATAATATAAGTAAATTGGTGTGAGGTTTTTGCTATCAGATATTGAAGTAGCATGGTCCTTTACTAATTTTGGATGTTAAACTGATGCAGAACTTGTTTTGATGTTTGTGAGGAAGATACAAGCGCAAGATTTCACCGGAAGGACTTGGGAGAGCCAACATTTCCTTTAGAGCAACCATCATGGGTGGATGAACTTGATTGTAAAAAGTATAATGGGGACCTTATGGAAAGACGTTCTTCTATACCCATCAATACATGCCCTTGGATGCCAAAAATTTAAGTGGTTCTCTTGTACCAGATCATGTTGTTTCACCTTATAAGCACACTACTGGGGATGTAGAGAGGTACAGTTTATTTATTTAAGCACTATTCGACATTAGAGTGGACATTGTCAACTTTACCAACATGTTCTTATTGGCTGTTTTTCTACCTTTGAATCTAGTATTTGATTTTATGTTTATTTTGTAGTTTGCTGGGAGAAAGGATTACTCTCGGAGAAATTGATGAAATAAGAGGAGAGCTGGCCAAATTTTTCCTGAATACTGTTAATGAAGACCGTTTGTAAAAAATGATGCATTAGAAAATTTTGGAAGCATTGTTAATTTATGTTGACAACGTTTGAGACTGAAATAATATTGTTATAGTTCAATGTTGGCACTTTGAATAATTATGAAATGAATTTTTTTTGTTGGTCTTAGATATTGTTTTTTCCTTGTTTGTTTTCTTATATGGGATATTGTATACAAAATACATTATTGTGGAATATGGATATAAATAGGGATACTATGAAAATGATGAACATTTAATGACGCATAAAAGTCGTCTTTTGTAAATAAAGATGACACATAAAAGTTAATTTTATAAATAAAGATGACGTGTGGCTATTATAGATTTCTTAGGATAAACGAACGTCATCTTTTTTAATAAAGATAATTCATAGAAGTCATCGTTTGTACATAGATATGACACATAAAAGTCATCTTTGTTCATAAAGATGACGCATATAAGTCATTTTTTGTAAATAAAGAAGACGTATAAAAGTCATCTTTTATAAGTAAAGATGACATGTGTTAGCTGTCATTATTTTTTACGATAAAAGTCATCTTTTACAAATAAAGATGACACATATAAGTCATCTTTTATAAATAACGATGACACATAAAAGTCATCTTTTATAAATAAAGATGACATGCGTTGAGTTGTCATTGATTTCTAATAATAAAGATGACACCTTCATAGATGACGGTCAAACAAATGTCATCAATTAGCATATTAGCCGTCATTGTTATCCATTTTGTAGTAGTGTATAATATAATATATATATATAATATATATATATATATATATATAAATAGGTGTATTTGTGTGTGCATGTGTGTGTATATATATATATTTATATATACATACACGTACACATAAAAATATATAAGCCATATTTACAAAATAATATAAACAATGATTAACTAATATTTTTTATTAAATCCTAAGTACTAAAATTTGTAAATGACAGACTCGGGGTGTACACACAAACACTGTGTCTGCCCATTATGAATATATACACTCAAATATATATATTATAGCCCAAATATCCCCAAAAGTCGACTAAGATATTTTTAAGGAAGTCATTTGACATACTTCAAAATCAAATATTATTTAAAATATTAAGGATTATATATAATATATGTATAACCAACTTTTATAAAGTTGCTACTATGTCACTAAACAAATACCCCTTAAAATATATCCACACGAATGTCCTATATCACACTGCATCACTACATGAGCTTGGTTTGGTTCGGCCCAGTTGGACTAACTTGGTTCAACCGGATTCCTGCATAGTCAATAAATATAATAATTTATTAAACTTATTTATAATGGTCATACTAACTTGGCCTGGTTTTCCTAGTTAGGACATACTTATGGTTAGGTCTTCCTTGGCATGGCTAATACACTAGTCAAGGCACACTGCTACATCTCCCGTGCCACAATTCCTAGTCGTTTTGTGCTCCATAACTCCACAAAGACTTAAGTCATCCATCGTAATAATTAACTAATTATTTATAAAAATTTAAAACACCATTTAAATCAAAATAAAAATATTTTCACCAATTCTGGGAAGGGGAGCTACAAATCTACCCACCTTAAAAATAATTTCATCCTCGAAATTTTAATTCACAACTATTCCTTAAATTCAAAAAGGAAATCTACCATTATCTAAATCTCCTTGGATTTTAATTCCTCAAAAATAGTTTACATCCTCCTCCTAGCCATCTTGTAACTATGAAACCTCGAGGACTTCTACCCACCTTTGGTCACAATACTCCCTCAAGGCTATGTCCCTAAACTTTATAGTCATCCAACTTCTTACTAAAACTGCTGTCAATAGATTACCTACTGTATATTGCATCTATATCTCTTCCGTCTATCAAGCAATCCACAATTTAACAATCAACAATTTACACAAGTAGCTAATAAATATTGATAAATTCTAATTAGCATGACCACTCGTCGCTCTAAAATAGGAAGGACAGGCAGATAAGAAAAATAATCGGGAGCGAATATGAAGCTCCCAGAGTGGTAGAGGGTATCCAATGGTACAGATAGAATGAAAGTCTATAAACCATCGATATTTGCTAGAGTGGGCTACGCTAGTCCTAACACCTACTAAATCGAAGGAACCTTCGTTTCTTAGAGGGGCTTGCAATCTGTGCAATACATAAGTTTCGTTCTCGTAATTCTAAACAAGGTTCCATAATAGAACGAAAATTGGAGAAATCAAGATTGTGATCTATCCCGTGGTTATTTAAATACACAAGCAAGAGATAAAATACAATACAAGATCGTATCACAACTTCTAGGTAGATGGAATAAGGGTTACAAATGACTTCACACTCTAAGAGGTGAAGATTATATAATAGGTATAAGGACCTATTTCAAACAGTTCGGTTTTGTAGTCCAAAGATGGTGGTATGCATGAATGGGTATTACTGGGTCTTAATGGGTTCCCCAATTGGACATCAGTCGTCGGTTGGGTGAATTGGACTTCAATCTATATTGACTGGACAAGATCCCAATGATAAAAATTTATACTAGGTTAGGGTAACCTGGAATAAGTTTCCACCCAAGTGGTTGAGCTAGTTGGGCAGTCGGATTGGTTAAATAGGTTCTGTAAGCCCTGAAGATGCGCCTTCCGTGACTTTTGTGTTTAAGTAGCACGAGAAGACATAAGTGAATGGCACACTAGTGACATGTGCGTAGTGGGCTTTTGAGTAGATCACAACCATATTGGGTCGAAAGGTTTGAGTCGAGGTTGCGGCTCTAGGGAAGTCGGAAGGTATACCGGTATTATGGTAAGAGTTATAGCTAGTCCTTTTACCTGCAAGTCGTGTCATGAAAATAGAGTACAATGGAACGTGTTTGAGTGGGACATGATATACCTAGATGAAAGTGGACTCGTAGATCTTGCATATAAAATTTGTTGGAAGGTAACAGCTGGTCTCGTGCTCCGAATATTAATGACACGGCCTGGGACACAAAATGATCTAAATGGAAAGTGGGAGTCCATGAGACACTAATTATCATCCTAATGAAAATTATTCTAATCAATCGATTATCCTTGCATACCCCAAAATTTTAGAAGGCTTACAGTCTACATACCCTAGAAGCTAGGACGTGGTTTAGGAATAATGAGGTCAGAAGAATTTCAAAGTCCGGATACTGTACCCCGACTTGTTGATAAAGAATGAGGCACGGCGTAACGGGATACGGTAGATATAACTCAAGTTAAGGATCGTGCCTCAATAATTGGAAAACGAGTGTGTACAACGAACATGGTCGATAAAATAGAATGACCTACTCGTCCATATATACGAGAGTTTTCGACGGGGTAACCAACTCTAAGGCACATCCTACGAAAAGATTTCTAGCAACTGAGTCGTGAGTTTCTATTGGGGTCAAACCTGTCAGACTATTGTCACAAGAGTTATAGGGGTATGGGCTTAGGGGTTGCTAGTTAAAGAAAGCTTCAAGCAATCAATTAGAGACTCACAAAAATTGGTTTCTTGAGAATAGATAGTCTCCTAGGTTGGCATTTTGACTAAGGGTAAAACCCTACTCATTCTCAAATTCAGATGGCCTGAAATACCAATAACAGTTTGGGGTCGAGAGGGGAACGAGTAACTCAATCACATGGCTGGCTGACGATAACTACCCTTGTGTATAAATATCATAGCCATGGGAATACTCGGTATCTTTCTACCAATTACGAGCTTCTGTCTTTCCAAATTAGTGAAAGACAAAAACACTACTAAAATAACCCAGATTAGCGACGTCAGGAGACGTCGCTAAATACAGAAAATACGTCGCTAAAAATGATTTGCGACGTATTTAGCGACAAAAAACGTACGTCGCTTATAGGCAAGTCGCAGATGATACTTTCGTCGCCGAACGTCGCTATTTGTGACGCGACGTCCATTGTCGCTAGACGTCGCCAAATGAGCGACAGAGAGCGACGTATCAGTACGTCGCCAACATTGTGACGTAAAGCGACCACTAGCGACGCTTCAAAAGTTTATAAATGATGACGAGGCATGGCATCCACGTGGCCACGTGGGCAACTTAGCGACGTATATTAGCGACGTCGAGCGACGTAACGTCGCTAGTTAGCGACGTATAGTAACGTCGCTATACGTCGCTAATGTTAAAAAAAAATTTAAAAAAATATAATTGATATTTTTGTTATGCTGTGTTTCTGTGTTTACAGTGTGTGTGAAGTGCAGTGTTCGAACCATCGACAATTTCACTTACTGTTCTATGTTTTATCTTGGATAGAAAGAGCAACAGTTCAGGGTGCACTTCTCAGAGCTTCTCTTCACGTCCTTCACCTTCCGGGAACCTTTACGACGTCCGAGAAAGTGAAGGACGTGAAAATGAAGCTCTCAGAAGTGCACCCCGAACTGTTGCTATTTCTATCCAAGAAAAATACAACAGTAATCGAAACTGTCGATGGTTCCGAACACAGCATTTCACATTCACTGTAAACACAGACACCATCATAACAAAATACACAATATATTTTTTTAAAATTTCGGCAGCACCTCCTTTGTATATCAGATCATCGCTTATAACCCAGCGTAGGTATATTTGTCATCCCGTCGCAGATATCACAAAGTAAATATCACAATAAAAATAGGAGGCAGTGCAAAGTAAATATCATAGACACATCCTCACAAACATCCAATAGAGTCAAATAAAAATAAAAGATGATAAAAAATCTCCCACCAAGTGTATAAACAACAGTGTATGAATAAATAATTTGCCCATAGGGCCAATACATACAAGTCATAAAAAACCAATAAAATCACTGCGGACCCTGCCGCGCAACTGGGATAGAATGTAGTCATACTGCTCCTGGGTGAGCTGTACCGTAGGGGCAGTAGGAGGCAGTACAATGTCTGGAGTCGGCATCGGAGGCAGTACAGTATCTGGAGTCGGCACCGTCGATGGACCCGGAGGACGTACCTGCTCCAGCTCTCGCAGTCGCTCACCATGTGCAGCAAGGGTACTCACCACCTTCTCTGTATACTGAGCGAGTGAGGCAGATAGCTCCTCTGCGATCCCTCTAGCTCGACCTATCTACGCTCTGTGCGCTGCGTAGACTCGGTGAGCATCTGCAAGTTGGCAGCTGCAGCCTGATGCAGACTCATCAGGTCCTGTATATTGTGCTCGACCGCATCAAATCGTCCGGTGACGATCGGAGGGTCGGATCGTCGCTCGACCGCATCAGAAATCTGCTGCTACAACTCGGAAAGGAAAAGAAAGGAAATCAGTTCATTTCACACAACATTACATACTCCTATAACATATTTCAGACCCATTCACCTCAAACCCAAATCGAGAACCAAAACTCTAACCAAATCACCCCAAACTTGAAACTCAGTCAGCACACATATAGATACACTACACTAGGATTTTAAACATCTAAATTAAAGCATTAAACTAGGTTAAAATGGTTGTCAAACTGGGTTTTCAAAATTAGAAAATATAATAAATTAACAAGGTATCAGTCAACATAGGGTATTTAGAAATTGATATATAAAAACATGTTAAAATGGAAAATAAATGGTTGGTAAAGGATCTAGGCTATGTGTACGTGTCTAACATAGTGTCTCGTGTCCACCACAACATGGCACAGTGTGTCCAGTGTGTGTGTGTGTGTGTCCATCTGTGTGTGTGTCCGTGTGATCCGTGTGTGTGTGTGTGTCTTTGTGTGTGTGCGTGTGTGTCCGTGTGTGTGTGTGTGTGTCTCTGTGTGTGTGTGCGTGTGTGTCCGTGTGTGTGTGTGTCCGTGGGAGAGGAGGAGGAGGAGAAGGAGGAGGAGGAGGAGGAGGAGAAGGAGGAGTTAGGTTTGGGTTTACCTGAGCTCGAGGAGGAGGAGCTCGACGGGGGGGTACGGGTCGCCGGAGAGGAAGGGAGTCGCCGGGGGAGGGGAGGGAGTCGCCGGAGGGGGGGGGGGGAAGGGGTCGTCGAAGGAATCGCCGGAGGGGGGGAAGGAGTAGTGGGAAAAATTGGAAATTTCGAGTGAGTGGAAAAAATGAAACGCTGTGCCCTAAGTAAAAATATTAGCGACGTCACATGAGGACGTCGCTAAACGTCGTAAACTGGCGACATATTTTAATAATCCAGCGACGTAACGTCGCTATTCAGCGACGTAATTTTATACCTGTCGCTGAACGTCGCTATTCAGCGACGTTTTGTGATGTTTATATAAAGGCGTCGCTGACTTCCATATATAGCGACGTAATTTTACGCCGTCGCTAAATTACGTCGCTAATAGATCATATTTTAGTAGTGAGAGTTCAAGAAAGATGTTACTGAATACAATCACGTGATCCAAAGGCGAACGTATAATTCAAGAGGAATTGTCAAAGCAGTCGCGGATGAGATCCTAGATACCTATATATATCCATCCACGTAGTGTAATTAAACGAAGAGCGAACCAAATGCATCATGGTTGATCAGACCATAATACACTGATTCTGATTAGACAATATGTTAGCAGGCGTCCCCACTAAACATATGCCTCGAATCAAGCTCGAGAACAGCGTGAGCTTGCAAAACTAAGATGTAACAGCAGCGTTTGTTAAGATAGTCGAATACAATTATGCGAGATTTTTGAAAGAAGGCACAAGTAGTTCGAGTTTTGTGAGAATCAAACCTTACTCGGTGTTCTTGCTTATACAGTCTTCCTACTATCTTCTTATCCACAAGGACTTGGTCGACTAATAGGTTATGGACATTCTAAATTCCATATTCTAGGTAAACCTATTAGTATCAGTCAATTACCTCGTCAATAGATCACAAGGACCACGGAATGCTAGGTCGGGAGACACGCTATCCAATCTCACAGAACTTCCACTACTATTGGCTTCGGATCTTATAGAACATACAGGGCACTGTCCTATCCTCTATAGTATCCCTAATTTGTAATCACGTCTGAAGTCATTTCACCGAGGACTACGCCTCGCCCGTAAAATCGGGCTGTAGTAAACCCTTGGTTTCGTAACTCAAATATGATACAAATCGAACATTACTTAACTCTATCCAATATTGGCTCAAGGGTAACTACGATCAAGAGTGGACCACTAGCCATATTTCTAGCAATATTCTATAACCTATATTTCTTAAACTAATTTCAACTCTAGGTCCGTGTCTCGCCAGTGCGCTGCTGGCAGAAGTGAATCCATAGTCTCCAAAATTTAAATAAATGGCGGCAGTGCGCTGCTGTCCTGCCAATATGAGTTAACTAACATTCTCGTAACTATATCTGTAAAATAATTCCTGAGCTTCTAGAGATTCAAATAAGTTGACTATGAAATAAAGCGTAAGTATTTGTCCTATCAGTCACAATCTTTAAAATAAAAGATTGAACATGGAGGGAATAATTGAAGACAAAGAAATACAACCATTCTAGTACCTATTCTATGTGTATTCAAACCATGGAGGAAAACTTTGAATCGAATCTAACTCGAGGTTCGTATATGGATAACATAACCAGAAATTATATAAAAATAATAATTCTTAGGGAAAAATAGGAACTAAATAGGCAACTTGGACTAAGATGTGAGGATAATATCTAAAGAGGCAAGGAGAAGAAATTGAATAATTCATCTAGGTTAGATTATTAATTCTAGGAAGCTCTTCCTCACCAAGTGAATAATCTATCCACATTGGATCATATCGTCCTATCGAGAGGTAATAGCGTACCTATGGGGATCTGGCAAACTTGACAATTAATAACTCCTCAGCTAAATTGCATGGCCTTGACTACCCATCGGTAAATTTGTATAGGGGACTCCTAGCCCTAGTTATTCACTTAAATTAAATTAATCTTAATTCGTGAATGAGCATTTCCTTGTTGAAGGCTCACAATAGTACAACTAACTTAAGTACTATCACGAGTTCGCATGATTTGCGAAGACAGACCTGCTTGGGCCACCACAAAAACTTGTCACGACCCGCACCCATTTTTTTTAAACGGATACGAGATGTGTCCAAACTAGCCTACGCCGCAGTGTCGACGGTAGAATGCTGTCACGGCCATGAAGATCAAAATCACAAATAATGCTCATTCATATAATTAGTTTAACTTACAATATTCACAAGTTTTACATTTGTAAAAAAATATAAACTTGCACAAATATTTGAATGACTACAAGTCCACTATCTAGCTAGTCTCTAGGCTTTGTCTGCAAGTATACCCGTCACTCCTAATGCTAAGTGAATCCACGGCTAACCTGAAAAATATTGGTTTCCAGTAAGGAATGGAACAAGCACAATTCACTGAATGCAATTTCAAATAAAGAAAATGACTATAAAACAAAGGTTAGACATCAATCATGAGTTTTGAAAATAAACAGTAAAGACGAAAAATCAGTAGCAAATAAATAAAAAAAATACCTTCCCAATCGTAGAAGTACCTTTGATATGTGATCGGTCTCGGGACAATTACACGACACTGTCTACACTGTCTAAAGTTACACTGTCTATACTGTCTAAAGTTACACTGTCTACACTGTCTAAAGTTACACTGTCTACATTGTATAAAGTTACACAGTCTACAACAAATAATGCAATAAAGAAACATGGTATGCTTTGAAATAATAAATTACTATTTTCAATATCTAATTGCAATAATAAATCACTGTCTATACTGTCTACTTTGCAATAATAAATTACTGTCTACACTGTCTAAGGTCATATCACACATCGTTGGTACTTCACATTCCCGACTCAATAATTTATAATAGAATATAAAATCACATAATCAATGACCAACTAGTGAAATATAGTGAAGATCAATATCGAAATGCAGACAATAAACTGTACTTGTCTGTGGTCCTCTGCTGGTGAAACCGACAATCTGAACCACTCAATGTGCCACAATAGTCAAAACTCGTACAACAGTCCCCGGATGTTGAAATAAACATTACCAATATTCTCAGAATAGTCAAAATAGCTAGGATTGCCTGGTCTTAAGTCCAATTCTAGAAACTGGGGCAAAATGGTAATTTCGGGTCAAAATAATGTCCGCCGTTGGACCCGCTTTGCACCGAAAAGCGTGCCAGAGTCAACGGTCTCTAAAGTCATCAAACTATATGTCTACGGATCCAGTTTTCCGATATGAACCCAACCGTATGTCCAAAGTTGGATTTCGGCAGGCCGTGCATAAAATCGCCCGTTGAATTGGATAGTGGGGCCCGCGAAACGACGTTCCGATTCCACTGTCTCAGAATTGGACCAAACTTGGCATACAGGACCAGAAAAACGGTACGGTCCTGATGTCTCAAGTTTCGTCTCGATCTAACGAGCGTACACAAAGTAATTGAGAAATTTGCACAGAGGCCGATACGGCGAAATTTTGACGAATACGCATCAAATTCGTCGCGCACACGCGACCAATTTGAATTCCGTCAGAGCCCACACGTCCACGAAGCCGATACGCAGCCTTCGATGCTTTTGGTTTGCGACTACGTTGCCCGGATTGGTGGGACGCACGTCGTATCGAAGATTTTTTTCAATATTTTAAGATTTTAAAACAGGTTTTTCGCAATGTTGGGGAACCGATTTCTCGGCGCATAGTCGATGAAATTGACTTCTACAAAATGCATTACGAAGCCCTATAGGTTGGCTAGGACTGTCCTCTTTTGGTTTCTCAAAACAGTCGATAGATCGACAGGAAGTTGCCTTCCAAAGTAGGGATTTGAATCCAAAACTGTTCTGTTTTTCGAACGGTTTTTTCGTCATTTTCGCATCTGTTTTCTGGGCAACCTAGCGTACTACTTCAAAATCTATTTGAAGGGAATTCAAGAGGTATATGTTGGGTCCATACCTGAACTAATGGATCGAAGATTCGTCCCCCGTGTACGGAGAAAACTTCGTGCGAAGTGGGCTTCGACACGCCGTTGTTGTTGTTATTCTCCTATGTTAGGCGCGCTGTATTCGCGCGTGGCCGTCGGCCTCGCCGTGCTGGCGGACGCGGAGGGTGGCGCACGTCGGGAGGAGGCCGGGGGGCGTGCGCGCTCGTGGTGGTAGTCGACGTTAAGGTTTAGGTCAAAGGAAATCGAAGAAGTCTCGCTCATATATATAGGCCAGCGGTCTAAAAACCGAGCAGTGCTTCTCGGTTTTACACAGGAAGGGTCGTTCGTTTGTGAGACCCGACCCATGGCTGGATTAAACTCTGCGCGGGTGTGGGGGCTCTTTTGTTGAGTGTGGGGCTTAGGCATGGGCTGGGGTTGGTTCAGCTGGAATGGGCTCGGGCTTCACAGCTTGGTTATTTGGATTTGATTTAGCTCTAATATTTTACTATAAGCAATTATGTATATATAGATATGTATATACACATAATATATATATATACACACACACACAAATACACCTATTTAATATTTATTTATACATACAAACCCATTATATATATACAAACCCATATATATATATATATATATATATATATATATATATATATATATATATATATATATATATATATATATATATATATATATGTATTTGTATATACATACACGTACACATAAAAATATATAAGCCATATTTACAAATAATATAAACAATGATTAACTAATATTTTTTATTAAATCCTAAGTACTAAAATTTGTAAATGACAGACTCTGGGTGTACACACAAAACACTGTGTCTGCCCATTACGAATATATCTACACTCAAATATATATATAGCCCAAATATCCCCAAAAGTCGACTAATATATTTTTAAGGAAGTCATTTGACATACTTCAAAATCAAATATTATTTAAATATTGAGGATTTATATATAATATATGTATAACCAACTTTTATAAAGTTGCTACTATGTCACTAAAATAAATACCCCTTAAAATATATCCACACGAATGTCCTATATCACACTACATCACAACATGAGCTTGGCTTGGTTCGGCCCAGTTCGGACTAACTTGGTTCAACCGGATTCCTGCATAGTCAATAAATATAATAATAATTTATTAAACTTATTTATAATGGTCATGCTATAACTTGGCCTGGTTTTCCTAGTTAGGACATACTTATGGTTAGGTCTTCCTTGGCATGGCTAATATACTAGTCAGGTCACACTGCTACATCTCCCGTGCCACAATTTCTAGTCGTTTTGTGCTCCATAACTTCACAAAGACTTAAGTCATCCATCGTAATAATTAACTAATTAATTATTTATAAAAATTCAAACACCATTTAAATCAAAATAAAAATAAATAAAAATATTTTCAACAATTCCGGGAAGGGGAGCTACAAGCTGAGCATGTGGTAGTTGAATTCATCTGCATGATTCAGATATTTTGTTAGTGTTATTGATTTACTCTCTTTCTCGTGCTTTCATGATATATCATGCTTATCAGCTTATCTTTATAGACTCATATTATTCTTGTGGTCTAATCGGACATATATGTTAGTGGGCTGCAGACCACGACCCATACTTGTTCATTCTTGTCTTATATATTCTTGTGGATTGAGATACATTGTAGATTACTATATTAGCCATGATACCATGGTCTTGACAGCTTATACGTACTCGAGTCGGGCTGGAGTCTGTTCGATACGTAGGTGGCTTGTTCACGCTCTCATGCCCGAAAAGCGGGTGCGGGTCGTGACAAGACAAGAGTAGAAAGACAATACAAAAAGGGTTATATTGCAAAAAATAGAATAAACGTGTTAGTTTTGTATGGGTGAGCGAGGAGCTCACTCCACCAGTACAGTTGAGTACCGACACGCACACACTTTTCATGTGCAGGCACAGGTAGAAGCTCGTGGCGTGGGGCTCGCTTGGATGCGTCGAGGCATGGAGTTCCTTGGCGATTCAAAGTGTGCGGCCGCGTGGATTCAAGACTTATACGGGACATAATGTATGGACGTCGCCTATCCGAAGCATCCGCTGGCTCAAGACTTGTACTGAGAGATAAAAGAGAGAGCTGAGTGACTTATAATATGAGAAGAGTGAACTTGAGTGATTGTAATCTTAGCCTTGTGCCCCCTTGTAATCTTTATTTCAATATTGTCACGACCCGCACCCTAGAGTAAGGGCACGAGAAGTAGGTACGTCCAGCCTACGCCGCAAGTGTCGACGGTTAGAACGCTGTCCTAGGTCAAACATCTAACAATATAAAGGTACCTGTACAGTATATACACTCCGAACGGAGGTGACATAGCAATACAGTTTCAATCACATCTGAGGTAGAGCATGATAAGGATAGATAAAACATGAAATACAAAAGAGTTACAGCAGAGAGAAGTTTAAGTGTCTAAGCTATACAAACCCAGAAATACATCTCAAATCTCGAATACAGTAATCCGTAAGTAAATACAACTCAAGACAACTGAAAATAAGCTATAAGAAAATCCTAGCTATCTATGCAACCTCTATGTGTCTCCTCTAGGCTAGCAAGCAACCTCCAAGCTATCTGTAAAATTTATCAACAGGTCCAGTCAGGACAGGAACGAGCACATCTCATCTAGAAAACCCAAGTAAATGACAGAGAACTATAAAGCAGTTATAAGCAGTTTTATTGATGAATATGGCAATTTATATTTAGGTGATAGTATAGAGAAGCAGTAAGATACAAGAAAAGTAAAGTAACTAAAACAAGAGAAGAATGATGGCAATGAAGACTGTAAAATAAATCTAGCTGAACTAAGGTAACATAATAAGTCCAGGTAGTAAATGTAAACAAGTGCAAAACCCAAGTTAATCCAGACAACATGAATCTGATACCAGGTGATTCCAGTACAAGATGAGTCCAATATAAGATGATTCCAGTCATAGTGATCAATGATTCCAGGGTGAGTCCAGCCTATACTCTAACAGTATGTTTTAAAATACCGAGATCGACATGTAAACGGCAGTAGGTAATACGGCACATCACACACCTGGCAGGGTGTGAGATGGCTATCATTCCAGTAGATTCCAGTAGATTCCAGTTGGGAGATTCCAGATTGGGGTATGTCTACATGTCTTACTCAAGTATTTTTCCTTCCAGCAAGTACAAGTGAATCCAGAATACGACATGAGAATCGAGATGAGTCCAGCCAAAATATGATGATTCCAGAAATAGATTCCGGAATGATTCTAGTGATTCCAGTGATTCCAGTAATAGAGGCCAGATAAGTATGGTATGTGTGTCGCATACATGAATCCAGATATATCAATACGTGTTGTAACAGAGAATCACATAAAACTAACTATAACTGAAGTACAGTAATTGACAATTAAATGAGAGAACTATCAGAGAATGTACTCGCCTGATACCCTGAACAGCTGATATAAAAAGATGGCCAACTGGAGTCACAGAATCCTAGTTATAGCAACATAGGTTATAAAGAGTTCAATTTATATGGTAATTGAAATTATAATACAATCTACATAATTCTAAGTCAATCTAGGTCAAAGTCAACTTTGGTCAACTATAAAGTCAAACTAGGTCAACTCTAGTCAACTGTGGTCAAACTAGCTAGGGTTGGGTCAACAATGGTCAACTAGTCTAGTTAGTCAATTCTAGGTCTAAACAAACTAAGTATATACAAATCAAGTATCCAAGATAGCTACTAACTCATAGCCTAAGTCACTTACTAAACCAAGCACAAAACTAAACCATAAGCTAACAAGGCACACAAACTTAGTCATATAATATATATATATTATTCACATTCACATATTCATGTGCATAGATATATATAGGAAGGCTATATATATAGGCACATACATATATATATATATATAGAGAGAAAGAGAGGTAAAAGAGTAAGTGAGTTTGTGACATGGAATACATGATGTCAAAGGGTGTATGAATGAATGTGTGTAAAAGGTTATAGGTTAACTCAGTTTATAGAAATGCATACATACATACATACATACTTACGTTGTATACATGCATACATACTTGTCATGTATATTACATTACATGATACATACATGTATACTTGTATTATATTATACTTACATTCATGCATATTAGATACTTGTATTTATATTAACATATTGCAAACATTCATTTCATTCATGCATCTATGCATTACCTACATGTTTATACATATGCATACATTGTATATCATTCTTTCATTCATGTATTTATGCATTGCTTATATGCATTATATTAATTGCATTTCTACATGCTTGCATTCAACCATATATATACATTAATGTAAAAAGAATATATATCATATATATATTATTTTATTCATCTTACATATCATGAATTACATACTCTATATTCATTTAATATCCATACTACATAGGCTTATAGGTTTCACAAAATGCATATATCGTATAGTCACTCTTCTACTTAAAATCAATACTGTATCGATTGGGCCTTCACTAAATTCTAAGATTACAGTATGTTGTAGCTCTTCGTGTTAGCTTTCCGAAACTTTAAACGGATCGCATTTTCGTGTCCGGAAGCTCCTGGAATCGCAAAAACACCGAAACGCGTTCGTCTTTCGTATAGCTGACACTCAAACAATTCTACAGAAAGTTCTAGAACGAATTTGGCTTATTAAAATATATATTTGGAAAGCTAACTTCGATACGCTTCTTTTAAAAAAAAGGGAGGTTAATTGGAGTTATGAGCTAAAAGTTATGGTATTTTTAAGTTGCTCTAGCTACTAAAAACGTGGATAAAAATTATGACGAATTTGGGTAGTTTGAGACAAAAGAAACACAAGTATATAACATAATATATCAAGAACTCACTCTCTACACTAATATATATATATGAGACACTATAGAACACATCTCCAATACAAAAATATGAGATTAAACATGTAATAATTCATTCATACATAACAACACATAGTGTCCAAATTTGAGATTTTTCCACATAGACACAACCACAACACAAAGGACACTCCTATGACCTCCAAATGGACACGAAATGGACACAAATGGAGATACAACCATAGGGTCATTTCTATGGGTTCAAAATATTCCTATATGCATGTAGGGGTGATTTAGATGAGAGATTATACCTTTCGGGAGAGAGATTCAAAGGAAAAGCCTTCCGACATGGCACCGACACGTAGAGATTCCAAAAGGACACGAACGAGTCCGAATCCTCCCAAACTTGGCTAGCACCCTCTAACCATGGAGTAGAAGAGAAATAAAGAAGATTTGGTGGAAGAAGGGGTTGATTTGGAGATAAAATTAATGTAGGTTCATCTCTAAATTAATTTGGGGAAGAACAAGAGAGAGAAAGTGGATGAAAACAAATGAATGAAGGAGTTACTCACTCCTTATCCCCCCCATAGGTGGCTGCCTAAAAAGGGTGAGGTGTCCCCTATTTGAATATCTAAAATGCCCTCTACTAATCTATTTGATTTAAATTAGGAATGAGTTAAAGGTTGAGGTCAATTTAGTCTAGTTTTAAGTATCTAATTAAACTAAACCTATCTATAAATAATTAGTCTAACTACTAACTAAAATTAATATAATGTTGACTAAAATTAATATCATGTGGGCTATGCCTAACTAGTGTGTGGATCCCACTAGAGTCAAACCACCTCCCGGGTCCCCGTTTCAAGTCGGATTGAGTTAAAATTCGAACCCGACTCAAATAACCCCAAAACAATATCATAAATAATAAAATAAATTTCAACCCCAAATAATATCATAAATAATAAAATAAAATTTAAAAATATTTAAAAATGTAAATGACAAAATATCCATGTTTCTGAAAACTGGGGGTGACAAATCTATCCACCTTAAAAAAATTTCGTCCGCGAAATTAAAATGTTCATACTCCTTCTAGGTTAAACCCACACAATCAAAGTCCCAGAACTTAAACAAATCATATGATTTAAAAGGACGACATACAGGATCATGGCATACGGTGGTAGTGAAGTCTCATCTAGGTATACTAGTCATGCTAACCAAAACGGTCATAGGGTATCAAAACACACAAGCAATCTAGGGTGCTAAACTAGAAAAGATACAAAAATAATAATCATCAAAACTGTAAGACAGTCTACCATCCTATATGAAACTGGTACTTATCAAAAATAAATAAAGATGACTACCAATTATCTATAAAGGGGTATTATTCAAAGAAAATCACAATCAAAAGTTAAAGAATGAAAGTCAATTGCATTAAAATCCAATCACTATATATATATATATATATATATATATATATATATATATAGTGTTAGAGAAGGAAAAGCTAGCATTATGTAAGGTTATGTGGTTCGTGTGTGTATGGGTGTATGTGGACATGTTCATATGGTTAGATAGTAGGCATGTGTGTATGTGAAATATACATAAAGAGTATAGGAGGATTTGGGTTTCGAAACAATAGCTATCCAGTTACACTACTCATGGCATATTGGTTAAACAATCTACAACACACAACCTATTTACTCGTAACATGCATGGCTAACCATATACATATATATAAAGAGGTAGAGATTTAGTTATGTATCTATATACATTATAACATGTTTGCATAAACTCTATATATACCTATATAGATATATAAACATAACATAGAGAGGAAGGGTTAGGTTTACATGGCAGTGTATACTAAGTTAGGGTGTGTGTGTCCTTGTACAGGGTTATAGCTTAGTATTGAAAGGTTAAATCCAGTTTTAGTTCAGCATTTACATACAAAATCAGAAAATAATCTAACATTTAAACCAGTATAATATTAACATAATACAGTTTTATATTTTAGGGTTTAAAATATCACAACTAACTCAATGCTCCCAACACATCCTAACATGATAGAGATAAAACCCTAATATACTATCCATACATTTAGCTATGCATACAGTTCAATATTACATATTAAATCTAAAATTGAACTAAACATTTGAAATCAATGTAAAAATGTTAACATGTATTTAGTTTTAGGATTTGGAGAAATTCGAACATCAACCAACCCAATGTTTATCACAACCTAACATGTAAGAATATGAAACCTAAATTTATATCCCTACATACCACAATGTATATAGCTCAAAATATTACATTTAAAACAACAAATTGAACTAGCATTTAAAATCCAGTATTAAGGGTTAATATGCACACAGTCTCAGATTTGACAATTTCAAACACAAAATTCAACAAATTTTTTTTGAATTCGAACCCTATGTATAACATACATGTGCAGTAATGTAAATATAACTAATAACATAGAAATTATATTTAATTACAAATTTTAACAGAAAATACAGAGAACCAGTCTCTGTTACTGTACTGTATCAGAAATATTGAGGTTTTGAAACTTTAAACATCAACAACATATTAATATGTATTTAGATAGGTTGGAAATCAAAGTGTAACATACATACGTGTTAGGCAAAGAGTCTGTGTCCACTATATATATATATTCTCATGTTCCAATATAAAAATCAAATTCTACATCAAGACCAACATTTAGATTTCTACCAAGATTGCAAAGTAGGTAATTGACGTAATCAAGACAGTTTTATTATTATTATTTAATACAATAATAACAACAAGAAAGAAATAACGATAAAATCTGTTCTGCTTATCTATTTAAGGAAGGAACCATTTTGAAACCCAGAGCTAAAATATCAATCCAACATAAGGTCTAGCAAAATTATCGATTCATTGTATTATGAAAAACTCATAGCAAGAAGTTACACAAGGTTTATAAAAATAGCTAAAGCTACTCCTAAGTTAAATAATGAGAAGCAAAACAAAACAAAACAAATAATAATTCTTTTTTTTGAAGGACTGCAACAAAAGTAGAGAAAACATGTTCGAAAATATTTAAGGTACAATCTGATAATCATATGCATCTATCCAAAATCATGGTACTCTAAATCCTCGTCATACTAGTAAGCAAGGCTACGATAATCACAGAATCCTCAACTTAGGTACATACCTCTAGAATCATGGTATTTAACATTTTCGCGATGCCGCTAGCTTGGCTGCAAAAATCTTAAATTCCCACACCCGAAAAATATATCCAAGTCAGACTATATGTCCTCACCATGCTAGCTAATGTGACTGTAGAAGACTAGATTCCATAACTTAGATGACCTAGCCCATATAATTTCATCTTGACAAAAATTAAATTAAATCAACAATGGATACCCAAAAATCAAATTTATCAACGAACATCAAGATTCATAAATGAACAAAAATCCATCAAATCATATAAATACAACTCGGATGCAACAGCTAACATCAAGATTCAAAATTCAACAATCATCCCTCAAAATCAATAAATACAAACTCAAATTCAACAATAGAAGTAAAGATAAATCAAATCAAGGGAAGAAGAGTTTTTAAATCGTAGTTAAAATAAGATTCTCAAGGGTCGTCCCAGGAATCTCCCAAGGGATCCTAACTGTGATTGAGTACATTCAAAAAAAATCCTAATCCTACTGCAGGCTGTAGTGGTACTCTAGTTCGAATACCACTACACAAACTCGACCTGCATGGGCCACCATTAAAAACGTGTCACGACCCGCACCCTAGAGTAAGGGCACGAGAAGTGGATACGTCCAGCCTACGCCGTAGTGTCGGCGGTAGAACGCTGTCCTAGGTCAAACATCTAACAATATAAAGGTACCTGTACAGTATATACACTCCGAATGGAGGTGATATAGCAATACAGTTTCAATCACATCTAAGGTAGATCATGATAAGGATAGATAAAATATGAAATCCAAAGAGTTATAGCAGAGAAAAGTCTAAGTGTCTAAGATACACAAATCCAGAAATATATCTCAAATCTCGAATACAGTAATGCGTAAGTAAATACAACTGAAGACAACTGAAAATAAGCTATAAGAAAATCCAAGCTATCTATGCAACCTCTAATGTGTCTCCTCTAGGCTAGCAGGCAACCTCTAAGCTATCTGTAAAATTTATCAACATGTCCAGTCAGGACAGGAACGAGCACATCTCATCTAGAAAACCCAAGTAAATGACAGAGAACTATAAAACACTTATAAGCAGTTTTATTGATGAATATGGCAGTTTATATTTAGGTGATAGTATAGAGAAGCAGTAAGATACAAGAAAAGTAAAGTAACTAAAACAAGAGAAGAATGATGGCAATGAAGACTGTAAAATAAATCTAGCTGAACTAAGGTAACATAATAAGTCCAGGTAGTAAATATAAACAAGTGCAAAACCTAAGTAAATCCAGACAACATAAATCTGATACCACCTGATTCCAGTACAAGATGAGTCCAATATAAGATGATTCCAGTCATAGTGATCAATGATTCCAGGGTGAGTCCAGCCTATACTCTAACAGTGTGTTTTAAAATACCGAGATCGACATATAAACGACTGTTGGTAATACGGCACATCACACACCTGGCCGGGTGTGAGATGGCTATCATTCTAGTAGATTCTAGTAGATTCCAGTTGGGAGATTCCAGATTGGGGTATATCTATATGTCTTACTCAAGTATTTCCCCTCCCAGCAAGTACAAGTGAATCCTGAATACGATACGAGAATCGAGATGAGTCCAGCCAAAATATGATGATTCTAGAAATAGATTCTGGAATGATTCCAGTGATTCCAGTGATTCCAGTAATAGAGGCCAGATAAGTATGGTATGTGTGTCGCATATATGAATCCAGATATATCCATACGTGTTGTAACAGAGAATCACATAAAACTAACTATAACTGAAGTACAGTAATTGACAATTAAATGAGAGAACTATCAGAGAATGTACTCGCCTGATACCCTGAATAGCTGACATGAAAAGATGGCCAACTGGAGTCACAGAGTCCTAGTTATAGCAATATAGGTTATAAAGAGTTCAATTTATATGGTAATTGAAATTATAATACAATCTACATGATTCTAAGTCAATCTAGGTCAAAGTCAACTTTGGTCAACTATAAAGTCAAACTAGGTCAACTCTAGTCAACTGTGGTCAAACTAGCTAGGGTTGGGTCAACAATGGTCAACTAGTCTAGTTAGTCAATTCTAGGTCTAAACAAACTAAGTATATACAAATCAAGTATCCAAGATAGCTACTAACTTATATCCTAAGTCACTTACTAAACCAAGCACAAAACTAAACCATAAGCTAACAAGGCACACAAACTTACTCATATAATGTATATATATTATTCACATTCACATATTCATGTACATAGATATATATATAGGAAAGCTATATATATAGGCACATACATATATATATATATATATATATATATATATATATATATATATATATATTTTTTATATATATATATATATATATATATATATATATATAGAAAGAGAGGTAAAAGAGTAAGTGAGTATGTGACATGGGATACATGATGTCAAAGGGTGTATGAATGAATATGTGTAAAAGGTTATAGGTTAACTCAGTTTATAGAAATGCATACATACATACATACATACTTACATTGTATACATGCTTACATACATATCATGTATATTATATTACATGATACATACATGTATACTTGTATTATATTATACTTACATTCATGCATATTAGATACTTGTATTTATATTAACATATTGCAATCATTCATTTCATTCATGCATCTATGCATTACCTACATGTTTTATACATATGTATACATTGTATATCATTCTTTCATTCATGCATTTATGTATTGCTTATATGCATTATATTAATTGTATTCCTACATGCTTGCATTCAACCATATATATATATTAATGTAAAAAGAATATATATCATATATATATTATTTTATTCATCTAACATACCATGTATTACATACTCTATATTCATTTAATATCCATACTACATAGGCTCATAAGTTTCACAAAATGTATATATCGTATAGTCACTCTTCTACTTAAAACAATACTGTACCAATTGGGCCTTCACTAAATTCTAAGATTAAAGTATGTTGTAGCTCTTCGTGTTAGCTTTCCGAAACTTTAAACGGATCGCATTTTCGTGTCCGGAAGCTCCCGGAATCGCAAAAATACCAAAACGCGTTCGTCTTTCGTGCAGCTGACACTCAAACAATTCTACAGAATGTTCTAAAACGAATTTGGCTTATTAAAATATATATATTTGGAAAGCTAACTTTGATACACTTATTTTAAAAAAATGGGAGGTTAATTGAAGTTATGAGCTAAAAGTTATGGTATTTCTAAGTTGCTTTAGCTACTAAAAACGTGGATAAAAATTATGACGAATTTGGGTAGTTTGAGACAAAAGAAACACAAGTATATAACATAATATATCAAGAACTCACTCTCTACACTAATATATATATATGAGACACGATAGAACACATCTCCAATACAAAAATATGAGATTAAACATGTAATAATTCATTCATACATAACAACAACACATAGTGTCCAAATTTGGGATTTTCCCACATAGACACAACCACAACACAAAGGACACTCCTATGACCTCCAAATGTTCACGAAATGGACACAAATGGAGATACAACCATGGGGTCATTCCTATGGGTTCAAAATATTCCTATATGCATGTAGGGGTGATTTAGGTGAGAGAATATACCTTCCGGGAGAGAGATTCAAAGGAAAAGCCTTCCGACACGGCACCGACACGTAGAGATTCCAAAAGGACACGAACGAGTCCGAATCCTCCCAAACTTGGCTAGCACCCTCTAACCATGGAGTAGAAGAGAAATAAAGAAGATTTGGTGGAAGAAGGGGTTGATTTGGAGATGAAATCAATGGAGGTTCATCTCTAAATTAATTTGGGGAAGAACAAGAGAGAGAAAGTGGATGAAAACAAATGAATGAAGGAGTGACTCACTCCTTATCCCCCCATAGGTGGCTGCCCAAAAAGGGTGAGGTGTCCCCTATTTGAATGTCCAAAATGCCCTCCACTAATCTATTTGATTTAAATTAGAAATGGGTTAAAGGTTGAGGTCAATTTAGTCTAGTTTTAAGTCTCTAATTAAACTAAACCTATCCATAAATAATTAGTCTAACTACTAACAAAAATTAATATCATATGGACGAAAATTAATATCATGTGGGCCATGTCTAACTAGTGTGTGGGTCCCACTAGAGTCAAACTATCTCCCGGGTCCCCGTTTCAAGTCGGATTGAGTTGAAATTTGAACCCGACTCAAATAACCCCAAAACAATATCATAAATAATAAAATAAATTTCAACACCAAAATAATATCATAAATAATAAAATAAATTTTAAAAATATTGAAAAATGTAAAATAACAAAAATACTCCTGTTTCTGAAAACTGGGGGTGACAAATATCAATAAAGAGTATTTTGCAATGACTTGTGTTCTGCTTCAAATTTTCATTGCTATTGTTCAATGTCTCTGCTTGGGACTTCTGTGCAACGACCCCGTCGCAGTCGCTATAATCGGCCGTTATGGAACCCGCCTTGAACGAGCGCAATCTAGGCTCGTGCGGCATCACGCCTTAGCGAGGACGATCGCTCCTACGGGAGTGGAGCGTGACATAATAGTATAAGAGCATGACTTTACGTCCTTAGACTATCGATTGAATTATTTAACTATGTTGCTTCTGCAAGTTGATATCGTTGGTGCTCTCTCTCTCAAATGTTCCACGAGATGTCCATACAATAAGTCTATATATTTTGCAAAATCGTACGAAAGAAAACTTGGTTGAACAAAAGTTAACTTCAATAAGCACGGTTGGCTAAGTCGGGATGGGTATATACACCAAAATTGTGTCGGGAAAGAATAAGTTAGAATCGATTCAAAGAGTGTTGGGTAGTTTCGATAGCGGTGCTATCGAACGACGATGTTATCATCGATGTGATATAGAAGTGCGTGCTTGAAATTTGAGGAATGGTTCGAACGAAGATTCGAGGTAGTCGATTACAAATTTTATGATAATTTTGAGGATTTGTCGAATGACTTCATCCCTGAGTGGTGTATGGGATAGCCTCAGGGATATTGGTCGATTAAGGATGCGGGGTGCCAATGAGTCTATCAGCAAGTGTCGTATGTATACAAAGCCTTAGATTGAGTATCGTTGAGTAAGTTATGATCTTGAAGATTTGGACGAGTCGATTCGAACAAAACTAGAGATGACGCGCACGAGATTGGGATTGTGCAAGTACAAAATGCAGAAATAGTTGAGTAGATAGATAGAATCGAGAAAAAGTTAAGGTAACAAACGGATGACCCGATTGAGGAAATCGATATGTGAATCATATACAAAAACTTAGCACGATTGGTTGATAATGTGCATAGAAATGATTCAAATATTTGAGTTAGCATAGAACGTTACGACGTGAGAAATGTTGTTGCTTGATGACTTAAGATAGATGTATAAACTTAAGTGATTGTGGTTTAGAGCGAATTGATCATGCAACTAGTTCGAAGGATAATGATCGAATTTTGATCTTGAATATCGAGGAGATTGTGATATATCCGGTTTGGATGATAACATCGATTGCACGATTCAAAATTCGTTACAAAAGAAGATCGTCAGGTTATGCATATCATCGATGGTATTGCGGCGTATCAAAGATAGATGTACGATAACTCAGGGGTACTCCGATTTGAGGAATGACGATCATCTAAAGTGTTATTGTTCAAATGGATGCTATACTTAGGATTTTGATTGAAATGAATGAATGGATGAAAATGAGAGTGTCTTGATTGCTTTGAGAATAACCACAACGTTAACGTTCTTGTCTTGTGCGAGCGCAACTCCAGCCTCGCACATGCGTAACGCCAGATTAAGGGCGATCATTCTGCAGGAGCGCTGGCATGGTGATTCATGTCCAGCGTGAATGATCAAACTTGTGGGAGATCATGGCATGACAATTTGATTGCTTTGATTTATGGTTTGAGGCGAAGGTGAATTTGAGGATTGTTTTGACTTATGGTTTGATGCAAGGGTAAATTCGAGGATTATTCGGACTTGTGATTGACGATTAAGTAAGCGGAGGATTGAGTAGATCCAATCTACGTATCGAGAATGAATTAGTCTAGATTTAAGGCAAGAGTTGCGCTCCGAGGAGGACGATTATCCTGGGGGAGCATTGGCATGGTGATCTCATGTCCAGCATGGATAATCGGACTTGCGGGAGATTGGAGCATGACATATTGCTATACTAGACGACCTTCTGATCGAATACTTAAATTGTATTGAACGACTTAGGGAATAAGGTATGAAAATTCTGGTTTACTGATGAATCGTGTCGTAGTGCACTTGATTTGGATAGATGGATTATATCGAATATGTTTGAAGAGATAGACTATGCGATTGGCTAGTTTTGAAGTGCAATATGTATACGACGTAGGAATTTATAGAGCATGTGAACGTACCATAGGATGGCTTTGCTGAATGACTCGGACCCCTTAGACTAAGTGTTACAAGTGCGAATAGGAGTAGTCTATGTTCGGAGTTTAGAAACGGAGTGATGCGAGCTTTGGGTAGAAAACCCCATACTATCAATTTTGGTCTGACCTTAGGATTGGGGTCAGTGTTGATATTATTGTTTGGGAACTATGATTCCAATACTAATAAAGTTTGACTTTAGCTTGGAGAGATGGCCTAGCGGTTAAGCAAGATGTACATATTTTGAGAGTTGGTATCGGTACGATTGATCTTAAGAATTGCTAGGAGTAGATAAATGGCAGAATTCACTATTACAAGGCTTGGCTGAAATGTATGTATTTTGGGGACTCCTGAAATATATGCATGATCCAACTAAGTGACACGTTGAATTCAAAATGAGACTAAAGGAATAGAAAGGTATTGAGGATTTTAAAATCATGTGTTCCAAAGAAAAGATTGATAGTAATACGAGCGTGGCTCGGATTAAGGAAAAGCATAGGCAAAGTATGTGCGAGTGTCGTTGAATATTAAGTTGTAAGTCGATGAGTAAGTACTCAGTTAGTTTCAAGGACGAAACTTTTTCTGAGTGGTGTATAATGTAGTGCCCCGTCCCGCTCAGTCAATCAGAGGAATCGGAACGTCGACGGCGTTCAGACTTAGCCATGCAACGGCTTGCTCGAAGACCCGCTCGGTCGAGGCGACTCCTCGCTCAGGTGGGTGGCTTCGGTGAACTTGCTTAAGCTTGGCCTTCACCCTAATAAAATGAAAGTTTTTAACTGCACAAGTTGGCTTGATAATAAAATAGACGAATCTACATAGCTAAGGGAGAAATCCCAAGTTGGGTCGAATTTAGTTAGAATATGGAAAGGTCCCACGATGGCTTAGAATTGTTGCACGACGTGCTTTGAAAATGACACTCGGTCCTTCATCCCATGGCTTGGGAGAGGAAAAGTTGGTCTAAGTTGCTGAGCTATGAACTTAACAAAAGTCATAGGCGTCGCACGCATAAATGCTTGATAAAGCATGCACGGTCCCATCGTCCAATGCTTGGCATAGCATAATTATCCTACAAGTCTCAATGCACGTTCCCACGGTGCAAGGCTTGGTATAGCCTTTGTCCATCAAAGTTGTTGCACGATTGAGTCATAGCAAGTTATGTTTGGCTATTAAAGTCATAGCAAGCACGGTCCCACGATTTCTACGGCTTGTTATAGCCACCTAGTCCCACGATCTCAAAGCCCATCTTATGGAGTATGACTTGGGCGATAGTGTCACACAGAGCACAAATTGGTCTAAGGTACGAGCCACGATTGATTTAAAGATAAGTACTCAGTGGTCTTTGGCACTGATATGGAACACGGTTGATTAAGATGAGTTTGGCAGGAGGGCTACCAACTAGTCAGTCCTGAGTTGAGTCAAGGATAGGCTAACATGGAAATGCTCGCGACCGTGGGTCAGCGAGGCAATCTTTGGTTTGGAAGTCTTTAACTTGGTCCCAAAAATATGGTAACACTAGAGAAGAATGACTGTGTGAGACGTCAGTTCAAGTTGTGTCTTGCATGGTCATGGACAACTTGTCGACAAGGGCGATGGGTCGAGTCTTGCATGGTCATGAACAACTTGTCGACAAGGGCGATGGTTCCTCGAGCGGCAACCCGGGACCCCGAGAACAACTCGGCTTAGGAGGAAACAAGGTATAGTCGTGCAAGGATGATAGCACAGGTTAAGCGGGGACTTGCAACAGGGCTAGCTACTTGCGTTGAAAGGACCCCGACTAACAAAACTATACGTCCAGGATAGCTTGTGTCATGATCCGCTACCCAAATTATTGGGCAGGGCCGAATCGTATCCAGCCTACGCTTGAGTTATAGCGTAGTAAGCTGTTCTTTTAAAAGTAAACAGTAAAAGATCAAAGTGTGTTAACAGTTCCATTTGTCATAATGAAGAAATCATCATAAACAAAAATCTAACATACAAATATGTTCAAAATACATAGCCAAAATGTAAAAACTGGATACAGGTCCAGTATCAAAATACATAGTCCAAACAGTCTGCTCTCAAAGTCCTGAGCAAGTAAAATAACAAACTAGACGAGTTTTTCCGTAGGTACATTCTCGTGGGCTAAAGCCTAATCCTCAGTGGTGACCCCATAATAGGAATCACAAGCAACTCCTCCTCGGTAAGTATACCTACAACGTTATCCTGTTAGGACGGGAGCAAGTACTGGTTCTACAAACAGAATAAACTGAGCATGGAATGAAAAAGAGATGTAATAACAAAAAATTATGGCATATCACAATCTATCATGTCATAGATACGTTTGTCATGGCAACATACATATATATAATGTTTAAAACTGGAGCATGTACATGATCGTCAATAGGTGTACAATATACTGTGGCACATATAAATAAAATATACTTCTGTACAAGAGAAAAGACGATAGATGTACATATGCACAAATACAACTAGATAAGTGCCTACGGCAAGGTTTGTATATAGAATGCGACCTTGCTCGAATTCGGTAGAAGGGGCATGATCACGTACTTAGCTAGCAGTTTTCCCATAACCCATATTACAACATATGAGTGATACTGAGAGCAGTATAAAGCATGGTAGGTACTGAGAACAGTATAAAGCATGTGAAGATATGACTTGCAGTTCAAGAAATAGTATTTTTAATATAATTCATTCACAGTTTATTATCTTATGCAGTAAATAAAGTTTGTAGGTGTACTTGCCTCATGCAAAGCAAGGATATGAATACGAAGCTATAGATGTCCGGTGTCCTGTCACTGTCAAAAAGGATATACAATCTTAGTTTTTGTACTAAGCTCAATACTAGGATACTGGTGGTTTGACACGACTTTCTAACTGAACTCCTAGCCAAATGATGACTTTAACATAGGAGACCAATGTGTGGTGACACAATACCTAAACCAACTTTTTAGGGCCCCTATACTAAGGTAGGGTAAGGTCCCAATACTAAAAAATCCCAAAATCACACATAACTTTACAAGACATAATTATTTAATTAATAAATCAGACTGTACACTGTGTTCCAACAATTATTAAGATAGGCAAAAGGCTCCAATATATATAAAATAAATTAACAAAATGATCCTTGTTAATTATTGAAATTTATACTAATTGTTTTGGAATTTATAAACTACTATAGATATTTATTAAAAATTAATAAACATAAGTACTTTGAAAATGAGTTCTGTTTTCCTATTTTTATAAAATGGCAAAAATACAAATTAAATCCTGAGAAATTATATTAAATTAGCTAACTTAACATAGTATTTAAGTACAAGTTTTTCCAGATTTTTACAGCATTTATATACTGTCTAAAAATTCAAATACAACAAGGTATAGTTTCTAAAAATATATAATTAATTATTTAATATATTTATCCACGTATATGGAATTGAACCGAAGTCTAAATATGGGACCCAAGGCCATGAATCAAGTTCGTTATGACTCGTACAGACCTTGAATGTATTTAGACTCATTTAAGTCCACAAAACCTATTCTAGGTTTGGACTCAAATGGTTATAATTAACAGAATACATAAAAATACGAAATTAAATATATAGACACATGTGCATATTAAAATAATATAATAATATTTTAATGTAGTAAAATATACATAACAATAATATTTATTGACAATAAAATAACATATATATATATATATATATATATATATATATATTATATATATATATATATAAATATATATATATATATAAATATAATATATATATATATATATATATATATATATATATATATATATATATATATATATATATATATATATATATACTGTTTATATATATATATGTATACGGTTATATATATATATATATATATATATATATATATATATATATATATATATATATATAACCGTATACATATATATATATAAACAGTATATATATATATATATATATATATATATATATATATACCCAGCCCAATATGCTAATGGACAAAAACTCAACCCAATGAACAGTAAACCCGTAAACCCAATAACCCACATAAACAATAACCAAACCCGTTACTGTACGGGTCAAACCCGAGCACAATAACCCAACCCAATAACCTATACCCGTGTCCGGACAATTAGGGACACGAGCGTATGAGTCTGACACAGAGTCTTGTGTTCTGGGACTAGAATGATACGCACGACACGAATCTCACGTGTCTGAGCACACCACTAAGTTCCTCGATACGCGGCGACCCTACTCACGTGTACACGAGACTCTGACACAAACCAAGGAAGAAAAGACACGTACGTGTCCGACTGGAACCGACGTTCGGGGTTGCTACGCGATGGAGGAGACGTCGGGGTGCGTCGAGAAAAATAGGGCTGGGTTCGCCTCGTCGTGGCCAACAAGCTGGTGGTGGTCGGAGGCGACGATGACGGCTAGAACGGCTGGGATCCTAGATCTAGGTTCAGGCAAGTTCGAAGGAGAAGACGGAGTCGTGGCGGTGGCTAGGGTGGTCGGGGTAACAAATATGGTTAGGGTTTCGAATGTGGGGGTTTTTATAGGCCAGAAATAGGATTTAGATTAGGGTTTCGATCACGAAATTAGGGTTTAGGGTTAAGGTTACGGCGAGGTGATCGGGAAGACGACAAGGCCGAAGGCGGTGGTCACGGCCATTTTGCAGAAAAACCCCCGCCTCTTCGTAAATTGGAACATTAACCCACCACCCTAACTATATGCAAATCCTAACTTGCAAATCTTATCCTGCTGTGTTCTGTGCAAATTTTAACTTGCACAGATAAATCAAAAATTGCAAACTAACTTTAAAACATTCAAATTAATTACAAATTGCTATAAAAATAATTTAATAAATTACAAAATAATATTTTAGGCTTTAAAAACCATTTAAAAATTATTTTTAAAAATTCTAGAAAATTTCTAATAATTATAATAAATTATTTTAAGGCTAAAAAAATGTTATTTGTGTTTAAAAACCCTTAATTTAAAATAATTAAATAACATGGGCTTGCAGCTTGTTATGCTAGTAACCTTTCATATAGATGGGTCGGCACGGTCGACAATCCGCAGGTGTGTCTTTTGATGGAGTCGAGTTGAATAGGTGCACGATCAGAAGACAATGTTTAGGGCCTAAGATTTGGCTGCAACGTAGACACCGTGCTTCGGCACGAGATGTGGCATCGAGTCTTAAGTTGTTGACATAGAGTTGCACAAGTTGGATTTGAGTCATTGCGAGTTTAAGTCAGGAACTGCCGAAAGGCAAAGTTGGTTAGGTGGCACTAAGTTCACAAGTCTTGGTTTAGTCAGTTGGTGATTTAAAGCAGCAAGGGCCACGAGGCAAAAATATGGTTAAGTTTTACTGAATTGCGAGGCACGGCCTCAAGATGGATACACGAATAGGTCTCGTGATACGACTACGTTGACAGCACAATGGACTTATAGCACGGTCACATGAAAATTGGGTACTATCGTATAGTTGCGTCTCTGAGTATGGGCCGAAAGGCAAACACGACTTGATAAATTGACGTTGTTGACACGAGAAGGATTTAAAGGTAAGATATAAGTAAGTTGCTAGTGTAAGGCACAGAGATGGTCTAGAGACACAAAATAGGCCAAGAGTCTATGTCCTAAAATCGAACCTAAGGCAAGAGTAGAAAGATAATCAAAAAGGGTTATATTGCACAAAGTAGAATAAACGTGTTGGTTTTGTATGGGTCGGCGGTGAGCTCATGTCACGATTCGCACCCACTGTGAGGGTACGAGAGCGTAACAACGCCCAGCCTACTCCGCAGCGTCGACGGTAGAACGCTGTCCTAGGTCACAACATCTAACAATATAAGCTAAGCAGTTTATACGCCCTGAATGGGGGTGACATAGCAGAAAATAAACTCAATCACAACTAAGGAAGAAGAAGCACGATATGATATAGAACTCAAGAAAAATACAGATGATCAAATAGTCTAGGATAACATCTCAGCAGATATCCAGTGTACAAGGTCTCAGCTACTGAATATGAAAGAATATACAACCCAGATCTCAAAGACAGAAATAAAGTCAAACTACTAGTCTCAAGACAACATAAGTAAGATAAAGCCTAACTAAATAGTCTAGGCAGTAGGGTAAACTCGTCAGCTAGAGCTGTCCTACAAAAGGTATCCGCACAGGCCTCCTTCTCGTCCTCTGTAATATTTTCAACAGGTCCAGTCAGGACAGGAGCGAGCACAATACATCTCAACAGTTCATAGTAGGTTAGAAAATATAATCTTGCAGTAAAGTAAGATATAGATACTGAAGAAATACAGTATATAAACAGAGAGAGAACTGTAATAGAAATATCTACTATAAGTAAAAAGCTACCAGTGACTAGTGATTTAGAGTACAAAGTCGACATGTGAACAGCTTGATTTGCACATGGCTATAGTAAAGAGGCGTACATGGCTATTCTACTTTGGAATTATTCACATGGCTATTTATACTCCCCCGTCCCCCAATCAGTACACAAGGATCTAACCAGGTTATGTTATGATTCCATGTAACAGCCCCCGAAGGGTGGTGTAGAAGCATGGAATTTCAGATCCCGAAAGTCCATGTGCCAGACTACATGTGCCAAAGCTTGGACAAAGTGCTTCACAGCAAAGAGCAACAAATATAGACATTGAAAGAGGACTTTTTATTTAACATATAGAAGTCTATTATATGTCTAAAGAGAGATTGTACAAAGAAGAATTTCTACAAAGAAAGGATCCTAAGTCTACAGCCAGCAGCCACCATGCGCCCTCAAGTAGGCGCAGCAATCAACATGTGCCTCCAGCCAGGCGCATCCCACCATGCGCCCTCAGCAAGGCGCATCCTTTTCAGCAGCTCAGTTATGTGCATCCCCAGTTATGTGCATCCCTTCAGCAGCACAGTTATGTGCCGCTCTTCCAGCCAGGCTCACCTGATAAGTGCTTCGACTAAATGAAGCATTTAACCCTCTGGCTGGAACCAAGGAAGAGAAGAGCACCGCAAATTTGTGGCCAGGGAAGGCTTCGAAAGAGCCTCCAAAGGCGAAGGAAGACCGTGATCGAAACCACGGCTAAAGGAGCAGCTTTCAACACAACCAGAATGGGCTACACCCATTTTGAAGGAAGAAAGAGCTACCAAAGCCGCAGCACCGCCATCCCGATCTACGGCTCTTCCGGAGTAACGGTAACGAGGCCCGAACATCCCTATCTTTGGATGCAACAGGCACCTTCTGCCTGCCTCGGAAGCCCTCGATTTTGTCTTTTGGATGTAACAGTCACCTTCAAGTGCATCAGCGAAGACACTGTATCGCATCTTTACCCTTGGGAGCATCTCGTCAACAGAATGCATTCGAGTAAACGAGTTCATGTCGGAAAGACGTGAGAGAACGAGAAGCAAACCTTCTTTCCATGCCACTATTTATAGGCCGGGCAAATCAAACCCATGCGCCAAGTGGATGGCTCTCCAAATTCCGTGCAATGAATTTGCATTAAATGGATGAACCAGACGCTTCGAATTCAGCCAAGTCAAAACGGCTATTTAAAGCACTCAAAAAACGTAACAGTTGTACCATCAAAGATGTCTCACGAAGTTGATGTGCCGGCCAGATGTGCCCTTCTACATCAAGCGCATCACACAGACGCGCCCTTCAGTACTAAGCGCATCATAGGGGATGCCCCCCATGCGTCCCCATACGCCTAGTAGAACGCCAACCGACGCGCCCACTCAGCTGTCCGTCGAATGTCACAAACATTAAATGCTGAACTGACAGAGTTGGCAGCACGCCTCCTAAAGTCTGAGTAGTCGGCAGCTTTTTCAGAAGACGAAGCATCGCCAATGTCAGTATCATTATTACTCCTCTTCGACGGCTACTGCCACGTGGCCACCCAACCATCTCGCATGCGCCTCTGCGGCCATGCGCCCGAATCTGCAAACGCCTCAAAAGCTGTGCGCCTTAGACTTTTCACTAATCCCTAAAGACAGAAGGAAAGTCACTGTTACAACTCTGCATGCGCCTCAAAAGCCATGCGCCCCAGACTTCTCCCTGATCCCAAAAGACAGGAGTAAAGTCACTACTGAAGCTCTCCATGCGCCTCAAAAGCCATGCGCCCAGAATGGTTCGTGACTCCTAAAGGTTACGAGCCAAAGTCCCCTTATGCGCCTAATCCTAGGCGCATCCTATCTGGTCATTCCCCCCACCAAATCCGAGGTCTCCGAGCCATGAGTCGACGATACGTGTCCTTTGACTCAATTCATCCAAGATCTCAGCAACAGAAAGATCTTCTTCTTCGCTACGTGCCGGTTCACAACAGCAACATGAAGAAGTCAACCCCCTCGATCAGGGCGCATCATCCATGCGCCTCCATCAGCAATCAACACGTGGCATCCCCGCGTATAGGCGTATCCTACATATGTGCGCATGAGCAGCCAGCCTACGAAACTATAAATAGAGGGATCATTTCCTTCTTTCACACACACGGACGGATCAATCTACGTGCATACATATCAACCTCCACAGCGAACAGACAGAGACTTCGCACCACCCGAGAGGCAGATACAGACACTGAACGTCTTCCTCCTCTCAGTAAGCTTCAGCACCCAGGGAAATCCAGACCTTCAGAAAACTGATAACCGTCGTCAGATCGTCAACGGGGTCAACGTATTACCACTCACTCCATCGGCACAAGGGACCCAGATTAAACAAAAGTGTACTCCTAGGACTACGTCTAAGTCCTATATTGTAACACTGTTCTGTTTGTATTGAAATTTACAATCAAGGAATTTTAATAGAAACAAGCTGGCGACTCTGCTGGGGACCTCTTTCTCCTCCACCGAGAAAGCTGTGTCGCAGTTCGACGACGTGAACGTGGGCTCCTCCCACAAGACGCTGGTCGTACCCCTCAATCAACAGACATATGAGGAGTTCATATCTAAAGGCAGTGCGAGTCGTTTGAAGTGGCTGCCGAAGCTGAAGAAGACCAGCCGAGTCTGGGTGCGCAAGGTCGACGCCTCGGATACCGCCACCGAAGGGGATATGCCAATCCAGCCTTTCCTTCCAGCTGACGTCCTCAGCAACCAAGATGCGCCCGCTGGTGCAGCGCATCTCTCGGGAAAACGTGCGGCTAACCACATTCCCCAGCCATCTCCCTCTCGGGCGAGAAAGATGCGTCGACGGAGCTGGGGCGCAGCCAATGCCCCGCGCATCACCTCTGATGCGCCACAGAAGATCTCTGTCTTTGACAGACTCACTCGCTGTAGTGGCAAAAAGAATTTGGATTCTGAGTACTACGCGCCCCAGCGGCCTGGTACGAAGAAGTCCAAGGCAGCACGGGCCATACGTCCCAAACGTGCTATGCCAGCAACAAGCCAGAAGCATGCGCTCACAATCATGCGCGCTGCTGATGGTAAGTTGTACAAGGTCGGCTCAAGTGCTGTGGCACCGAGAACGAGCCGACCTTCAAAGTCCTTGTCTCACTTGGGTGCATCTACTGCGTGCACAACCAAGTCGAGCAAGGCAAATCCAGTGGTCTTGAACTCCCGCGCCTCCTCCGGTGGTGCGTTTGAGGTCCGTTCAAGTCACTCCAAATGCTGTGGTTCCCCTACTACTGATCGGGATGCCTGTTTGGTATTAGATTAGGGGGCACAGCACTCACTTGACCACCCCGGCGCTTGGCCTTGCCATGCGCTTGAAGGGGGTACGAAGGTGGCACTCTCCTCCAATGATCTGTGCAATGTGATTACTCACAAGCACTGATCAGGAGAGTTGACTGACAAGCACGATGCGCCTCTCATGGGGCATACGTGTGCTGTGGTCACCATCAACTGCTGTTGCAAAACGGTAGTCCCACCAAGGCAGTCGGTGTTCCAGCGGCTGCAATCATCGACACCCCTTCGACGTCGCCTCGGAAAGAAGGTGTCAACAGAAGGGGAACCAATGATTGCTTCATGCAACGTGATCTCCAACTCCTCGTCAGTCCGAAAGATGACTGGCAGTCTGTCTTCCTCGTCCAAGAGCCAGCCGAGGAAAACCAAGACAGCTGTCTCATCCTCCGGAGTGTTCGAAGGCACTCTAGCGAGGAAGAGGTTCTTGGAGGAAGCTGGGGGTAGTCAGACCCTTGTCGAGCTTCCTTCCGAAGACGAGTGTGTTCAAAACACACTTGGGGCAGATCCTCGAGGCGAAGTCAGCCTCCAAGAAGCTCCTGAAGACGAGGATATCCCCCAGAACATAGCTGGGGGTAGCCTAGCATCTGCAGACCCGAGTTTTGGTGACGAAGGGGCCCTTCAAGACGGAGCTGAGGGTAATCAGGCCCTTGCAGATGTGCCTGTGGTGAATGTTCTCCCGAACATAGCCGGGGGTAGCCCAGACGAAGCTTCAGGGGAGGCAACTCCCCTACAAGGGAGTGAGGCCGAGAGCGAGGCCTCAACTCATACATCCACTCCCAGCCGCGTCATGACAGTGAACGTGACCGAGGCTGATGTCGAGTCTGATGCGCCACCAACAGACCTTGTCCAGCGCATAGATACCCTGGAGGGAGGTCTCAAAACCCTCTCTGCCTCCATGCAAACACTAACTCAGGCAGTGTTTGAGATACGGTCAGATTTGACCAGGACACCTTCTGCCGGTCCCGATCCAGGGGCCAATGGAGAGTCGAGTGTACCCCTTCAACGGGTATCCTCGGACGCAGGTCGCCAAGAAGCATCACGGACGTCGGAGCCCTCAAATACCCAACATCCGGTGGTACCACCTTCCCCGACTCCTAGCTCCACGGAAGACGTGGTCGAGATGATCAGGGACCTGCACGAGCACTTTGAGTCCAAGACGAGACAAGAGGAGCACCAGAAAATGGGCATCCCCCAGCCTTATCCCCTCGAGTGGAACAAGGTGGTTTATCCTCCAAAGTATAAACCATAAACACTGACGCCGTACGATGGGAAGGACTCTCCTCGTTGCTACCTGACGTATTTCCAGTCTCAGACGGGACATCTTCCGAAGGAGGATGCGCTTCTTACCAGCATATTTGTTGGGGCCCTAAAAGGAGTGGCGTACGACTGGTACTGCAGCCTCCCCGATAATTCAATATCTTCCTTCGACGACCTGACGCGCCTCTTTCTCGACCATTTCTACTATGGCGGGAAGGACATGACAATGGCATTCCGTATAGAGATACGCCAGAAGAAGAAGGAAACAGTTCGAGTGTTCATCGAACGCTTCCGACAGGCCTGCTTCAGACTTCCCCCGGGCATGCCAGAACATGCGCTTCTCTCCTCCTGCAGCATGAACATGCTGCCTGCAGTTAAGCTCTGGCTCAACTCTACTCCTCCTCCCGATTGGAGCTCCTTGATCATTGAAGCAGAAGCCGCGGAGAAGAAGGCACCCAACGCTTGTCTCCTGGGAGTCAGTTTCCCTGCCTTCGTGGATAAGGGAAAACGGCCTACAACCAACAACCCCGTACGAGAGGCAAAAGGGAAGCATGCATTGACTGTCAATGCCTCAAAAGGTGCAACATCACCTACTCAGAAGCCTCCACTTGTACCAAGGCCGAAGGAGGTTTATTCGTTCAACGACGAAGACACCCTGCAGCTCTTTAAGATACTGAAGCAGGGTGACAAGATCAAGCTTCCGGACCCTAAGCGTCCCGATGAGGTTGGAAAAGTGGACAACCCGAGGTACTGTCACTACCATCGATTTGTCGGACACCCAACCAAGGACTGCTGTGTCCTCAGGAATTACATCTAGCGCATGATCAATGCGGATGTAATCTCCGTCGACTACGAAGAGAAGACGGTGTCAGCTAACGTGGTGTCACTCCAGTTTGGTACCCTGCCGCCGACTACAACACAAGATGGCGTCATCCCCATCCCTAAGGCGACAATGGAGGTGGTTAACTTACCACCAACCCGTGACAACATGAGTGGACTCATCCCACTCACCATATCTCGAGGAGAGATCCTGTGGGTTCACCCCGATCTCGTCTCTGAGGTGACTCAACCGGAGGTACGCCCTACCTCCAAATCCAAAGGCAGGAAGATCAAGTCTTGCCGCATGGTCTCTTCTTCAGCGGAAGAGGCACTTCCTGTGCAGACGCGTTCACAACAGAACGTCCAACCCGACGAAGCTGCCGTCGAGGTGGTACCTTCTGGCACCATCCCTGCTGTCCAGGACGAGGGCCCAACTAAGCCCTCAGCAGCCAATAAACAGAAGCAGATAGAGGCCCGTTTCGATAGGCCTCTGCGAAAAGAGAATGCTTCGGGGCTAGCCAAGCCCCACAACTTCGACATACTGGCGTAACTCGCCAGTACTCCTGCCCGCCTATCTCTGTTCGAGCTCCTCCGTCTTTCCAAGGACTCCCGAGAAGCTCTCTGCGAAGCTCTGAAGGATGCTGAATCCTTTCTCAGTCAGGTCAAGCAGCCGGAAGATCTCTCGATTGCGTGCCAGCACTGTCACTGTACGGAGGAGATTATCCCCAATATAACCTTCACCCAACAGGACATGTTGCTCAAACACAATCGACACAACAGGCCGCTGTATTACACAGGGTACATCGGCTCAGTCAAGGTGAAGCGGATTCAGATCGATCTGGGGTCTTCCCTCAGTATCATCCCAAAAATGCTGCTCTCAATACTGTGGATCTCAATGTACCGACTGGCGCCCTCCAACACGACAATCAGCGGTTTCAACGCCAGCAAAAGCGAACCACTGGGCAAAATACGACTAAAGTGCCACATCGGTAACCTCAGAACCGAGGTCACTTGTTATGTCATGGATGCTGAAGTCAACTACAACATTCTGTTGGGTCGCCTATGGCTGCACGAGTACATGGTGGTGACATCCACGCTCCACCAATGTATGAAGTACGTGTCCACCAACAACGTCATCCGAACGGAGTTTGCGGACATCGACCCCTTCAAAGGGATTGAAGCCTACTTCACGGATTCTGACTTGTACAAGTCACCTGACGAGGAGGAAGCCAATGATGCTGATGACAAAGCAGAAACAGCAGCAGAGCCGGACATGGAGCCTGAGGTCACTCCCGATGCTCCTTTGAAAATTCGACTCAAAGGCAAACCGCCTCAGAAGTTGCCTCCCATGAGCATTAAGCAATCCGGGAAAGCACCAGCTGCTCCTGAAGCTCCCCTGAAGATACGGCTCAAGGGAAAGCCGCCTCAAACATCGGCTCCCCTTGTGGCAAAACTACAGGGGAAGGCGCCAATCACTAGAGGCGCAGCGGAGGCACCTCTGAAGGTGCATCTTAAGGGCAAGCCGCCGCCATTCCAGCCGCCAAAAAAGGCCCATGTAGTCCTCCCGGACTCCCAGATCAACGCTGTGGTGGACCCTCCCGATCCTACTATAGTGCTTACAGATGAAGAGCTGAAGGAATATATCTCGGCCGATGTAGATGCCCCATCTCTTGACAATGTAATCCCTCGGAATAAAATCTCGCATTTCATCAATAATAGAGTGTCGTTTAATTATTCTAGTCTTTCACACTGGAATGCCATGTATATATTAGATAATGCTCTACGGTCGTTGCAAACACAAATAACGACCGTCCATCTTGTAAATCGAGTAGTCCCGTCCCAAAGGGTTTGTTACATAGTCCCACCACGGAGTCGAGACGAAGAATCCATCATCTTCGGCAAGGTCGAGCGTCATCAGGACCTCCCGCCACTCGAGCCAGAACCAGATGCCGGCAGAATGCAACTCTATCGGTACACGGACAAGGCAAAGTACCTCATCCTAAAGATGAGTTACGACCTAAAAAGCGACAAAGGCCTGAACTACGGCAAAGGTCGACGACTCCCTCTCCGGCTTCCAACATCTAAAGGAAAGCCGCAGGACTACTACAACAAAACTCGACGGGGGGTAGGCTATGTCACGCCGTCGTCAACTCCAGAAAGTTCAGACGTAGAGGAAGTTGAACATTCTCACTCATCTGAAGCGTCAACGTGGGATTCCGATACCAGTATTGGATCTGTCTTCAAGAGAGTGCTGTCAGCCAACATGACATCTGCACAATCTCAAGAAGAGGGAGGCGAAAACCAAGCGCCGGAATTCTTCGAAGAAGAATCCTGGGCTCAACGCCTGGGACAACAATGGGAGTCTCGTTTTGAATTACGTGAACCTCCCACCAAAGACGAAGTCGAGCAGATCGATCTTGGGGGCGGATCTTCTTCCAAACCCATCTTCGTCAGCAAAAGCCTAAAAGGAGAAGACCGAGAATCTTTAATCCAGCTGGCTAAAGAATATATCGACGTCTTCGCCTGGAGATACGAAGATATGCAGGGACTTGATCCCCAGATTGCGATACATAGGTTGAACATCTTGCCTGATGCCAAGCCTATCAAGCAACAACAGCGGCGCTTCCGTCCGGACATCATGAACGCCATCGATCAGGAGGTGGACAAGCTCTTGACTAGCGGCTTTATCCGTGAAGAGCAACACCCAGATTGGGTAGCCAACGTCGTCCCCGTCACCAAGAAGAATGGAAAGATACAAGTCTGTATCGACTTCAGAGACCTTAACTCTGCTTGCCCGAAGGACGAATTCCCGCTTCCAATCACCGACGTGATGATCGACAACACGTGTGGCTTCGAGCGCATGTCTTTTACGGACGGGTATTCGGGCTACAACCAGATCAAGATGTTCCCCGATGACGCAAAATATACGTCATTCAAGACTCCAAAGGGCATTTTCTGCTATACAGTGATGCCCTTCGGCTTGAAGAATGCTGGTGCGACATACCAACGTGCTATGAGCACCATTTTCTGTCAGCACCTTCGCAAGACAGTCGAATGCTATGTCGACGACATCGCAGTCAAGAGCCGTCTTAAAGGAGATCACCTGCAAGACCTCAAGACAGTCTTCGACCTCATGCGAGCGCATCAACTCAAGATGAACCCCGCTAAATCCTTCCTTGGGGTTTCGAGCAGAAAGTTCTTGGGCTTCACCATCATGGCGAAAGGCATTCATGTCGATCCAGAGAAGACCAAAGCAATTCTTGATATGGACCCTCCGAAGAATCTCCGAGAACTTCGAGGCCTACAGGGATGTCTGGCGTACATCCGGAGGTTCATAGCAAACCATCACTGGCAAACCATTCCTGCTCTACAGAGGAATGCCAAAAGGCTTTCGATGACATCAAAGCCTACCTGACGAGCCCTCCAGTTCTGGTAGCACCCATCGCTGGCAAACCATTCCTGCTCTACGTCCGTGCCATGGATCATTCCCTCGGCGCCTTGCTAGCTCAGAACAGCGATAGAGGCTACGAGCAAGCGATCTACTACCTCAGTCGAACTCTGATCGAGGCCGAACACCGGTACAACCCAGTTGAAAAGGAGTGCTTGGCTCTGGTATTTGCCATCCAAAAGACTCGTCATTATGTCTCGGGCCAGACAATTCATGTCATTTCCCGAGTCAATCCGCTCAGGGTCCTCATGACGAAGCCAGGATCACTGAACTCCCGGCTAGCCACATGGGCGATCTTGCTAACACCATACAACATGGTGTTCGTTCCACAGAAGACTGTTAAGGGTCAAGCTCTGGCCGACTTCTTAGCTGTATACCCCATCCCGGAGTCCTCAAGACTCTATGAAGACATCCCGGATGAGGTCCAAGAATCAAACGTCACCGAAGAAGGCTCCGTCTGGCGGATGTTTTTCGATGGCGCTTCAAGAACAGACCCTAAAGGCCAAATCATCGCAGGAGTGGGGGTGGTACTAGTCTCCCCCGATCAGCTGGTCATCCAGCGTGCTTACTCCCTTTCGAAGCCGTGCTCAAACACCGTGGACGAGTACAACGCGCTCATTATGGGACTCCAGCTAGTACAGCAGCTGGGCGTAAAACATCTGGAAGCCTACGGCGACTCAAAGCTCGTCGTAAATCAGATCAGAGGGCAATACGAGGTTCGCCATAAAGATTTGATCCCCTATCATGAAGTTGCATTGAACATTATTTCAACCTTCACTGGATTCTTCGTCGAATACGTACCTCGTCTACAAAATCTTGAGGCCGATGCTCTGGCTGGCCTCGCAGCCTCTCTGGCGGCACCCCTTGGAACTCAACACTACGTCACGGTAGTGGGTCGAGACTTGGTCTGCCCTAAAAACAACCTGCGCTCACAATTGGCTCATGCCATGTCAGCAGGTGCCGGTGTTAACGTCCGGGACTGGAGATTCCCGTTCACGACTTCGCTGTCTACAGAATTCTTCCAGAGGACCCAAAAGAAGCTGTCTCGGTCAGGAGACGCTCTCTTCGATTCTACTACGATACGGCTACTAAAATGCTGTACCGACGCTCCTACGATGGACTTCTCCTTCGATGTTTATCTAACGAAGAAGCAGCTGAAGCCCTTCGAGAAGCTCATGATAGAACCTGCGGGGCCCATCAGCCTGGTCCTAAGTTGCAAGATCGACTGCGACGCATGGGCTATTACTGGCCAACCATGGCCGCCGACGCTGTTGAATATGCTAAGAAATGCCATGCGTGCCAGCTTCATGCAGACTTCATTCATACACCGTCCGAACCACTACATCCTACAGTCGCCTCCTGGCCCTTCGAAGCTTGGGGAATGGACATTGTGGGACCGATCACCCCTCCTTCATCGAGAGGACACCGCTTCATCCTAGCAATCACCGACTACTTCTCCAAATAGGCATAAGCAGTTCCTCTGGCAGAAGTAAAAAGCTCCAAGGTGATCAGCTTCATCAAGCACCACATCATCTACCATTTCGAGGTACCCCGGAGGATCATCTACGATAATGGTCCTCAGTTCATCAGCCATGTCTTCAGCCGATTCTGTGACAAGAATCGCATTCAAAATGTGGCATCAACCGCCTACAATCCGGCAACAAACGGATTGGCCAAGGCGTTCAACAAAACTATCGTCAGGCTACTCAAAAAGGTCGTGTTATCTAACAAATACGACTGGGACGAAAGGCTCAGCGAATGCCTTTGGGCCTACCGCACAACGGTACGGACCCCGACAGGCAACACACCATTCTCCTTAGTCTACGGGAGCGAAACGGTACTGCCTCTCAAGATTCAGATACCCTCACTCCGCGTAGCAATCACAAACCAACTCACAGAAGAAGACAATCAACATCGTCGTATGCGGGAACTGGAGGCACTTGACGAAAAGCGTCTCCTAGCTCAACAACGCATCGAACTCTACCAAGCCCGTATATCAAAGGCTTTCACTAAGAAGGTGAAGCAGAGGACTTTCCAAGTAGGTGACCTGGTACTGGCAGTCAGGAGGCCGATGGTGTTGACTCACAAAACGCTAGGAAAGTTCGAGCCCAAATGGGATGGACCTTTTATCATCGAGACGGTATACTCAAACGGTGCCTACCGTCTCGCCAAACCCAATGGGGACTTGTTCATGATGCCCATCAACGGCAAGTTCCTAAATAAGTACTACTCTTGACATCTTTTCAGACATGTACTTCTATTCCACAAAAAATCATACGCTTTTGGAACTCAGTTGTTCCGTAGCATTCTCCAGTAGAAAGACAACCATGTCCACATCACCTCTGAGTTGTCCCCCTACACCCTACAAGCCGGAATCTTACACCCCGTAAGACTATGCTATCCTTCATGTTTACCACGTCCACATTACCTCTGAGTAAACATCCCGTACAGACAACCCCCGCGTCGCCGTACATCGATCGCAGAACTTCCACGTCCACATTACCTCTGAGTAGTTCCGCGCATCTCCCAGAATCATTCCTACCACGTTCATAACACCTCTGAGTAGGAAGATTCTATTATTTGAACCCCATATTTGCCACGTCCACATTACCTCTGAGCAAATACATTGGGTCCTTCAAACATATTATCTATATCTGAAATCAAGGTACGCAAAAGATAATAGGTCCACACAAATCATCAAAGTTCATGACAAGCAAAAATGAACACATCGTAGAAAATGATGTACTTCTTTATTATTTCTAAAAAAAGGAGAGTAAAGGATTACACTATCCCCAGCAAGAGTTGCAAAAAAATACAAAAGAGCAGAGATTACAAGCCCTAAATATCCCCAGGGTTGGCGAAAAGCTCTGTAATTCGGCGTTTTAAGTCTGCCGCCGGAGTCTCCACAGTCGCCAAGACTCGACGTTCAGCTTCTTGACGCATCGCTTCGACAGCCTCAGCAGAAGTTTCGTTCTCGTGCTTCTCATCAAGCTGCTGTCTCTGCTGAATCAGGATAAGAGCTTGGAGAGTGAAGGCCGCTTCCTCCTTCTTGAACGCTGCATGTTCAGCCTGGACACGTTTAGCATCCAATAGGAGTCGGGCCCGCTGATCCTCAAGACGGCACATCTGCGCAGCAATCTCCACGATATTTGCATCCAGCGCAGCTCGCGTCTCCTCTGTCTCCCGTGTAGACTGAGATAACCGCTCCACTGCAGCTTCAGTCTTAGACACTTCGTGTTCCCAGACACTCACAGTGGCCTGGTAGGAAGACACGGTCTCGGCGAGCAACTTCTCCTTCTCTGCATCTATCAGGACGGAGAGGTCATTCAGCTGGATGCGCCCTAACTCAGAAAGCCGCTGGACCAACTCAGCCACAGCGGCTTCCAGAATGTCGGCCATATGCTCGTGGCCCGGATGAACACGGATCAAGTTGATATGAGGCAATGCCAGAGTTCTTGCTGTCGCAAAGCTCCCCTTGGCGTCCATCACTGCCGATACCCCCCTCTGCAGCATTTTGTACACTGCCTCAATGATGAATCTCACATATTCATCTGCGTCCGCCAGCACCTGTGGTGTCATGACAGGAGTTGAAGGAGCTACCCGAGTTGGCGGACCGTAAGAAGACCCGCCAACCTCGACCTGTGAGGCTTGTACCTCGGCATCAATAGGCTCTTCATCAACAGGGGCTGGACTACTAGCCCGAGGAGCCAAGGGAGCAGAAGGAGCCGACACAGGTGTCGAGATAGTACCCCAAGTAGAAGAAGCAACACAGGGTTCCATCACACCCTTACCCTTCCCAAACTTGGAAGTACCACCGATGTCAGCGACTGCCTCTCCAGTCCCCAACGCGCTATCAACAGCCAATACCTCCCCTGGTAGAACGGAGAGATCAACACTTATCTCCTGACCCGCCCCAGGAGTCGGGACTGTCAGACGAGTCTCTTCATCAAATTCCTCTACAGGGACAGGATCTGTCACTACCTCCTAATTGGTAGCCACCTCAGCTTCCGCCGCTGAGTCTGGGGTAGGGCTCGACAATGATGCAGCCGACCTCCCCTCATCATAACAAGGAGGGGAATCAACTCTCTTCTCTGTTCCAATCATCTCTGTTGCCCCCGCAACAGGCTCTTGCAATTCTGGAGCAACGTCATCCGAAGACGACGAACTCCACCCCACATCATCACCAGGAAGCCTGGTGTCTGCTGGACCCTCGGCATCCAAGGCCCCAGCCGCGACCTTTATCATCTCGGAAGCTGCTGCATCCTCAGTTTCCCTTCTGACATAATCCGGGGACGCTGGAATCTCCAAGACAACAACATCCTCCGGATTCTCCTTCATAGGTGACATCATAGTCGGTGGGATACGCACTTCAGACGAACCCGCCATCTCCTTTGGCCTGCTCCCTACAGATTTTGGAGTACGAGGCTTTCTTTTTAGCGGCTCCTATACAAAAGGGAAGCATTAATTACATAAAATGTTGAACCCAGACCAGACTATGTGGGGCATTCTTACCTCTGCAGATGCTGAATCTGACGACACCGACGGTGACGATATCTTCTTTAGCTTCTTTGACATAGGAGATCCAGCCCCTGCATCTGCACGTCGTTTCGGTTGATCAACCGAAGGTTCAGCCTGACCCACCCCTGGTGGATGGTGCGGTCGAGCCCTGGCCGATACATGCCCAGTCACCACTAACGGGGTGCCTGCAACGAGACTCGTCTCCCTATCATACCCGGAAGGCGCGGCAGCCATAACATAGTAAAACTTGGCAGCCGAGTAAAGAATGGGCGGTCGCGGATCCTGAGCAGGCAGCGTAAAACGAGCTCCAGTACATCCAGCATTATAGTAATGCCAAGCTCGTGCGCCATCCAGCAAGCTTCCAGCATACCCTAGGGTGATACTGGGATTATCCAACATCAGCTGCGCATAACCGAATTGACGTGCAAAGCGGCTCGGTAAATACGGTTCCAGGAAGCACTGATTCATGTTCCGGTACACCAGGTAGGATGGCCGGATACTCTGCAACCAGCGGAATCCCCACGGAGGCAGAGCGGTGGCATCTTCACCTGAATCCCTTAAGTCTTCATTGGCCTCAAAACCCAAGAAGATCGGACCAACTTTGGTGATCTCCCATCCCTGAAGATGGAATAAAACCCTTCTGCAAACAGGGACGCCAGTGTGCGACCAACTCCTCTGGTGGAAACGGCGAAGGAATGCATCTCCGGCCCTATAGTCTTCTTCTGAACCCGGACTCATTACGTTGGGATGGTGTAAAATTAACTACCCCATCAAATAGTGAAACGGCAGTTTAGTACGCGGGAAGTTATCTTTCCGACCTCGGTCATGAATCATATTTCCTGCGAACTCGCGTAAACCTCGCAGTAAATTACATACCATCGCGGGGAGTAGACCAAGCACCGGCCAAAGACCAACTTCACAGCTGGCAAGATCAAGTGCCGGGTCACTCTCTCTACAGAGCCGGATCCGCCCGGGAAGACATAATCCCGAAGCCAAACCATGAGATACACGACCAATACTGCTTTTGACGACATTCGATGAGCAAGATGCCAGAAACAGCTGTAGGAGCGTTCATCAGACTGCTGGTCCTCATTTTTCTGGGGATTTTTCTCATCTAACCTGCTCATCTCAGAGAGCACTTCGCTACGAGAGAGCGCTGGCGGAGTGGAGAACTGGGAGGGATCCTCCTTGTCTTGCCTAAAGACGTAATCTCTCCAAGCAGTCACATGAGGCTACAATCCGCCCTTGTCCCTCTTCTGCATATAGTAATGATGACTAGCCACTTCCTTAAAGACGGCCGTCATCTCTTCAGCCTTGTCCCCCAGGACTTGAAATTCTTCGTTGGTCGGAAAATACTATTTATAGGGTTCCGATCCCCAAGGGAGCTTTGATACCTCATACATCTCATGAAGTGCGAGCCCTAACTCCCCTACCGGAGTAAAAAAGGTCCCGGTATGGATATCAAACATCTCCAAGAGTGCGAGGAACATATGCCTGTTAATGTCAACACCTGCTTGGGTGGCACGAATCGCGACAGTCAGCCCAATTTCTCGGAGCTCAGTCTGGAACCGCGATAAAACCCAGAGTGTCAGTTTATCCCATTTGGAAGCATAATGACACCAACCCTCTACCCGAAACTCTCCTTTCGGGTATGAGCGTTCCATCAACAGCATGCAATGGGCAAAAGTTAAGGCACTATGGGCAAATGTATCAAGGGGAACATCACTGTAAATGCTCCCAGGGCGTAGAGTCCGCCAGGTGAAAGAAGACCCAGACCGCACTGCGGTCAAAGTATCTTTCTGATCGGAGGTTGAATCAATTTTGATGATGCCAGTCACCGCCCCCCCTGAGAAGGAGTAAGATCCCAAGACATCCTTCTCTTGGAAGCGAGACGACAGAAGGCCATCAAAGGCCATTGACGTTCAAGTTGCTTAACGGTCATATGCACTCATTTTGCTATGAAAAACCAGTCTTCCTTGACCTTCAACACTGTTGCTTCAGTAGAAGTAAGGCGGTCCCCAAACAGAAACTCAGGCTTCAAGAAGGTCACTTTATCAGATGTGGCAGATTTCAAAACTCCACGCTCCATCATCCGTTTGAGGAACCCATACTGCTGTTCCTGGATTTGAGTCATTCTCTCGGGATGCTGGTCCAGCATAATAACGGCTTGAGCAGGGTTCATCACTTCCTCGTTATAATCTACTCCCGTTTGGCAGAGGGCAGTTTCCAAGAGCACTTCACTCAAGAGTGGGATAGGCATCGACACTAGCAAAGATTCGAAAAAAATGTGTTAGAAATAATAAAAGAATCTGAGTCTTATCAAAAGCACATAGCGCGTCCGAGAGCCTCGGCGCATCATCAGGGTCTAAACCCAGGCGCATCAGCAGCGGAGCTTCGGCGCATCATCAATATCAGGCCCCGACCTGGGAAATCGCTCGTCCTCGCTAGATTTCACCCGAATTATCGTCCTCGCTGGGGCGTGATGCCGCACGAGCCTGGAGTTGCGCTCGTACAAGGCAAGATAACAGGTTCACATAGAACTATCTCAAATCGATAACATAAGCAGCGAAAGAAAACAAAGTAAAATATAAGAATCTCTTTTATTCATATTGAACTGAAGGTTACAAAGGCTCTGAATAGCCCAACATAAAATGCCAATTGGCTACAACGCTCATGATCTCTCTAGCTCACAAAGGATTATATTGTTCTATACATTATGCCTCTGTATAGCCACCAAGTAGTCTTTGGCCGAACATCTCCATATCGCAAGTCTGAACGCCTATGCGGAAGCTCCTCTTGAACGCCAAGGACTCCATGCCTCGGCACGTCCAAGCCAAGCTTCGCTCCGAGCCGATCATAACCTGAGCCTGTACATAAACTAGTGGGGGCTTAGTGCTTTCGTCCTCGCTTCGTACTGATCAAGACCCGCTCGCACCCAAACCAAACACTTATTCATTTAGTGAAACATGCATCTTACTTTGTGGTCTTTCTATTTAGCCTTAGGATCAATTTCATGGCAACACTTAAACATAGCACATAACTTAAATGTGTCCCATACCGTGTTCCTGCAGCAGATATAGTTAGACATAATCTGAAACATAAACATAGTGTTCGTGCTCATCTCGTCCCGTTTTCCTTAGCCTACAGTGGTTAGAACTTAGCATAAGCAAACATACGATTCGTACAACCGACCAATCATAAATGTAAACATATACATAATGGGTCGCAGGCCCTGCGCCTGCATCCAGCTCTCATCTCAGCCCACCGGTCCTATCTATATGAAGGTCACGGTGTTTCACACCGTAATGGACTTGGCATCTTTTATGTGTAAGCCTACAATCGTTTCGATACGGGTTGCTAGCCCAGTATACGAAGGATCCCAAACTTACGGATATCATAGCTTATCACAGCACTAGACGGTCGCAATCCGTCCGAATGTTGTGCACCATAAATACCACACATAATTCCCTCCTAGGCCGAACGGTCCCGGCGCCCCGGCGTAACCGTTCGAGGGAAGCCGCACCCGTGCACGGGCAATCCGAGTCCATTGACCATGCAATACGCTCCATAGCATACAAGTCATACATTCCAATCCATCTTGCGTTCCATAACATAATCCACCATTCATATGGGGTGCTCTGTCGGCGTTATGCCCCAACACATCCATATTGATGTACGACGCCCAACGGCTTAGTCGTCTCGTACTCATAATCACGCGTCCCGTCTCATAATGTTATTCGCATAGCCTACATCCGTATTTACTTAGTCTCTTTTTGTAGCTTAAGTGCACAAAGGCACGCTTAGCATCATAATCAATGTTCTACGCCTAGAGTTCAATGTTCTCGGAGCCGTGCACTTGATGCACATCTCGATGTTGTCTTTCAATGTTCTACCATCATGCCCTATCGCGACTCGTGCACTTGATGCACGTCTCTTCAATTATTCGATTGTTCAATGTTCTATCTTAGTATTCAACACATATTTAGACACTTACTCGCCGAGCCACGCTCGCTAACTCGATAATCACTTACGCATACAATACCATATATTATTAGACGTGAAGGAATAAGGAGAGAGAGTCAAGAACCCGCCCACCTTAAGCAAACACGCCTTGCCGTTTTGCTGAGTTGAAGCGTCTCGCTTCCATAACTCGATCGCATAGCCAACTCTCGGACTTAGCCATTCCTTTGCTCTAGTCGGTTGATTTAGCCTATCGCACCCATGCCACAATCCGTTGCAGGGCCTCGATTTGGTTTCGCGGACACTTCATTGCATAAGGCAAAATGTCGACCTCTTATCGTCCTGCATAAAAGCATAGCCTGCACACCAGATCAACTAAAATCAGCACTTTCTCGATGGGACTTATCCTTTGCATTATTTCGATTCATAGATCCCAACCGACTCAAAGCTTACCTTTGGCCAACGCAACACTTGCATCTGTTAGCATCGATACTTCATCGGGTCAACGCAACACTTCGAGTCAACGACTCATTGTAATGCACCGATGCGGAGCGGGGCATTACATAATATACCACTCAAAATCAGGTTCGTCCTCGAACCAAAACCAATACTTAATCCAAGTGCCTCGCGCAGATCGCTTCACGATCTCGTGCTACTATCGTTGGAATCATACAACTCAGTCTGGATCATATACATATTTTAGGCGTCCCACCAATATATGCATTTCAGCCAAGCTCAGTTGTAGGATATCGGGACAACTTACAATCTCAACTTAAATCCTCAAGCACCAATCAGTCCGTATTCGACTTAGTCATATCTTAGCACCTATTTCCAGATAATTTTCGTATGCATCATCCCATAACATGCGATCATCTTCCAACATCTAGCACATAACTTAATTCAACCATAACTTCGATCTTATGTGTTTTTCGTCGGCCACCTAACACTCGTATTGCATCGAGTCATTGCGCATCTGATCGCAACAATTCTCTGCAATGCCGACTCGCCCAACCGTTTCCTATCTCTCGCATAACCCAAGTCTTTCATCCAATCCTTCATAACATTTAGCCTTAACAACATGAACTATGTCAACATGTCACAAATTTTTTTGTCTACAATCCGTACTAAGTCTCGACGCAACTATCCATACATGATCCACATTCTCTCGCTCTATCCATACGTTGCGTCTGGGGCTACCCCCGCTAGGTAACTTATCCAGACATCGTGCTCGCGCTCTTCCGACACAAGAGGTCAACTTGAGTCTACGATGCTCAAAGACAACAATCTTTCCGACCCAAGGTCTCTTACGATACGCCCATCTCCTATTCTCGACTGAGTACAAATCCTTTACTCAAACTTCGATTCAATCCCGACTAGTTTGTTTCGTAACATAGATCGCACGCTCAACACACATAGCCTAACCGTTACTCAATCCGATCTACGATACACTCTTAGGTCGTTCTACTATCCGTTGCTCTTGCGCATTGCAGAACCCTTACAATCGCCTTACAGCGTCACTACGCTAAGTACGTTCCTCAACATATACTCGATCATTCCTTATCCTTAACAATATTTTATGCGACTTCTTTAGGGTCATCCTATGGGACTTCAACATTCACTTGATTTGGCGGTCAAGTTTTCTAGGGTCATCTGCCCTGAAACTATGCTCGATAATTGAAGATCATCAATGAGGGATAGTTACAACGAACCATGCTATATCCTATCGCGGAGCCAAATCAATTCCCGATATTTTCTATTCGACTCTTACCCAATTCGACATACCAATCCATAATTTGTCTACCCCCGCACAACTGATGTGCCATTACTACTCGAGTCACTTAGGCACCGCCGTTGACAATATCGCACAATCCTCAATTCTACCTTTGCATCAAACCACAAATCTATATCCAAATTGCCACGCCTTGCAAGTTCGATCATCCCCACTGGATGAATCACCATACCAGTGCTCACGCAGAATAATCGTTCTAATTTTGACGTGACGCATGTGCGAGGCTGGTGTTGCGCTTGCTCAAGACAAGAATGTCAACATAGTGGTGATCCGCGAAAAATCCAAACACTCTCGTTTTCTTCCGAGTAACATACATCCACTCTCAATGTCTCGAAGCATTCCTACCGTTATCATCCGAACCTACATCAACTTAACTTGCATCTTATTCATCCAACAACAATGCTCAACATAATTTTTGTTTATTCGATCAGAGTATCCCTGAGTTATTGCATATCGTCTTTGATACGCCTCAATACCATCGTCGATATGCATAACTTGAACATCTTCTTTTCTCATAAGCTCAAACCCGTTGCAATCATTACCATTATCCGAATTCGAATACGAATTAAGTCTCGCACTTATCAAGATCCATTCGGTTGTAACTACTTAACATCATCGCGACATAATTTTTAATTTCATATATCCATTCTCATATCCCTAACTCGCACTTCCAATCGTGCTACCGATTCATCGCGTTAACCCAAATTCATTCGCACAATTTCTCCATACTTACTCAACATGTTCCGAAGAAGTCTCCGTACTAACTCAACTTAAGTTCGACCGGGTCGACCATTTCCTCAACGTAGCATTCATTCGCATATGCTCGGCCTATCGTTCGACTTATACTTAGCGAATCCTCGTCCGACGTATCCTCCGTAGGCACGACTTCATGCATACTCATTTAACTAATTCACCAAAGCATACTTATATCGACTCCTATCGCATCATTTCTACTCGAGTCTCGGTACCATTCCATCCGTTGCGGACAAACATATCGTAACAACATAATTGTTTCGACGAAACCTATCGCAAGTCACCAAGCGGCTTAACATAGCTATCGTTAAGTGGTATCCCATATACCACTCAGGATCGAGCCTATCGTTATCGACACAATACTTCGCTATACTTGCTCGTATAATTGGTATTGCATATACCATTCAGAATTGAGTCATTACTCGGCATTACGTTCCGCATAGGTCCAACATCTATTCCTCAATCGACTATCCCGTCTGGCGATCCTTCCGATCCCAGCTCTAACGTTAGCTCAAGTTTGACACACATTCGATCTAACCGTTCCATGGCGATCATCTCAATCACACCCGCAACATTCGCTTAATCAAAGCTCAACGCGACATATGGCCAACATAGACGTTCGCCTTACTCAACTTAGCGACCAAATCGACTCGTTACTATCGCATCTGCGATTTTCCAATCTCGCTCGTTGCAACTCGTGCAACAACTCATTCTCGATACACAAAGTCTTTACTCAATCTCGTACAACATATCGCTATCCATCCGTATAGCCATACAACACGCATCATACCATATCGACTCGTTGCACCGATACAACGAACGATTCTAGACTTGCTGCACTCCGTGCAACCGACAACACATAATCCTTCGCATAGCCACATAATACGTATCCCCTCACATATCGATCCGTTGTACTTCGTGCAACCAACAACACATAACTCCTCGTACTTCATGCGATCGACAACACATAACTCATCGTACTTCGTGCGACCGACCACACATATTATTGCACTTCATACAACCAATATCACCATATTCGTTGCACTTCGTGCGACCAGTATTCCATAACTCGTTGCACTTCGTGCAATCAACACTCTCCGATGGCACCCGGAGATCACGTAATAGTCACGACATACTTGTCGCAGACGTATGCACTTAATATAGACTTATTGTATGGAACATCCAATGTAGCGTCGAGCAGATCCATGAGTCATGCTGTTGCAGAAACAACTTAGAGTCAACTGATTTCGATAGCGAAGCAACTGAGGGTCAAAGAGATTCATGCACGGTCCAAAGGATGGAACCGCTCTGATACCAACTTGTCACGCCCCGACCCGAGAAATCGCTCGTCCTCGCTAGATTTCACCCGAATCATCGTCCTCGCTGGGGCGTGATGCCGCACGAGCCTGGATTTGCGCTCGTGCAAGGCAAGATAACAAGTTCACATAGAACTATCTCAAATCGATAACATAAGCAGCGGAAGGAAACAAAGTAAAACATAAGAATCTCTTTTATTCATATTGAACTGAAGGTTACAAAGGCTCTGAATAGCCCAACATAAAATGCCAATTGGCTAAAACGCTCATGATCTCTCTAGCTCACAAAGGATTACATTGTTCCATACATTATGCCTCTGTATAGCCACCAAGTAGTCTGCGGCCGAACATCTCCATGTCGCAAGTTCGAACGCCTATGCAGAAGCTCCTCTTGAACGCCAAGGATTCCATGCCTCAGCACGTCCAAGCCAAGCTCCGCCCCGAGCCGATCATAACCTGAGCCTGCACATAAACTAGTAGGGGCTTAGTGCTTTCGTCCTCGCTTCGTACTGATCAAGACCCGCTCGCACCCAAACCAAACACTTATTCATTTAGTGAAACATGCATCTTTTCTATTTAGCCTTAGGATCAATTTCATGGCAACACTTAAACATAGCACATAACTTAAATGTGTCCCATACCGTGTTCCTACAGCAGATACAGTTAGACATAATCTGAAACATAAACATAGTGTTCGTGCTCATCTCGTCCCGTTTTCCTTAGCCTGTAGTGGTTAGAACTTAGCATAAGCAAACATACGATTCGTACAACCGACCAATCATAAACGTAAACATATGCATAATGGGTCGCAGGCCCTGCGCCTGCACCCAGCTCTCATCTCATCCCACCGGTCCTATCTATATGAAGGTCACGGTGTTTCGCACCGTAATGGACTTGGCATCTTTTATGTGTAAGCCTACAATCGCTTCGATACGGGTTGCTAGCCCAGTATCCGAAGGATCCCAAACTTACGGATATCATAGCTTATCACAGCACTGGACGGTCGCAATCCGTCCGAATGTTGTGCACCATAAATACCACACATAATTCCCTCCTAGACCGAACGGTCCCGGCGCCCCGGCGTAACCGTTCGAGGGAAGCCGCACCCGTGCACGGGCAATCCGAGTCTATTGACCATGCAATACGCGCCATAGCATACAAGTCATACATTCCAATCCATCTCGCATTCCATAACATAATCCACCATTCATATGGGGTGCTCCGTCGGCGTTATGCCCCAACACATCCATATTGATGCACGACGCCCAACGGTTTAGTCGTCTCGTACTCATAATCACGCGTCCCGTCTCATAATGTTATTCGCATAGCCTACTTCCGTATTTACTTAGTCTCTTTTTGTAGCTTAAGTGCACAAAGGCACGCTTAGCATCATAATCAATGTTCTACGCCTAGAGTTCAATATTCTCGGAGCCGTGCACCTGATGCACATCTCGATGTTGTCTTTCAATGTTCTACCATCATGTCCTATCGCGACTCGTGTACTTGATGTACGTCGCTTCAATTGTTCGATTGTTCAATGTTCTATCTTAGTGTTCAACGCATATTTAGACACTTACTCGCCGAGCCACGCTCGCTAACTCGATAACCACTTACGCATACAATACCATATATTATTAGACATGAAGGAATAAGGAGAGAGAGTCAAGAACCCGCCCACCTTAAGCCGATACGCCTTGCCGTTTTGCTGAGTTGAAGCGTCTCGCTTCCATAACTCGATCGCATAGCCAACTCCCGGACTTAGCCATTCCTTTGCTCTAGTCGGTTGATTTAGCCTATCGCGCCCATGCCACAATCCGTTGCAGGGCCTCGATTTGGTTTCGCGGACACTTCATTGTATAAGGCAAAATGCCGACCTCTTATCGTCCAGCGTAAAAGCATAGCCTGCACACCAGATCAACTAAAATCAGCACTTTCTCGACGGGACTTATCCTTTGCATCGATTCGATTCATAGATCCCAACCGACTCAAAGCTTACCTTTGGCCAACGCAATACTTGCATCGATTCGCATCGATACTTCATCGGGTCAACGCAACACTTCGAGTCAACGACTCATCGTAATGCACCGATGCGGAGCGGGGCATTACATAATATACCACTCAAAATCAGGTTCGTCCTCGAACCGAAACCAACACTTAATCCAAGTGCCTCGCGCAGATCGCTTCACGATCTCGTGCTACTATCGTTGGAATCATACAACTCAGTCTGGATCATACACATATTTTAGGCATCCCACCAATATATGCATTTCAGCCAAGCTCAGTTGTAGGATATCGGGACAACTTACAATCTCAACTTAAATCCTCAAGCACCAATCAGTCCGTATTCGACTTAGTCATATCTTAGCACCTATTCCCAGATAATTCTCGTATGCATCATCCCCTAACATGCGATCATCTTCCAACATCTAGCACATTACTTAATTCAACCATAACTTCGATCTTGTGAGTTTCTCGCCGGCCACCTAACACTCGTATTGCATCGAGTCATTGCACATCCGATCGCAACAATTCTCTGCAATGCCTACTCGCCCAACCATTTCCTATCTCTCGCATAACCCAAGTCTTTCATCCAATCATTCATAACATTTAGCCTTAACAACATGGACTATGTCAACATGTCACAAATTCTTTTGTCTACAATTTGTACTAAGTCTCGATGCAACTATCCATACGTGATCCACATTCTCTCGCTCTATCCATACGTTGCGTCTGGGGCTACCCCCGCTAGGTAACTTATCCAGACATCGTGCTCGCGCTCTCCCGACACAAGAGGTCAACTTGAGTCTACGATGCTCAAAGGCAACAATCTTTCCGACCCAAGGTCTCTTACGATACGCCCATCTCCTATTCTCGACTGAGTACAAATCCTTTACTCAAACTTCGATTCAATCCCAACTAGTTCGTTTCGTAACATAGATCGTACGCTCAACACACATAGCCTAACCGTTACTCAATCCGATCTACGATACACTCTTAGGTCGTTCTACTATCCGTTGCTCTTGCGCATTGCAGAACGCTTGCAATCGCCTTACCGCGTCACTACGCTAAGTACGTTCCTCAATATATACTCAATCATTCCTTATCCTTAACAATATTTTATGCGACTTCTTTAGGGTCATCCTATGGGACTTCAACATTCACTTGATTTGGCGGTCAAGTCTTCTAGGGTCATCTGCCCTGAAACTACGCTCGATAATTGAAGATCATCAATGAGGGACAGTTACAACGAACCATGCTATATCCTATCACGGAGCCAAATCAATTCCCGACATTTTCTATTCGACTCTTACCCAATCCGATACACCAATCCATAATTTGTCTACCCCCATACAACTGATGTGCCGTTACTACTTGAGTCACTTAGGCACTGCCGTTGACAATATCGCACAATCCTCAATTCCACTTTTGCATCAAACCACAAATCCATATCCAAATTGCCATGCCTTGCAAGTTCGATCATCCCCACTGGATGAATCACCATACCAGTGCTCACGCGGAATGATCGTTCTAATTTTGACGTGACGCATGTGCGAGGATGGTGTTGCACTCGCTCAAGACAAGAATGTCAACATAGTGGTGATCCGCGAAAAATCCAAACACTCTCGTTTTCTTCCGAGTAACATACATCCACTCTCAATGTCTCGAAGCATTCCTACCGTTATCATCCGAACCTACATCAACTTAACTTGCATCTTATTCATCCAACAACAATGCTCAACATAATTTTTGTTTATTCGATCAGAGTATCCCCAAGTTATTGCATATCGTCTTTGATACGCCTCAAAACCATCGTCGATATGCATAACTTGAACATCTTCCTTTCTCATAAGCTTAAACCCATTGCAATCATTGCTATTATCCGAACTCGAATACGAATCAAGTCTCGCACTTATCAAGATCCATTCGGTTGTAACTACTTAACATCATCGCGACACAATTTTTAATTTCATATATCCATTCTCATATCCCTAACTCGCACTTCCAATCGTGCTACCGATTTATCGCGTTAACCCAAATTCGTTCGCACAATTTCTCCATACTTACTCAACATGTTCCGAAGAAGTCTCCGTACTAACTCAACTTAAGTTCGACCGGGTCGACCATTTCCTCAACGTAACATTCATTCGCATATGCTCGGCCAATCGTTCGACTTATACTTAGCGAATCCTCGTCCGACGTATCCTCCGTAGGCACGATTTCACGCATACTCATTTAACTAATTCACCAAAGCATACTTATATCGACTCCTATCGCATCATTTCCACTCGAGTCTCGGTACCATTCCATCCGTTGCGGACAAACATATCGTAACAACATAATCGTTTCGACGAAACCTATCGCAAGTCACCAAGCGGCTTAACATAGCTATCGTTAAGTGGTATCCCATATACCACTCAGGATCGAGCCTATCGTTATCGACACAATACTTCGCTATACTTGCTCGCATAATTGGTATTGCATATACCATTCGGAATCGAGTCATTACTCGGCATTACATTCCGTATAGGTCCAACATCTATTCCTCAATCGACTATCCCGTCTGGCGATCCTTCCGATCCCAGCTCTAACGTTAGCTCAAGTTTGACACACATTCGATCTAACCGTTCCATGGCGATCATCTCGATCACACCCGCAACATTCGCTTAATCAAAGCTCAACGCGACATATGGCCAACATAGACGTTCGCCTTACTCAACTTAGCGACCAAATCGACTCGTTACTATCGTATCCGCGATTTTCCAATCTCGCTCGTTGCAACTCGTGCAACAACTCATTCTCGATACATAAAGTCTTTACTCAATCTCGTACAACATATCGCTATCCATCCGCATAGCCATACAACACGCATCATACCATATCGACTCGTTGTACCGATACAACGAACGATTCTCGACTTGCTGCACTCCGTGCAACCGACAACACATAATCCTTCGTATAGCCACATAATACGTATCGCCTCACATATCGATCCGTTTCACTTCGTGTAACCATCAACACATAACTCCTCGCACTTCATGTGACCGACAACACAACTCATCGCACTTCGTGCGATCGACCACACATATCATTGCACTTCATACAACCAACATCACCATATTCGTTGTACTTCGTGCGACCCGTATTCCATAACTCGTTGCACTGCGTGCAATCAACACTCTCCGATGGCACCCGGAGATCACGTAATAGTCACGATATACTTGTCGCAGACGTATGCACTTAATATAGACTTATTGTATGGAACATCCAATGTAGCATCGAGCAGATCCATGAGTCATGCGGTTGCGGAAACAACTTAGAGTCAACTGATTTCGATAGCGAAGCAACTGAGGGTCAAAGAGATTCACGCATGGTCCAAAGGATGGAACCGCTCTGATACCAACTTGTCACGCCCCGACCCGGGAAATCGCTCGTCCTCGCTAGATTTCACCCGAATCATCGTCCTCGCTGGGGCGTGATGCCGCACGAGCCTGGAGTTGCGCTCGTGCAAGGCAAGATAACAGGTTCACATAGAACAATCTCAAATCGATAACATAAGCAGCGGAAGGAAACAAAGTAAAACATAAGAATCTCATTTATTTAAATTGAACTGAAGGTTACAAAGGCTCTGAATAGCCCAACATAAAATGCCAATTGGCTACAACGCTCATGATCTCTCTAGCTCACAAAGGATTACATTGTTCCATACATTATGCCTCTGTATAGCCACCAAGTAGTCTTCGGCCGAACATCTCCATGTCGCAAGTCCGAACGCCTATGCGGAAGCTCCTCTTGAACGCCAAGGACTCTATGCCTCGGCACGTCCAAGCCAAGCTCCGCCCCGAGCCGATCATAACCTGAGCCTGCACATAAACTAGTGGGGGCTTAGTGCTTTCGTCCTCGCTTCGCACTGATCAAGACCCGCTCGCACCCAAACCAAACACTTATTCATTTAGTGAAACATGCATCTTACTTTGTGGTCTTTCTATTTAGCCTTAGGATCAATTTCATGGCAACACTTAAACATAGCACATAACTTAAATGTGTCCCACACCGTGTTCCTGCAGCAGATACAGTTAGACATAATCTGAAACATAAACATAGTTTTCGTGCTCATCTCGTCCCGTTTCCTTTAGCCTACAGTGGTTAGAACTTAGCATAAGCAAACATACGATTCGTACAACCGACCAATCATAAACGTAAACATATGCATAATGGGTCGCAGGACCTGCGCCTGCACCCAGCTCTCATCTCAGCCCACCGGCCCTATCTATATGAAGGTCACGGTGTTTCGCACCGTAATGGACTTGGCATCTTTTATGTGTAAGCCTACAATCGCTTCGATACGGGTTACTAGCCCAGTATCCAAAGGATCTCAAACTTACAAATACCATAGCTTATCACAGCACTGGACGGTGGCAATCCGTCCGAATATTGTGCACCATAAATACCACACATAATTCCCTCCTAGGCCGAACGGTCCCGGCGCCCCGGCGTAACCGTTCGAGGGAAGCTGCACCCGTGCACGGGCAATCCGAGTCCATTGACCATGCAATACGCGCCATAGCATACAAGTCATACATTCCAATCCATCTCGCGTTCCATAACATAATCCACCATTCATATGGGGTGCACCGTCGGCGTTATGCCCCAACACAACCATATTGATGCACGACGCCCAACGGCTTAGTCGTCTCGTACTCATAATCACGCGTCCCGTCTCATAATGTTATTCGCATAGCCTACTTCCGTATTTACTTAGTCTCTTTTTGTAGCTTAAGTGCACAAAGGCACGCTTAGCATTATAATCAATGTTCTACGCCTAGAGTTCAATGTTCTCGAAGCCGTGCACCTGATGCACATCTCAATGTTGTCTTTCAATGTTCTACCATCATGCCCTATCGCGACTCGTGCACTTGATGCACGTCGCTTCAATTGTTCGATTGTTCAATGTTCTATCTTAGTGTTCAACGCATATTTAGACACTTACTCGCTGAGCCACGCTCGCTAACTCGATAACCACTTACGCATACAATACCATATATTATTAGACGTGAAGGAATAAGGAGAGAGAGTCAAGAACCTGCCCACCTTAAGCCGATACGCCTTGCCGTTTTGCTGAGTTGAAGCGTCTCGCTTCCATAACTCGATCGCATAGCCAACTCCCGGACTTAGCCATTCATTTGCTCTAGTCGGTTGATTTAGCCTATCGCGCCCATGCCACAATCCGTTGCAGGGCCTCGATTTGGTTTCGCGGACACTTCATTGCATAAGGCAAAATGCCGACCTCTTATCGTCCAGCGTAAAAGCATAGCCTACACACCAGATCAACTAAAATTAGCACTTTCTCGACGGGACTTATCCTTTGCATTAATTCGATTCATAGATCCCAACCGACTCAAAGCTTACCTTTGGCCAACGCAACACTTGCATCGATTCGCATCGATACTTCATCGGGTCAACGCAACACTTCGAGTCAACGACTCATCGTAATGCACCGATGCGGAGCGAGGCATTACAATCAAGGCGTGTGCCCATGTGCGTCAGCAGTACTTCGACGCATCTTCAGGGTGTAAACCCATGCGCCTCAGCAATAGAGCCTCGGCGTATCTTCATGGATTAAACCCATGCGCGTTGGCGACAAAAACCTCGGCATATCATCAAAAGACTCAAGGTCTATGTGCGATTGGTGTATGTAAAATGAAACTTACCAACCACCTCCGGTCGAACTTCGACAGGATGACGGGGAACATCGGCCGTTGCAGCTGTCACAGGTTCTTTTCCTTTTCCCTTGCCAGCACCGCCGCGAGGAGTCTTGGGAGCCATTTCTTTGAGACAAGAAAAGTTAGGGTTTTTGAAGAACTCTAAAGAAAGCAAAAGTAAGAAGAAGAAGAACTCTCTCTCTCTCTCTATCTCTTGCCTATTTATAGGGCTTTGTCGCACGCGTGACCCGATGATGTGTGATCTCAGCCGTCGCCTCTGGTTCTGTGAAGGATAACCACACATAAAACCAAAAAAGATCATCATTAATCTTTTTTAGGTTACCGAGGCATCATTATTTGCACTAACTGAGCGGAGCATGCGTCCAGCACTGACGCGCGGAGTATCTATGCGCCCCGACGGTCATGCGCCTCCACCACCATGCTTCCTATTCAAAGTATTCCAAAACTTATCCAAAAGTTTTGAAAACTTTGAAGGGGGTCTTGTAGAAGCATGGAATTTTAGAACCCGAAAGTCTATGTGCCAGACTACATGCGCCAAAGCTTGGACAATGTGCTTCACAGCAAAGAGCAACAAATATAGACATTGAAAGAGGACTTTTTATTTAACATATAAAAGTCTATTACATGTCTAAAGAAAGATTGTACAAAGGAGAATTTCTACAAAGAAAGGATCCTAAGTCTACAGCCAGCAGCCACCATGCGCCCTCAAGTAGGCGCAGCAATCAACATGTGCCTCCAGCCAGGCGCATCCCACCATGCGCCCTCAGCAAGGCGCATCCTTTTCAGCAGCTCAGTTATGTGCATCCCCAGTTATGTGCATCCCTTCAGCAGCCTAGTTATGTACCGCTCTTCCAGCCAGGCTCACCTGATAAGTGCTTCGACTAAATAAAGCATTTAACCCTCTGGCTGGAACCAAGGAAGAGAAGAGCACCGTAAATCTGTGGCCAGGGGAGGCTTCGAAAGAGCCTCCAAAGGCGAAGGAAGACCGTGACCGAAACCACAGCTAAAGGAGCAGCTTTCAACACAACCAGAATGGGCTACACCCATTTTGAAGGAAGAAAGAGCTACCAAAGTCGCAGCACCGCCATCCCGATCTACGGCTCTTCCGGAGTAACGGAAACGAGGTCCGAACATCCCTATGTTTGGATGCAACAGGCACCTTCCGCCTGCCTCGGAAGCCCTCGATTCCGTCTTTTGGATGTAACAGTCACCTTCAAGTGCATCAGCGAAGACACTGCGTCGTATCTTCACCCTCGGGAGCATCTCGTCAACAGAATGCATTCGAGGTAAACGAGTTCATGTCGGAAAGACGTGAGAGAACGAGAAGCAAACCTTCTTTCCATGCCACTATTTATAGGCCGGGCAAATCAAACCCATGCGCCAAGTGGATGGCTCTCCGAATTCCGTGCAATAAATTTGCATTAAATGGATGAACCAGACGCTTCGAATTCAGCCAAGTCAAAACGGCTATTTAAAGCACTCGAAAAACGTAACAGTTGCACCATCAAAGACGTCTCACGAAGTGGATGCGCCGGCCAGACGCGCCCTTCTACATCAAGCGCATCACACAGACACGCCCTTCAGTACTAAGTGCATCAAAGGGGATGCGCCCCCATGCGTCCCCATATGCCTAGTAGAATGCCAACCGACGCGCCCACTCAGCTGTCCATCGAATGTCACAAACATTAAATACTGAACTGACAGAGTTGGCAGCACGCCTCCCAAAGTCTGAGCAGTCGGCAGCTTTTTCAGAAGACGAAGCATCGCCAACGTCAGCATCATTATTACTCCTCTCCGACGGTTACTGCCACGTGGCCACCCAACCATCTCGCATGCGCCTCTGCGGCCATGCGCTCGAATCTATATACGCCTCAAAAGCTGTGCGCCTCAGACTTTTCACTGATCCCTAAAGACAGAAGGAAAGTCACTGTTACAACTCTGTATGCGCCTCAAAAGCCATGCGCCCCAGACTTCTCCCTGATCCCAAAAGACAGGAGTAAAGTCACTACTGAAGCTCTGCATGCGCCTCAAAAGCCATGCGTCCAGAATGGTTCGTGACTCCTAAAGGTTACGAGCCAAAGTCCCCTCATGCGCCTAATCCTAGGCGCATCTTACCAGGTCATTCCCCCCACCAAATCCGAGGTCTCCGAGCCATGAGTCGACGACACGTGTCCTTTGACTCAACTCATCCAAGATCTCAGCAACAGAAAGATCTTCTTCTCCGCTACGTGCCGGTTCACAACAGCAATATAAAGAAGTCAACCCCCTCGATCAGGGCGCATCGTCCATGCGCCTCCATCAGCAATCAACACGTGGCGTCCCCGCGTACAGGCGCATCCTATATATGCGCGCATGAGCAGCCAGCGTGTAAAACTATAAATAGAGGGATCATTTCCTTCTTTCACACACACGGACGGATCAATCTACGTGCATATATATCAACCTCCACAGTGAACAGACAGAGACTTCGCACCACCAGAGAGGCAGATACAGACACTCAATGTCTTCCTCCTCTCAGTAAGCTCCAACACCCAGGGCAATCTAGACCTTCAGAAAACCGATAACCGTCATCAGATCGTCAACGGAGTCAACGCATTACCACTCACTCCATCGACACAAGGGACCCAGATTAAACAAAAGTGTACTCCTAGGACTACGTCTAAGTCCTATATTGTAACACTGTTCTGTTTGTATTGAAATTTACAATCAAGGAATTTTAATGGTAAACAGGTGGTACATAGTAGTCCCATAAATAGGGATTCTGGGAAACCCAATAAATGGGATAATGATTCAAAGAAGACACTATGATCATAAGAGTATATGTCACAAGTGATCAAAGAACCAAATGAAGCATAGTGATAAGCCATGTAAGTGAAACGCACAGAACATAGAGTACCCGATGCTCCTGAAGGGATAACTTCTCAAGAAGGGATCCATATAGTACTAATCCGTGTGACCAACGTGACAGTATCAAGTAAAGTAATTTAATGCATGAAAATAATTCTAAGCAGGATATGAAATTATCAGAGAATGTACTCGCCTGCTAACTAAATGTCCATGACGAAAGTACTGTCCGAGGAGTGGTGTCTGGCTCCTATTAGAACAGCACAAGTCACAACAAGTCCAGAATAGTAATAAGATGCACTACGATGCATACGACATGAATCTAGGTCAATCTAGACCAAAGTCAACTCTTGGTCAACTCTGGTCAACCCTAGAAGTCAAACTAGGTCAACTATGGTCAAACTAGGTCTAACAAGTCTAAACTAGGTCAAACAAGTCAAACCTAAGTCAAACTAGTCTACACTAGTCTAGCAAGTCTATTCTAGGTCTAACAAGACTACATAAGTCTAACTAGACTCTAAACTGACACACAAATACACCCATAGGCTAAGAGCCTAGGCCATAGGCTAAACCATGTCTAAACCAACCTATAACACATCTACACAAGGTTATGCCTATATCTAAAATAATACACATAAAGATGTATTATAATCCAACATAGAATATACATAGCCTATAGGCTACTATATACATATCACACATACATTATCTATCCATATTAATATATGATATGGTACACACATTAGCATATAGGAATACCTACCATATACATATGTTATATATATATCGATACATTACACAAACATACATACATATATATATATATATATATATATATATATATATATATATATATATATATATATATATATATATATATATATATATATATATATATATATATATATGCATACATGTGGTATATAGGCTTAAAAACCTAATACATAAAGATATACATTGTAATATATATATATATATATATATATATATATATATATATATATATATATATATATATATATATATATATATATATATATATTTTTTTTTTTTTTTGTAATATATATATATATATATTACAAAATATATATATATATATATATATATATATATATATATATATATATATATATATATATATATATATATATATATATACCTACATATGCATTATTTATACACATAATACATATTATATATATAAATATATATACATGATATAATAGAGAGTGAGAGTATATGTATGTGTGTGTAGAGAGTGAGTGAGGAATGTGTGTGTATGTAAATGCTTGTGTGTGTGTATGTGAAACTGTAAAAGTGTGTGTGTGTATACAGGATCATGAGTGAGCTGTGAGAGAGTGAAATAGTGTGTGTGTGTGTGTGACATAGGGGTGTGAGCGAATGGTGAGATGGGTAGCTGTGCAAAACAGTGTGCAATACAAAGGGAGATGAGGGTGTGCGAGTGAGGGAGGAAATCCTGGAAATGGGGACAGCCAAGAAGGAGAGGAAACCAATTCACAAAAATTCAGAAAACTGAATGCTGTTCAACCGTCCACCCATTCAACCCCCATCTTGATTCCAATAATTCACTAAACAACACAAAATTCGACACACAACTAGATTACCTAAAGGAGAACCCTAATTGGGACTAAAATCAATATGTTAACAGCATTAATTAGGCTAAATTAGATGACAAAGTTCATGTATCAAAACTGGAATTTTAGGATATTAATACACTATTTCAGAAATTTGTGAAATTGATAAATACCTATTGAAATCACATTAAAATGCAATTTAAAGGGTTGGTAATGAACATATACATTGTGTACGTGTCCTATAATGAGTTTGTGTCTACCAAAGTGGACACAAACGTGTCCAATCGAATTAACACTCAAAATAGTACAAAACAGGCCAATTATCGTGCACGTGTGCACGCGTGTCGTGCACACGACACAGCACGAATTAAGACACGTGCTCGTGCACACGTGTACGCCCACACTAGGGCTAGGACTAGGTCAACCTGAATCGGGTCCTCGACGTGTCTTTGAGTGATACGAAAACCGTATCAGTGTCGAAAAATACCCGACTGAACTGTCAGTCCCGACCAGTGCAATGAGGATTACTCCCTCGACACGCCATGGGGACACGTGAGACTTGACACACGTGGTGTCAGTCATTGTCCCCTAGTGTGTGTCGAGTTTCGCGTGTCCTTGTGCTGTGTCCTAAGAGCAATAGCCCCCCGAGTGGCAGGACACGCGTACTGCCTCGCGCGCGCGCGCACCCGCATGTGCAAGTGTCTAATCCGACACGACATAACACAGAGACTCCCCCAGACTAAAAGAAATGCATAAGCAACACCAAAAACTAATTTTCTATTCAAATAGTTTCTGAAAATTAGGTCGAAATGCCCATTAGGGCATTTCATCAAACACATGCACTAAGACACTGATACGTGTCCAAATAGGACACGAATTGGACTCAAATTCTAGGGTTTCGTATTCCTACAGTTAGGTTAGGCCTAGGGCTCCCTAGATATGCAATAAAACCAGAATTTCATGGAATAGATTAGAAGTTACCTCTATGTATCAAAATCCCCAAAAAGCTCTAAAGAGAGGTGTTCCTCTTGATGGTCAAACTTTCCCAAATTGATTTGAATCTGAGAAAAACATATAACAACAGCAAGAACACTTTATTTAAAACCCATTGCAATTTGTTTGAGGGAAAATGGACCTAAAATGGAATTTCTAGGGATTTTTGAAGTTGAGAAATTACCTCTTTCTAAAGCTTGTTCTTCCTTAGAGGCTAGCCCTAATTTCTAAGAGGATATTTATAAGGGGGGAATCCCTAGGATGGGTTAAGTGGCTGGACAAATAATGTTAGCGTTAGGGTTGGGCATTTGGCTAATGGGCTTTGGGCTTAGTCATAAAACAATGTCTCAAAAATTACAAGTTATGACTTGTGATCAAAATCTTTCTATTCTAATCTCTATATTCCTAATTGATTTCACTAACTAGAGTATGGTTAACTTAACTTAACCTAGTGTCTCATATCTAGCCAAGTCCAACTCAACTAGGGTTAGGTCACAAAGTCAAAGCTAGTCAAAGTCAACCTAGTCAACCCTCATTCAAACAATTCCAAAATAATTTCTAAAAATTCTCATAAATTCTAATAAATTCAAATAACTCCAAAAATGTCAAAAATACCCTCAAACTAGAAAAGATAAACAAAGTACCCTAATCACATGGCTAGGCTCTAGGTCAACCAGTCTCCAAGGTTACACTATTAAAAATTACCAAAAATTATAATATAAATAAATATCAATAAATAATAATTATAATTACAAAATTTTAAAATTACCCTCTTCTGGAAAACTGGGTGTTACAATCCTATCCACCTTATAAAAATTTCGTCCTCGAAATTTAAGGTGATCGTACCCCTTCTAGGTTAAGCCCCCAGTAATCATAGTCTCAGATACCTATTTAAATCACACAGTTGAAAAGTGTAACCTATGGGTTCATGGCTTGTAATATCAGTCTGAGGTCTCATCTAGTTACACCAATCATGCTACAGTACTAGGCAATCATAAGGTATCAAAACATACAAGCAAGGGATGCGTCAATATTCTCAAAAAGGAATACTAAGGTTAGGTCAAAACTCACCTCCAGCTAGGTCTGAGAACTAGAACTCCCTTCTGAAAGCAGGGCCCTGGTTGGGGCAGGTATATCAGGGTAGTACTGCACCCAGTGTGCAGCTGACCCACAGAATAGGCACAATCCTAGTCTCTTTCTACAGATGTTCCACTTGTGTCCAGACTTCTTGCAGTAGGCACAGATAGGCTCTGGCTCAGCTTGCCTCTGCTGGACAGGAGACTGGGCTGGGTATGATGATATACGCTGGATATATGGGTACTCCTCAAACTCTGGGTAGGACTGGGTACTGCTCCTCGCCCTCTTGGAGCTAGGCTCTCATCGTGGAAGCACAGAGTCCCGCAGACGTAGCAACCTCTGGATTTGCTCCCTCATGGCCTCCTCATGAACTCTATGTGACTCCATCAACCTTTCTTGTAAATATCCAAACACCTAGGCTGCGTCAAGTAACAAACCTTTCGGTGGTACAGTATGGAGGACAAAGGGTAGGGAAGGGCTCTCAGTCTCAGGCAAATCTGCAGCTCTCTCCTGAACGACAGAAGATGAAGGAAGACTCTCTAGCGAGGCTACCACCATCTCCTCAATGGCAGGAGGTGCCACCACCCCCTGATCAGATAGAGGGATCACTACCTCCTGAACAATAGGAGGTGGAGGCACACTCTCAGTAGTTACAACTGCTCTCAGGCGACGGGCTCGGGTCATGGGTGCCATATTGAAAGGATATAAATACTACAATCATTAAGGCTGTAAGGCAGTCTACTATCCTATCTGAAAACTGGTAATTATCAAAAATACAATATAATAAGGATAACTACCAATTATCTATTAAGGGATACTATTCAAGAAAATTTTGAAAATTATAAGTTAAGGAATGAAAGTCAATTGCATGGAATTCAATCACAATATGTATATATAGAGAGTGTGTTAGAGAGGGAAAAGCTAGCATTAGTTAAATATTATGTGGTTCGTGTGAAATATACATGAAAGTGTATAGGAGGATTTGGGTCTCAATTATAGCTATCAAGTTACACTAGTCATGGCATGTTGGTTAAGCAATCTACAAGGCACAAGCTATTTACTCATAACATGTATGGCTAACCGTATATATAAGTATATCTATATGTATAGAGAGGTAGAGACTTAATTATGCATCTACATACATTATAACATGTATACAGAACTATATATATATATATATATATATATATATATATATATATATATATATATATATGAACATAACATCGAGATGAAGGGTTAGGTTTTTATGGCAGTTGTGAACATTAGTGTAGGATGTCAAGTGTACATGGGTTAAAACTTGAAATAAAGGGTTCAATCATTCAGTTTTAGTTCAACATTACATTTTAGATCTGAAATTGAACTACATATTTGGAAGCAATGTAAAATATTAACATGTATCCAGTTTTCAAAAATTGGATAAATTCGAACATCAAAACCAACTCAATGTTCACCACAACCACAACCTAACATGTAAGAGTATGAAACCTAACTTATATACCTACACACAACAATGTATATGGCTCAAACATTACCATTTAAAACTGTAAATTGACTAATCACTTAGAATTCAGACTTAAAGGGTTAATATGTACATAGTCTCAGGTTTGACAAATTCAACACAAAACTCAAACGAACTCAACCAATTTTTTTTAAGACTTGAAATCCTGCATGTAACATACATGTGCAGTAATGTAAACAACAACTAATAACATGAAATTTAAATTTAATTTACGAATTTAATCTGGAAAACAGAGAACTAGTCACTAATATTGTCCTATATTAGAATCATTAGGATTTTGAAAAATTAACATCAACATATTAATATGCATTTAGATGGGTTGGTGATCAAGTGTAGCATGCATACGTGTTAGGTAAGCATCTGTGTCCACTATATTATATATTCTAAGGTAATACAAGAAATAATGGCAAGAAGAAAATAATGATAAAATCTGTTCTGCTTATCTGTTTAACAGAAGGAACCATTTGAAACCAGAGTTATAATATCAAATCTAAGTCAAGGTCTAGCAAAATCATTGATTCATTGTATTAGGAAGAAATTTATAGCAAGAAGTTACACTAGATTTATGATAACAGCTAAGCCACTCCTACTCATACTCCAACTCCTAAGTTATTTGATGATGGGGTACAATTTATAACAACAGAATGGTACGATAGAGATGATATGTTTAAAAAACCTTCTTAAGATATAATCTGATAATCATATGCGTCTGTCCAAAATCATGTTACTCAGAGTCCTCGCCATGCCAGTAAGCAAGGCTGCGATAAACGATAGATTCCATAACTAGGGTATGCACCTCTACAATCATGTCGTCTGGAAATCTCGCTATGCCGACTAGTATAGCTACGAGAAATTCCAAATCTCATAACCAAGATACGTACATCCAAAGTTAGGTCTCTATGTTTCTGCCACGCCAGCTAATATGGCTGCGATAAACTACAGGTTCCATAATCAAGTAGACGTTTTACCATCCCTGTATTCCCGTCAACATATGTTATCAGAAAAATATCGTAACTCAGGCCTTAAAATTCATCTCGATAGGAAAATCAAAATCAACAACGATCCAACAAATCAAGTTCAGTAATCAAGGAGTGAGAGCAACGAAATAAGGGAAATGATTCAAATTAAAGTTTAAATAAGATTTTCAAGGATCGTCCCAGGAATCGCTCAAGGAATCCTAACTGTGATTGAGTACCTTCAAATATATCATAATCCTACTGCAGGCTGTAGTGATACTCTAGTTCGAATACCACTATATAAACTCGACCTGCATAGGCCACCACTAAAAACGTGTCACGACCCGCACCCACTGTGAGGGTACGATAGCATAACAATGCCCAGCCTACGTCGTAGTGTCGGCGGTAGAACGTTGTCCTAGGTCACAACATCTAACAATATAAGCTAAGCAGTTTATACTCCCCGAATGGGGGTGACAGCAGAAAATAAACTCAATCACAACTAAGGAAGAAGAAGCACGATATGATATAGAACTCAAGGAAAATACAGATGATCAAATAGTCTAGGATAACATCTCAGCAAATATCCAGAGTACAAGATCTCAGCTACTGAATATAAAAGAATATACAACCCAGATCTCAAAGACAGAAATAAAGTCTAACTACTAGTCTCAAGACAACATAAGTAAGATAAAGCCTAACTAAACTAGTCTAGGCAGTAGGGTAAAGTCGTCAGCTAGAGCTGTCCTGCAAAAGGTATCCGCACAGGCCTCCTCCTCGTCCTCTGTAATATTTTCAACAGGTCCAGTCAGGATAGGAGCGAGCACAATACATCTCAACAGTTCATAGCAGGTTAGAAAATATAATCTTGCAGTAAAGTAAGATATAGACACTGAAGAAATGCAGTATGTAAACAGAGAGAGAACTGTAATAGAAATATCTACTATAAGTAAAGAGCTACCAGTGACTAGTGATTTAGAGTACAAAGTCGATATGTGAACGGCTTGATTTGCACATGGCTATACTAAAGAGGCGTACATGGCTATTCTGCTTTGGAATTGTTCACATGGCTATTTATACTCCCCCGTACCCCCAATCAGTACACAAGGATCTAACCAGGTTATGTTATGATTCCATGTAACAGCCCCCGAAGGGTGGTACATAGTTGTCCCATAAATGGGGATTCTGGGAAATCCAATAAATGGGATAAGGATTCAAAGAAGACTCTGTGATCATAAGAGTATATGTCACAAGTGATCAAAGAACCAAATGAAGCATAGTGATACGCCATGTAAGTGAAATGCACAGAACATAGAGTACCCGATGCTCCCTGAAGGGATAACATCTCAAGAAGGGATCCATATAGTACTAATCCGTGTGACCAACGTGACAGTATCAAGTAAAGTAATTTAATGCAGGAAAATAATTCTAAGCAGGATATGAAATGATCAGAGAATGTACTCGCCTGCTAACTAAATGTCCAAGACAAAAGTACAGTCCGAGGAGTGGTGTCTAGCTCCTATTAGAACAACACAAGTCACAACAAGTCCAGAATAGTAATAAGATGCACTACGATGCATACTACATGAATCTAGGTCAATTTAGACCAAAGTCAACTCTTGGTCAACCCTAGAAGTCAAACTAGGTCAACTATGGTCGAACTAGGTCTAACAAGTCTAAACTAGGTCAAACAAGTCAAACCTAAGTCAAACTAGTCTACACTTGTCTAGCAAGTCTATTTTAGGTCTAACAAGACTACATAAGTCTAACTAGACTCTAAACTGACACACAGATACACCCATAGGCTAAACCATGTCTAAACCAACCTATAACACATCTACACAAGGTTATACCTATATCTAAAATAATACACATAAAGATGTATTATAATCCAACTTAGAATATACATAGCCTATAGGCTACTATATACATATCACACATACATTATCTATCCATATTAATATATGATAGGGTACACACATTAGCATATAGGAATACCTACCATATACATATGTTATATATATATATATATCTATACATTACACAAACATACATATATAGGTATTCATATATAATATATAGGTATACATTACCAAATACATATATAGGTATACATTACCTAATACATAAAGATATACATTGTAATATATATAAATATAAATATATATATATATATATATATATATATATATATATATATATATATATATATATATATATATATACCTACATATAATACATAAAATATATATATATATATATATATATATATATATATATATATATATATATATATATATATACCTACATATGCATTATTTATACACATAATACATATTATATATATAAATATATATACATGATATAATAGAGAGTGAGAGTATATGTGTGTGTGTGTAGAGAGTGAGTGAGGAATGTGTGTGTATGTAAATGCTTGTGTGTGTGTATGTGAAACTGTAAAAGTGTGTGTGTGTATACAGGATCATGAGTGAGCTGTGAGAGAGTGAAATAGTGTGTGTGTGTGTGTGTGTGTGTGTGTGTGTGTGTGTGTGTGTGTGTGTGTGTGTGTGTGTGTGTGTGACATAGGGGTGTGAGTGAATGGTGAGATGGGCAGCTGTGCAAAACAATGTGCAATACAAAGGGAGATGAGGGCGTGCGAGTGAGGGAGGAAATCCTAGAAATGGGGACTGTAACGCCCCAGTCCCAAAATACGCAGGACTAGGAACGTATACATGCCAGCTGTATTCATACGAAGTACACTCCAATATATGGAAGCCTCGTATGAATACATAACTGTAAAATGCAGTAGAACCATAACTAATCTCATCCACGCAAAAATAAAGGAATAAAGATATCATATAATCACTTTGAATCGTCATTGGTACATGTAGTTGGACGGAGACAAATCCACTACCAACAATGAAAATAAATACATAGCAAAAGGAAGAGATTGGCGAGCGAAGCGAAGACGACCAAAATACAATCATCCTCGAAGAAATAGAACATATCACGGCTAGAGCTAGAGTACCTGCGAAAGACAAGAACATACACCTGGCGAGATAACCAGGTCCTTAGAGGGACGTAACAAGACACATAATATCATGCCATAAACTGAATAAAGTTAGCTCAACAGAAAAGTATATGTCTAAACAGATAAAGGTCCTTAACCATTCTATGTGTAAATGCATCTTGAAGACAACATTCCACACAAGGGCTTCCGAGACTAGAAACATGGCACATTAACGTTTCAACCAAGGCACTAGTGGCGTCTAGAGAAAAGTAAATGCACGGCCCATTAGCACTCGAGCGAGAGCTAAGGGGCATCCAGAGAAAAATAAATGCACGGCCACTAGCTCTTGGGTGAGTCACTAACGGCAGCTAGAGGAAAGTAAATGCACGGCACATTTGTGTTTCAACCGAGGCACTAGTGGCATCTAGAGAAAAATAAATAAATACATGGCCACTAGTCTCTCGACTGAGTCATAAATGGCATCTAGAGAAAAGTAAAGGTGTGAAAGCCCCTGCGCCTAATAACTGTCTTCACCCTCCCGATGTACTACTCTTGCTGAATCCATATCACGACATTCCTAATAACTGCTAAGTCGCTAAGTCTTCTAGACAACCATAACTATTTAGCAGTTATTGCCTATCACACGACATGTGCGCACCGATGGCCAGTCGATACGCACGTCCGAGATCTATATGAGACTCGTGACTCGTGATACACAAGTGTCGGGCCAATGAACACGACACAAACAAAGGTGGTCCCTTAACTCTAAACCATATGCAACTAAAATATAATAATTTGCAAGTACAATTTATATTTTCTAGAATATATAAAAACATGCATGATATTGAGCAAGAAATTAAACAGTGAAGGCAAGGTGTCTTGCCTGATTGGGCGCCTGGTGTGCTGCAATGATCATGATGGCATGGACTGCAACTTCGGTGCAACAACTATGCAAGGTGTCCTCGGGTGATGGCACGGACAGTTCCATTGGGTCCAGAAGGGTCAAATTAGTTAGGGACGATATAAGAAGTCCGAATTTGTAAGAAGATAGGGAATATAGCCACGGTCCAGATTTGATATTCAAAAAAATAGATATAAATAAATATATAACTATTTTAAGAAATATTTCTTATATTTGAAAATATATTCTTATAAATAAAATATTTTAGATATGTACTTTGGAAATCTAGAAATATCTATTTGGCTAAAACTTAAATTTTTCAACACACAATCTTATGTCAAAACTATTTTTTTTTTAAAAAAAATAGGTTAAAAATACTATACTAATATTTTTATGTAGCCCAAGCCCAAAACTATCGTTTAGTTGCAATATAATTTAGAAAATACTACTATTCAATTCCCAAAGTAAATAATAATAATAATAGTAGCTAACAATAATCATAGTTGAACTTCATTAATAGAATAATATTATCAATTAATAATATCAGTAGTAGTAATAAAATTATTGTATATACACGTATATACCCCAACATATATACATATACATACTTTTATAATGTAATATAGTGTATAATAGTAATTTAACCTTAGTCAACCGTTAATAATAATAATAAGAATAGTAATAATAATAATAGTAATAATAATAGTAGTAATAATAATAATAGTAGTAGTAGTAATAATAATAATAATAATAATAATAATAATAATAATAATAATAATAATAATAATAATATTTACTACTAAAAGAAGAATAAAATAATTAGAATTTACCAAACCCAAAAAAACTATTAAAATTTACCAAACACAACAGTTTGACTGGTGTTGTTCCCTACTATTGAAAGAAAAATATCACAGGAGAGAGAGAGTGGAACTAGAGGGAGAGAAAGAGGCGAACGAGTGGTCGGGAGGCTCGGAGTCGAGCGCCGACGGTGGCGCCGGTGGAAGGGGCGGCCACGCGAGATGGGCATGTGCTTGCGACGCTGGGCTAGGTGGCGGAGAGCGCGATGGAGGACGGGGCACGCACGGCGGCTAGGGCACCGGCGGCCAGGGTTTGAGGGAAGGGAAAAGTCGGGGTTCCGGCGGTGCGCCTTGGGTCGAGAGGGTCTCGGCGTTGAGGTGGGTGGTCTCGGCGGAGGCTGAGGTCAAGGGCGGAGGAACGGGGAGATGGTGGCGGAGAGAAAAATCGACGGAGGAGAGGCTCAGGCGGCGTTCGTCGACTGGCGCTCGAGCGGCAGAGGAGGAGAGGGTTCGGGGCTAGGCGCGCGGAGGGTGTTTTCGGTCGAACGGAGGGTTAGAAGATGGAGGGACGGCTCGATCGGCGGTGGCACATTAGCAAGCGGCGGCGGGCCTTGGCGTGGAGGTGTGGTTCCCTAGAGGAGGCTAGGGGAGGCGACAAACGGCAGGAGGAGGCGCAGGAGGAAGGGGAAAAGGCTCAGGCGACGCGGCTGCGCCGGCGACGGAGGATGGAGGTTTCCGAGCGCGGGGCGGCTAGAGGCGCGGTGGTCATCGGAGCCGAAGGCGGTGGCTCGGCGATGCACAGAAGGGGGACGAGGCTTGTGTCCATGCGGTCACAGTGACGCGGCTGCAGCGCTGGAGACGAGGAGGAGGACCAAGGCGAGGAGGGCGGACGGGGTGGAGAAGGTCGCCTACCTGGTGGAGACTGTGGCTGGGTCAACTCCGGCGGTTGTCGAGCGCGGCAGAGGTTAGTCGTAGTTGATTTATTTGGTTGTTTTGTTGGCGGTGGGTATGTGTGGTGGTGCTTGGTGATTTTTGCTGGGTGTTAAAAGTCCGGCGACCAGGGTGACGGTCGGGTCTGTGATGTTTGGTGATGGGGTCGACCAGTGGTGGTTCAATGATGATGCTGGCGGGGGGAAGGCTGGAGGTTGTGACGGGTGTATGGTGGCGGTGATTGCGGGAGGGGCGTCGAGGGAGGTCGTGGAGGAGACGGGCTGGGTGTTGGTCGAAGATGGGGGAATTGGTGGAGACGGCCAATGCCGAGGAGGCAGCTTGACTACGGCTAGGGTTAGGGTTAGGATTGCTAGAGTAGGAATTGGGTTTTAGGTTGTATCGAGTCGGGGTTGTGTCCTGCGAGACACGGATTTGAATGTCCGGGTGTGTCGGACGGAAAGAGTCATATGTATATGTAAAGGAAGATAAGTAGTGGATGGGACACGGACACGGTCATGGACACGATGCACTCACTTTTGGTTGAGGAGTTTGTGGAGGAATAACGTAGAGAAAATAATGGAGGAGTACCTGCCTATTTATAGGATGTGGGAATTCCCATTAAGCTAAGGATTAGGATTTGGTTTAAACCCAAAAATAGATAGTTTACAATTTAATTTAAAAATTAATTCAATCCAAATCCAAATAAAAATCCAATTTAAATTAAATTATTTTAGTTTAAAAGTCAAATTTCAAATATATTTTACTATTTAAATAAATCCATAAATTTAAAGCAAGATTTAAATCGCCATAATAAATTCAAAATATACTTTCCAAAAATACTAATAATATTAATTTCAAAAATTACATTATTATTTAAAATAAACTAATAAATAATTACTAAATATGTATGTAGGTACAAATGATGTTCTCATAATTATGCTTTTCTAGCATACAATAAAAATATTATTTATTATTAATAATTGTGAGAAATGAGAGGCTTTATAAATAAAATAACAAACTTGAAAATTTTGGAATGATAACAAAATATTTTTTATGTATATTATTTTGAAACTATAAAATAGAAAAATAATATTTTCAAATATATGTACGCTCGCACATAATCGCACTCGTCGAGCAATTTCGAAAATAAAGTTTTCGTGCACGACGTATCATAGAACTACGCGACGTACAATACAAAAATTTAAATCAGTACCAAATTTAATAAAAAAAAATTAGTAGAAAATTTAGGAGTTTTACATCCTACCCAACTTAAAAGAATTTTGTCCTCGAAATTAAAAATTAGTAGGGGGTGAGAAGACATAACAGGGTAGATAGAAGGGTTCCTTAAAGAAGTTTATATGGTCGTAGTCTAAGTTGAGGATATGGTTAAGAGACGAATGTAATCACTCTTAAATTCAAGTGATTAGAAAGTCAAGATTGTAAAATTAGGGTCGAGGGAAGGTCGAGTAGTTCAAGACAAAGATATGGCAACATCGAGTGATAATGGTCATAGGTGATAGGATGGTTAGAGGAAGTTCTAGTATAACGCATTCGTCCTTCTAAAATAGGTGAAGGCAAAAGCAATCTAGAGTTCGAAGAAGGCGTTATCGAATACGAATATGTGATTCAAAGGCGACCGAATAATTTCAAAAAGAATTTTTAAGGCAGTCGTGGATGAGACTCTAAAGGCCAAGTTTAATTATGTTCCATCCACGTAGAACGATAGACAAAAGCGAACCAAAGTGCACTAGGTTGATCAGACCATCATGCACCGGTTCTGAGTAGACAATATGTTAGCGGGAGCGACCCAATTAACATATGTCTTGAACAAGCTCGTTAAGGAATAAGCTTGCAAAAACTAGGCTACATTAACATCATTAGTCAAACGGTAATACATAGGTACGAGAGATTTAAGATTCAAAAAAGGTAGAATGATTCTAAATCATACAGTCGTCCTATATTCTTCTTGTCCAAGTCCTTGGTTGGCTAGACGGGTTAGGCCCTCTAGATTCTAGGATCTAATTAAGCTTGCTAATATAGGTAACTAGGTCAAAGGGGTTGCTAGTTCATGAGGTATTCTACCCAACTTAAAGAATTAAACTAATGGTGTTTTGGGACAACTAACTAGTAGGGTCAATCTCTAGCAAGCACTAAGGGAAGATAAGAATAGGGATGGAAGGAAGCAAGCAAGATGCAATTGATGAGTCAAACGGTAGATAAATTCAAGGAAAGAGGTCTAGTATGTGGATGAGATCCTAGACTTCTAATCCTATACGCAGGCTTGCTTGGTACGGTAAAGTAACCAAACAATTTATCTTGACCTGCATGGGCCACCACAAAAACATGTAACGCCACAGTCCCAAAATACGCAGGACTAGGAACGTAGACATGCCAGCTGTATTCATACGAAGTACACTCCAATATATGGAAGCCTCGTATGAATACATAACTATACAATGCAGTAGAACCATAACTAATCTCATCCACGCAAAAATAAAGGAATAAAGATATCATATAGTCACTTTGAATCGTCATTGGTACATGTAGTTGGGCGGAGACAAATCCACTACCAACTATGAAAAGAAATACATAGCAAAAGGAAGAGATTGGTGAGCGAAGCGAAGACGACCAAAATACAATCATCCTCGAAGAAATAGAACATATCACGGCTAGAGCTAGAGTACCTGCGAAAGACAAGAACATACACCTGGCAAGATAACCAGGTCCTCAGAGGGACGTAACAAGACACATAATATCATTCCATAAACTGAATAAAGTTAGCTCAACAGAAAAGTATATGTCTAAACAGATAAAGGTCCTTAACCATTCTATGTGTAAATGCAACTTGAAGACAACGTTCCACACAAGGGCTCCCGAGACTAGAAATATGGCACGTTAGCGTTTCAACCAAGGCACTAGTGGCGTCTAGAGAAAAGTAAATGCACGGCCCATTAGCACTCGAGCGAGAGCTAAGGGGCATCCAGAGAAAAATAAATGTACGACCACTAGCTCTTGGGTGAGTCCCTAACGGCAGCTAGAGGAAAGTAAATGCACGGTACATTTGTGTTTCAACCGAGGCACTAGTGGCATCTAGAGAAAAGTAAATAAATGCACGACCACTAGTCTCTCGACTGAGTCACAAATGGCATCTAGAGAAAAGTAAAGGTGTGAAAGCCCCTGCACCTAATAACTGTCTTCACCCTCCCCATGCACTACTCGTGCTGAATCCGCATCACGACATTCCTAATAACTGCTAAGTCGCTAAGTCTTCTAGACAACCATAACTATTTAGCGGTTATTGCCTATCCCACGGCATGTGCGCACCGATGGCCAGTCGATACGTACGTCTGAGATCTATATGAGACTCATGACTCGTGATACACAAGTGTCGGGCCAATGAACGCGACACAAACAAAGGTGGTCCCTTAACTCTAAGCCATATGCAACTAAAATATTATAATTTGCAAGTATAATTTATATTTTCTAGAATAAGTAAAAACATGCATGATATTGAGCAAGAAATTAAACAGTGAAGGCAAGGTGTCTTGCCTGATTGGGCGCCTGGTGTGCTGCAATGATCATGATGGCATGGACTGCAACTTCGGTGCAACAACTATGCAAGATGTCCTCGGGTGGTGGCACGGACATTTCCATTGGGTCCAGAAGGGTCAAATTAGTTAGGAACGATATAAGAAGTCCGAATTTGTAAGAAGATAGGGAATATAGCCACGGTCCAGATTTGATATTCAAAAAAATAGATATAAATAAATATATAACTATTTTAAGAAATATTTCTTATATTTGAAAATATATTCTTATAAATAAAATATTTTAGATATGTACTTTGGAAATCTAGAAATATCTTTTAGTCTAAAACTTAAATTTTTCAACACACAATCTTATGTCAAAACTATTTTTTTAAAAAAAATAGGTTAGAAATACTATACTAATATTTTTATGTAGCCCAAGCCCAAAACTATCGTTTAGTTGCAATATAATTTAGAAAATACTACTATTCAATTCCCAAAGTAAATAATAATAATAATAATAGCTAACAATAATCATAGTTAAACTTCATTAATAGAATAATATTATCAATTAATAATATCACTAGCAGTAATAAAATTATTGTATATACACGTATATACCCCAACATATATACATATACACACTTTTATAATGTAATATAGTGTATAATAGTAATTTAACCTTAGTCAACAGTTAATAATAATAATAATAGTAATAATAATAATAGTAATAATAATAGTAGTAATAATAATAATAGTAGTAGTAATAATAATAATAATAATAATAATAATAATAATAATATTTACTACTAAAAGAAGAATAAAACAATTAGAATTTACCAAACCCAAAAAAAACCCATTAAAATTTACCAAACACAACAGTTTGACTGGTGCTGTTCCCTACTATTGAAAGAAAAATATCACAGGAGAGAGAGAGTAGAACTAGAGGGAGAGAGAGATAGGCGAACGAGTGGTCGGGAGGCTCGGAGTCGAGCGTCGGCGGTGGCGCCGGTGGAAGGGGCGGCCGCGCGAGATGGGCTTGTGCTTGCGGCGCTGGGCTAGGTGGCGGAGAGAGCGGTAGAGGTCGGGGCACGCGTGGCGGCTAGGGCACCGGCGGCCGGGGTTTGAGGGAAGGGGAAAGTCGGGGTTCCGGCGGTGCGCCTTGGGTCGAGAGGGTCTCGGCGTTAAGGTGGGTGGTCTCGGCGGAGGCTGAGGTCGAGGGCGAAGGAACGGGGAGATGGTGGCGGAGAGGGAAATCGACGGAGGGGAGGCTCAGGCGGCGTTCGTCGACTGGCGCTCGGGCGGCGGAGGAGGAGAGGGTTCGGGGCTAGGCGCACGGAGGGTGTTTTCGGTCGAGCAGAGGGTTAGGAGATGGAGGGACGGCTCGATCGGCGGTGGCGCATTAGCAGGCGATGGCAGGCCTTGGCGTGGAGGTGTGGTTCCCTAGAGAAGGCTAGGGGAGGTAAAAAACGGCAGGAGGAGGCGCAGGAGGAAGGGGAAAAGGCTCAGGTGACGCGGCTGAGCCGACGACGGAGGATGGGGGTTTTCGAGCGCGGGGCGGCTGGAGGCGCGGTGGTCATCGGAGCCGAAGGCGGTGGCTCGACGATGCACAGAAGGGGGACGAGGCTTGTGTCCATGCGGTCATAGTGACGCGGCTGCAGCGCTGGAGACGAGGAGGAGGACCAAGGCGAGGAGGGCGGACGGGGTGGAGAAGGTCGCCTACCTGGTGGAGACTGTGGCCGGGTCAACTCAGGTGGTTGCCGAGCGCGGCAGAGGTGAGTCGTAGTTGATTTATTTGGTTGTTTTATTGGCGGTGGGTATGTGTGGTGGTGGTTGGTGATTTTTGCTGGGTGTTTGGAGGCCAGCGACTAGGGTGACGGTCGGGTCTGTGATGTTGGGTGATGGGGTCGTCCAGCGGTGGTTCAATGGTGATGCTGGTGAGGGGAAGGCTGGAGGTTGTGACGGGTGTATGGTGGCGATGATTGCGGAAGGGGTGTCGAGGGAGGTCGTGGAGGAGACGGGCTGGGTGTTGTTCGAAGATGGGGGAATTGGTGGAGACGGCCAATGCCGAGGAGGCAGCTTGACTACGGCTAGGGTTAGGGTTAGGATTGCTAGAGTAGGAATTGGGTTTTAGGTTGTATCGAGTCGGGGTTGTGTCCTGCGAGACACGGATTTGAATGTCCGGGTGTGTCGGACGGAAAGAGTCATATGTATATGTAAAGGAAGATAAGTAGTGGATGGGACACGGACACGGTCATGGACACGATGCACTCACTTTTGGTTGAGGAGTTTGTGGAGGAATAATGAAGAGAAAATAATGGAGGAGTACCTGCCTATTTATAGGATGTGGGAATTCCCATTAAGCTAAGGATTAGGATTTGGTTTAAACCCAAAAATAGATAGTTTACAATTTAATTTAAAAATTAATTCAATCCAAATCCAAATAAAAATCCAATTTAAATTAAATTATTTTAGTTTAAAAATCAAATTTCAAATATATTTTACTATTTAAATAAATCCATAAATTTAAAGCAAGATTTAAATCGCCATAATAAATTTAAAATATACTTTCCAAAAATACTAATAATACTAATTTTGAAAATTACATTATTATTTAAAATAAACTAATAAATAATTACTAAATATGTATGTAGGTACAAATGATGTTCTCATAATTATGCTTTCCTATCATACAATAAAAATATTATTTATTATTAATAATTGTGAGAAATGAGAGGCTTTATAAATAAAATAACAAACTTGAAAATTTTGGAATGATAACAAAATATTTTTTATGTATATTATTTTGAAACTATAAAAATAGAAAAATAATATTTTCAAAGATATGTACGCTCGCACATAATCGCACTCGTCGATCAATTTCGAAAATAAAATTTTCGTGCGCGACATATCATACGACTACGCGACGTACAATACAAAAATTTAAATCAGTACCAAATTTAATAAAAAAAATTAGTAGAAAATTTAAGGATTTTACATCCTACCCAACTTAAAAGAATTTTATCCTCGAAATTAAAAATTAGTAGGTGGTGAGAAGACATAAGGGGGTAGATAGAAGGGTTCCTTAAAGAAGTCTATATGGTCGTAGTCTAAGTTGCGGATATGGTTAAGAGACGATTGTAATCACTCTTAAATTCAAGTGATTAGAAAGTCAAGATTGTAATATTAGGGTCGAGGGAAGGTCGAGTAGTTCAAGACAAAGATATGGTAACATCGAGTGATAATGGTCATAGGTGATAGGATGGTTAGAGGAAGTTCTAGTATAACGCATTCGTCCTTCTAAAATAGGTGAAGGCAAAAGCAATCTAGAGTTCGAAGAATGCGTTATCGAATACGAATATGTGATTCAAAGGCGACCAAATAATTTCAAAAAGAATTTTTAAGGCAGTCGTAGATGAGGCTCTAAAGGCCAAGTTTAATTATGTTCCATCCACGTAGAACGATAGACAAAAGCGAACCAAAGTGCACTAGGTTGATCAGACCATCATGCACCGGTTCTGGATAGACAATATGTTAGCGGGAGCGACCCAATTAACATATGTCTTGAACAAGCTCGTTAAGGAATAAGCTTGCAAAAACTAGGCTACATTAGCATCATTAGTCAAACGGTAATACATAGGTACGAGAGATTTAAGATTCAAAGAAGGTAGAATGATTCTAAATCATACAGTCGTCCTATATTCTTCTTGTCCAAGTCCTTGGTTGGCTAGACGGGTTAGGTCCTCTGGATTCTAGGATCTAATTAAGCTTGCTAATATAGGTAACTAGGTCAAAGGGGTTGCTAGTTCATAAGGTATTCTACCCAAGTTAAAGAATTAAACTAATGGTGTTTTGGGACAACTAACTAGTAGGGTCAATCTCTAGCAAGCACGAAGGAAAGATAAGAATAGGGATGGAAGCAAGCAAGCAAGATGCAATTGATGAGTCAAACGGTAGATAAAATCAAGGAAAGAGGTCTAATATGTGGATGAGATCCTAGACTTCTAATCCTATATGCAGGCTTGCTTGGTACGGTAAAGTAACCAAACAATTTATCTTGACCTGCATGGGCCACTACAAAAACATGTAACGCCCCAGTCCCAAAATATGCAGGACTAGGAACGTAGACATGCCGGCTGTATTCATACGAAGTACACTCTAATATATGGAAGCCTCGTATGAATACATAACTGTAAAATGCAGTAGAACCATAACTAATCTCATCCACGCAAAAATAAAGGAATAAAGATATCATATAATCACTTTGAATCGTCATTAGTACATGTAGTTGGGCGGAGACAAATCCACTACCAACTATGAAAAGAAATACATAGCAAAAGGAAGAGATTGGCGAGCGAAGCGAAGACGACCAAAATGCAATCATCCTCGAAGAAAAAGAACAGATCACGGCTAGAGCTAGAGTACCTGCGAAAGACAAGAACATACACCTGGCGAGATAACCAGGTCCTCAGAGGGACGTAACATAATATCATGCCATAAACTGAATAAAGTTAGCTCAACAGAAAAGTATATGTCTAAACAGATAAAGGTCCTTAACCATTCTATGTGTAAATGCATCTTGAAGACAACGTTCCACACAAGGGCTCCCGAGACTAGAAATACGGCACGTTAGCACTTCAACCAAGGCACTAGTGACGTCTAGAGAAAAGTAAATGCACGGCCCATTAGCACTCAAGCGAGAGCTAAGGGGCATCCAGAGAAAAATATATTCATGACCACTAGCTCTTGGGTGAGTCACTAACGGCAGCTAGAGGAAAGTAAATGTACGACATATTTGTGTTTCAACCGAGACACTAGTGGCATCTAGAGAAAAGTAAATAAATACACGGCCACTAGTCTCTCGACTGAGTTACAAATGGCATCTAGGGAAAAGTAAAGGTGTGAAAGCCCCTGCGCCTAATAACTGTCTTCACCCTCCCCATGCACTACTCGTGCTGAATCCACATCACGACATTCCTAATAACTGCTAAGTCGCTAAGTCTTCTAGACAACCATAACTATTTAGCAGTTATTGCCTATCGCACGACATGTGCGCACCGATGGCCAGTCGATACGTACGTCCGAGATCTATATAAGACTCGTGACTCGTGATACACAAGTTTTGGGCCAATGAACGCGACACAAACAAAGGTGGTCCCTTAACTCTAAGCCATATGCAACTAAAATATAATAATTTGCAAGTAAAATTTATATTTTCTAGAATAAATAAAAACATACATGATATTGAGCAAGAAATTAAACAGTGAAGGCAAGGTGTCTTGCCTGATTGGCGCCTGGTGTGCTGTAATGATCATGATGGCATGGACTGCAACTTCGGTGCAACAACTATGCAAGATGTCCTCGGGGGGTGGCACGGACAGTTCCATTGGGTCCAGAAGGGTCAAATTAGTTAGGGACGATATAAGAAGTCCGAATTTATAAGAAGATAGGGAATATAGCCACGGTCCAGATTTGATATTCAAAAAAATAGATATAAATAAATATATAACTATTTGAAGAAATATTTCTTATATTTGAAAATATATTCTTATAAATAAAATATTTTAGATATGTACTTTGGAAATCTAGAAATATCTTTTAGGCTAAAACTTAAATTTTTCAACACACAATCTTATGTCAAAACTATTTTTTTTTAAAAATAGGTTGGAAATACTATACTAATATTTTTTTGTAGCCCAAGCCCAAAACTATCGTTTAGTTGCAATATAATTTAGAAAATACTACTATTCAATTCCCAAAGTAAATAATAATAATAATAATAGCTAACAATAATCATAGTTAAACTTCATTAATAGAATAATATTATCAATTAATGATATCACTAGCAGTAATAAAATTATTGTATATACACGTATATACCCCAACATATATACATATACACACTTTTATAATGTAATATAGTGTATAATAGTAATTTAACCTTAGTCAACAGTTAATAATAATAATAATAGTAATAATAATAATAGTAATAATAATAGTAGTAATAATAATAATAGTAGTAGTAATAATAATAATAACAATAACAATAATAATAATAATAATAATAATAATAATAATAATAATAATAATAATAATAATATTTACTACTAAAAGAAGAATAAAACAATTAGAATTTACCAAACCCAAAAAAAACCCATTAAAATTTACCAAACACAACAGTTTGACTTGTGCTGTTCCCTACTATTGTAACAAAAATATCACAGGAGAGAGAGAGAGTGGAACTAGAGGGAGAGAGAGAGAGAGAGAGAGGCGAACAAGTGGTCGGAAGGCTCGGAGTCGAGCGCCGGCGGTGGCGCCGGTGGAATGGGCGACCGCGCGAGATGGGTTTGTGCTTGCGGCGCTGGGCTAGGTGGCGGAAAGAGAGGTGGAGGTCGGGGCACGCACGGCGGCTAGGGCACCGGCAGCCAGGGTTTGAGGGAAGGGGAAAGTCGGGGTTCCGGCGGTACGCCTTGGGTCGAGAGGGTCTCGTCGTCGAGGTGGGTGGTCTCGGCGGAGGCTGAGGTCGAGGACGGAGGAACGGGGAGATGGTGTCGGAGAGGGAAATCGACGGAGGGGAGGCTCATGCGGCGTTCGTCGACCGGCGCTCGGGCGGCGGAGGAGGAGAGGGTTCGGGGCTAGGCGCGTGGAGGGTGTTTTCGGTCGGGCGGAGGGTTAGGAGATGGAGGGACGACTCGATCGGCGATGGCGCGTTAGCAGGCGGCGGCGGGCCTTGGCGTGGAGGTGTGGTTCTCTAGAGAAGGCTAGGGGAGGCGACAAACGGCAGGTGGAGGCGCAGGAGGAAGGGGAAAAGGCTCAGGCGACGCGATTGCGCCGGCGACGGAGGATGGGGGTTTCCGAGCGCGGGACGGCTGGAGGCACGGGTGTCACCAGAGCCGAAGGCGGTGGCTCGGCGATGCACAGAAGGGGGACGAGGCTTGTGTCCATGCGGTCACAGTGACGCGGCTGCAGCGCTGGAGATGAGGAGGAGGAGACTGTGGCTGGGTCAACTCCGACGGTTGCCGAGCGCGGCAGAGGTGAGTCGTAGTTGATTTATTTGGTTGTTTTGTTGGTGGTGGTTATGTGTGGTGGTGGTTGGTGATTTTTGCTGGGTGTTCGGAGGCCGGCGACCAGGGTGACGGTCGGGTCTGTGATGTTGGGTGATGGGGTCGTCCAGCGGTGGTTCAATGGTGATGCTGGCGAGGGGAAGGCTGGTGGTTGTGACGGGTGTATGGTGGCGGTGATTGTGGGAGGGGCGTCGAGGGAGGTCGTGGAGGAGACGGGCTGGGTGTTGGTCGAAGATGGGGGAATTGGTGGAGACGGCCAATGCCGAGGAGGCAGCTTGACTACGGCTAGGGTTAGGGTTAGGATTGCTAGAGTAGGAATTGGGTTTTAGGTTGTATCGAGTCGGGGTTGTGTCCTATGAGACACGGATTTGAATGTCCGAGTGTGTCGGACGAAAAGAGTCATATGTATATGTAAAGGAAGATAAGTAGTGGATAGGACAAGGACACGGTCATGGACACGATGCACTCACTTTTGGTTGAGGAGTTTGTGGAGGAATAATATAGAGAAAATAATGGAGGAGTACCTGCCTATTTATAGGATGCGGGAGTTCCCATTAAGCTAAGGATTAGGATTTGGTTTAAACCCAAAAATAGATAGTTTGCAATTTAATTTAAAAATTAATTCAATCCAAATTCAAATAAAAATCCAATTTAAATTAAATTATTTTAGTTTAAAAATCAAATTTCAAATATATTTTACTATTTAAATAAATCCATAAATTTAAAGCAAGATTTAAATCGCCATAATAAATTCAAAATATAGTTTCCAAAAATACTAATAATATTAATTTTGAAAATTACATTATTATTTAAAATAAACTAATAAATAACTACTAAATATGTATGTAGGTACAAATGATGTTCTCATAATTATGCTTTTCTAGCATACAATAAAAATATTATTTATTATTAATAATTGTGAGAAATGAGAGGCTTTCTAAATAAAATAACAAACTTGAAAATTTTGGAATGATAACAAAATATTTTTTATGTATATTATTTTGAAACTATAAAAATAGAAAAATAATATTTTCAAAGATATGTACACTCGCACATAATCGCACTCGTCGAGCAATTTCGAAAATAAAATTTTCGTGCGCGACGTATAATACGACTACGCGACGTACAATACAAAAATTTAAATCAGTACCAAATTTAATAAAAAAAATTAGTAGAAAATTTAGGGGTTTTACAGGGACAACAAAGAAGGAAAGAAAACCAATTCACAAAAATTCAGAAAACTGAATCCTGTTCAACAGTCCACCCATTCAACCCCCATCTTGATTCCCATTATTCACTAAACAACACAAAATTCGACACACAACTTGATTACCTATAGGAGAACCCTAATTGGAACTAAAATCAATATGTTAACAGCATTAATTAGGCTAAATTAGATGACAAAGTTCTTGTATCAAAACTGGAATTTTAGGATATTAATACACTGTTTCAGAAATTTGGGAAATTGATAAATACCTATTGAAAACATATTAAAATGCAATTTAAAAGGTTGGTAATGAACATATACATTGTGTACGTGTCCTATAATGAGTTTGTGTCCACCAAAGTGGACACAAACGTGTCCAATCGAATTAACACTCAAAACAGTGCCAAACAGGCCAATTATCGTGCACGTGTGCACGCGTGTCGTGCACACGACACAGCACGAATTAAGACACGTGCTCGTGCACACGTGTACGCCCATACTAGGGCTAGGACTAGGTCAACCTGAATCGTGTCCTTGACGTGTCTGTGAGTGATACGAAAACCGTATCAGTGTCAAAAAATACTCGACTGAACTGTCAGTCCCGACCAGTGCAACGAGGATTACTCCCTCGATACGCCATGGTGACACATGAGACTTGACACACGTGGTGTCAGTCATTGTCCCCTAGTGTGTGTCGAGTTTTGCGTGTCCTTGTGCTGTGTCCTAAGAGCAATAGCCCCCGAGTGGCAGGACACGCGCACTACCTCGCGTGCGCGCGCACCCGTGTGTACAAGTGTCGAATCCGACACGACACGACGTAGAGACTCCCCCAGACCAAAAGAAATGCATAAGCAATACCAAAAACTAATTTCCTATTCAAATAGTTTCTGAAAATTAGGTCAAAATGCCCATTGGGGTATTTCATCAAACACATGCACTAAGACACTGATACGTGTCCAAATAGGACACAAATTGGACTCAAATTCTAGGGTTTCCTATTCCTACAGTTAGGTTAGGCCTAGGACTCCCTAGATATGCAATAAAACCAGAATTTCATGGAATAGATTAGAAGTTACCTCTATGTATCAAAATTCCCAAAAAGCTCTAAAGAGAGGTGTTCCTCTTGTTGGTCAAACTTCCCCAAATTGATTTGAATCTGAGAAGAACATGTAACAACAGCAAGAACACTTCATTTAAAACTCATTACAATTTGTTTAAGGGAAAATGGGGCTAAAATAGAATTTCTAGGGATTTTTGAAGTTGAGAAATTACCTCTTTCTAAAGCTTGTTCTTCCTTAGAGGCTAGCCCTAATTTCTAAGAGGATATTTATAAGGGGGAATCCCTAGGATGGTTTAAGTGTCTGGACAAATAATTTTAGGGTTAGGGTAGGGCATTTGGCTAATGGGCTTTGGGCTTAGTCATAAAACAATGTCTCAAAAATCACAAGTTATAACTTGTGATCAAAATCTTTCTATTCTAATCTCTATATTCCTAATTGATTTCACTAACTAGAGTATGGTTAACTTAACTTAACCTAGGGTCTCATATCTAGCCAAGTCCAACTCAACTAGGGTTAGGTCACAAAGTCAAAGCTAGTCAAAGTTAACCTAGCCAACCATCATTCAAACAATTCCAAAATAATTTCTAAAAATTCCCATAAATTCAAATAAATTCAAATAACCCCAAAAATGTCAAAAATACCCACAAACTAGAAAAGATAAACAAAGTACCCTAATCACATGGCTAGGCTCTAGGTCAACCAGTCTCCAAGGTTACACTATTAAAAATCACCAAAAATTATAATATAAATAAATATCAAGAAATAATAATTATAATTACAAAATTTCAAAATTACCCTCTTCTGGAAAACTGGGTGTTACAGCTCACTCCACCAGTACAGTTGTACGGACACCTACACTGTTTTTATGTGCAGGCATAGGTAGAAGCTCTTGGCGTGGAGCTCGCTTGGATGCGTCGAGGCACGGAGTTCCTTGGCGATTCAAAGCGTGCAGCCGCATGGAGTCATAACTTATACGGGACATAATGTATGGACGTCGCGTATCCGAAGCATCCGCTGGCTCAAGACTTGTACTGAGAGATGAGAGAGAGAGAGAGAGCTGAGTGACTTGTAATGTGAGAAGAGTGAACTTGAGTGATTGTAATATTGGCCTTGCGCCCCCTTTGTAATCTTTGTTTCAATATCAATAAAGAGTATTTTGCAATAACTTGTGTTCTGCTTTAAATTTCTGCTGCTATTGTTCAATGTCTCTGCTTGGGACTTCTGTGAGACGACCTCGTCGGAGTCGCTATAATCGACCGTTATGGAATCCGCCTTGTACGAGCGCAATTTAGGCTCGTGCGTCATCACTCCTTAGCGAGGACGATCGCTCCTATGGGAGCGGGATGTGACACCAGCCAAAGTTTGTCAAAGAACAAAGGGCTTCGCTAATTTATAAATTGGTTGGTTAACAAACCAATAGGCCCTCGATTGATGAGTGTAGGACTTACTACACTCTTTTAGGTACTAGAAGAGCCTTCAACATATTAGGAGAATACAAAAATTTTTGTATCTTCACCTTCTCTACCGAGATACAGCTAGGTTGGAACCTCATGTACATGGGTATCGACCAATCTAGGTTACCAGAGGGAGCCTTCCAATGGTTGCTCTCCATTTGCTCTTCATATATAGTGTATATGAGTGAAGACGAATGATTCTTGGAACCCTATATGCCAAGTCTGTTTGCTAGATAGTTTGGCTATCACCAACTTTTTATAGGAAGTGCTAGTTCCTACCTTGGACAAGAGGGAGGCTTGATTGATGGGTCCCATGGATGGAGATATTTTAATATGGGTTGTAAAATGCCTAATTTACCCTGTCAGAGAAGAGCATTCCCATTTGAATCCTTCTATCTAAAGTCGAATTCTACTATACAATCAACACATTATATACAAAAATCAATTGTGAAACCACCTTCATAGAAGATGGAAAGTAGCAATCATCGTCAGAAGAAGCATCAACATCTTTCAATCCTTCTTAGAAGGGCAAATAACCGACTTTGCTAGCTTTTCATGAATAACTGGACAACGGGTCAACGATTGAGTTGGGAACAACCATTGATAGTGATCCATCAGAAGAGCAAGTGCCAACTATCGACAACTCAGCGGTAGATTGAAAACATATATAAAGCTTCATCACCACTCGGATCACCACTGTCGAAGTAAAAGAGGATAACCAAGAGCACTACCAGAATAAGTCATTTTAGCGACGGCTAAGGACGTCGCTAAAGCGCCTAAAGACGTCGCTAAACCAGTTTAGCGACGTATTTAGCGACGTCTCTCTCTTGTCGCGGAAACCTTAGTCGCTGTTTGGAAAGACGTCGCTGATCGTCGCCAACACCGATGTTTACCGACGCAAAGATACGTCGGTAATATACTGACGTTTACCATCGTTTCGTCGATAAAATAGCGACGTTTATGATGTCGCTATATGTCGGTATTCCCTGGGAAAATTATCGATGTTTTTTATGTCGCTATGCGTCGGTATATATCACCGACGTTTTGTGATGTCGCTATACGTCGGTATATCCTAGGAAAATAAGGAAAAATCCTAGGATATTACTGACGTCTACCGACGTTTACCGACGCATACCGACGAAACTGACGTTGCTATACGTCGGTAGCCTGGCAATAGATGCCAGTTTAGCGACGTCTAGCGACGCAATGTGCCGTCTTAAAGCGTCGGTAAACGTCGGTAGACGTCGCTAAATTTGAAAAAAAATAAAAAAATAAATTACAGTATGCAGTTTTCTCCTCAGAATTATTTTCTCCCTGTAGTTTAATCTAAAACACAATACACAAGCATATTTTATCCCTGGGTTCGCTGACCCCTTCGGTGGAACAACAACACCGGTAAATTAACATCCAATTGAAATGAATAACAACATAAATTAATATCCAAATTGTCATGGGTCTACACAACCAATTACCAATGTATCTATGCATCCAACAAACAAGTGTCACAAAAAATAAGTGTCACAAACAAATACAAAGAAAAACAAGTACTCAAATACTCAATACAAACAGTCCTAACTCGAACTACTGGGGATCTGGAGCAGGAGGGGCGTGCCGCGATGAAGGGCTAAGAAAAGCTCATAGTTCTCCTGTGAAATCGACACCGATGAAGGAGGTAGTGACGTCGATGGAGTCGGTATCGATGAAGAAGGCAGTGGCGCCGGCGGAGTCGACGACGATAAAGGCGCACCCGGAGGACGATAATGCTCCAATGCTGCAAGTCGCTGGTGGTATGAATCTATGGTAGATAACATTCTATTACTGCTATCAGCCACCGAATCCTGCACCAATCTCAGCCTCTCGCCCATGGTCATCTGTGATGCCTGCAGATCCAATATACTGCGCTTCGTCGATGCTCTAAGATCGGTGACGCTCCACTCTGTCCACTCAGTCACATGCCGGAGCTCCATAATGCTGCGGTCGAGCGCATCCAATCGTGCTATAAGCGTAGGCTCATCCGACTGGTGCTGAGACTGATACTGAATTCGTCATAGCAGCTCGTCCTGGAGAGAATCCATCATCTGGTGGACTCGAGAAGACTCCTGGGACGGCTGTGGACCATGCACACTAGCGGGGGATGCCCTAGAGGACTAGCTCACAACTAGGGTGCCATAGGATCCCGTACCGTAGTACATACCCCTACGGAGGCCACCAGCGGCGGTCATCCACAGCTCGTCCACCGACGGAGCTTGAGTGGGCTGCGAGGAAGTACCGGCCTCTTCCGCAGTAGGTGCACTAGCAGTTGCCCGGTCCCGAAGCCTCTGATACTCGGCCTAGAAAGTATGGATAGTACTCTATGATTTCTAATTTCTAATTTCTAATTAATTACTTATTATTACTAACTACATGAATATTTATTTGCATGCATATTTACTAAGTTATATTAAAATTAACACAAAGTATTATAATTAACAAATAGTATTGTAATACTTACATAGGCAAGCTCGGCCCTCTCGTCAATAAGGCCTTCGCCCTTCCGATGGGTGACCAGGAAGACGGTCACCATGTCGGCATTACCGACCTTCCTTACCTGTAATTAAATATATGACCTTAGTAATAATTTATGGATTTGCATTAAAATAATATTTCTGAAAGAAAAATACATACCAGACGACAGAAATGTTCCATCATCAGAATCGACCCACCGCACCACTTCGTGGCATGCTGCCTAGCCGCCTCGGCCTTCTCGAACTTTTCCTTGTACCTTGGCTCGTTTAATCGAGCCTTCATCGCATCCCACTGATCAGGGGTGATCCAACCCTAGATCAACTTTTCGGCACGATCACGAGCCTTCTGATCATTGATAGCGTCACGGATCAGCTTAGCAGCGACAGCAGGAAACATCCCCTCGATCAGCTCGGCCCGGTACGGTGGATAGAAAAACATATCCTAGAAGAGTACGCAAACCAAATATTTTTCAGTAATATATAATATGCATAAATCAAATGATTAATGTTAAAAGCAAATCTATTTTAACCTTGAAGCGCGCAAACTAGTAGGCCTTCCTATCGTCCGGAGCATCCGAGTAGTTTATCCAAGGCCCCCCATAATTTTGCCTCAGGAGCTGGCCTAGGCGTCTCTGTACCAACGGAGGACGATATCTATACAGACATATTATATTCATAGAAAAGTTAATTTATGATAAACACAGAAAAAAATGATAAACCAAAATACTTACTTTGTGCCGTCGGCCCAGATCTCCGTCCTTGTATCCTCCGAAGGTGCACAGGTATCATCTGTCTGATACTGGTCGTTCGCTGGTGCAGCCTCCTCCATCTGCTCATCTGCCTCCATCGTCGTATCAGCAGGAGGAACGCTACTCTAGGGAGCAGTCTCAGGCCTGGAATAACTCGTCCCAGGAGATATGCCACGTAGCATCATGGCGGGCAGAGCTACTGTCTGATACACATGAGTACTGGGCGACGAGGATCCAGAGCCGGTACCAGTGGGAGGTACCGAAGAAGAACTCCGTCCTCTAGCAGTACCACCAGTAGGTACCGAAGGAGTACCATGTCCTCTGCCAGTATTACTACCCCGTACCCCATGTCGAAAAATACGGAACGATCCGCGACGACCTGTCATGCCTGATAACAACATATGATGAGATACAACAAAGACAACAAATAATAGAGACTAGAAATATGAAAGTGCAACAAAGACAAGATAATAACCAAGACAACATATGATGATACATTTTACAAGAAACATCTAAGTCCAGATAGTATATTTTACAATAAACATCTATGTTCATATAGTACACTCTACAAGAAACATCTAAGTCCAGATAGTACATTCAGATAATAACCAAGACTAGATAATAACCAACTCTACATAATAAGAAAATGAAAGTACGTCTCTCTCAATCATCTTCAGAATAATCATCTTGTTCGTCTTCTTCGACCTCATCTTCCTCCTCATCTTCACTTTCATCTTAGCCTTCGTCGGCTTCGTCTTCCTCTTCGGATAATTCTACATCTTCTGCATTATGTGTCGTGTAATGCGTAACTTCCATGGAGTCCATATTAACAATATTGGTTATAAGAGGTAGCTCGTCCTCCTGATAAGCTTTTTCGTCAACATCAAAAGTATCTCTACCGTTAGTCTTGCATATTGCCCATCAGTCAGACTTCGTTGCTCCCCGTCTCGGATAAGCTGTGAAGTACACGAGCTGAGCTTGAGTTGCTAGGATAAATGGTTCGTAGCCTTGATATCTACGCTTGTAGTTTATATCCATAAGACCATGCTTGTCAATTTTCCAACCTTGATTTTCAGTCGAATCGAACCATTCACACTTGAACAACACGATCTTTGCAGGTTCTCTGCCATAATTATATGTCAACTCTACAATCTCTCATAAGATGCCAAAGAAATCATTTCCTGGATCGACGTCTTTGTAGTTCGAAGATTTGATACACAAACAACTATTTTTTGTGGAATCAAGATCCAGGAAGCTGTCTCTGATCGGAGCATTTGTCGACTTGAACCGAAAGCCACTGACACAATTACTTGGACATATTTTAAAAAAAGTAATTGGTCCCTTGTCAAGAGTTCTAATTAATTCAATCTCGGGTGAAATTAGACGATCGACCTGAATACCAAAGAAGAGATAGTAAGTTATTTATTGTGCAGTTGCATTAAAAGAGGCCAGTAATTACCGGGCTGCTTACATATTCGCTCAACCAAGAAGGAAAATGACATCTCATTTCTTGTTCTAATGTTTCGTCTGTTAGATAGGGTCTAACCGACCTCAACTCAGCATTATATGTGCTGAAAAACAACGAAGCAACCACCGATAAGTATGATACTATTAGCTTATACTATTACATTAAGATGACGTAAACTCATCATTAATTACTTACCCCTCTAACTTCTCCACTTCATCCTCGTCGCAATTGAGTAATACATACAACTGAGCAGCCCTTAGCTCTTCGTCATTCAAATATCTCTTCTTTATTTCCCCGAAGGCTTTCCGGACGCATTGAATACTTTTAGTATTCCATCATTAGATTCTTGAAAACCGTCGTCGTTTTTCGAAGCCCTCGTTCTATTCGTAGCAACATGAGATTTGAAATACGTCGAGCAGAAATTTGTAATCTCTTCGAGAATATAGGCTTCACAAATAGAACGACCCGTGCCTTGTTTTTTTACCTTCCTCTTTAGGTGGTTCAAATGCCGCTCAAACGGGTACATCCACCGATAACCAATGGGCCCACCAACACATGCCTCATAGGAAAGATGAATTGGCAAATGCTCCATGGAGTCGGAGAATCCAGGAGGAAATACCTTCTCGAGCTTGCACAGTGTTACCGCAATATCGTTCTTCTGCTTTTCTAAACGATTGACGAGCAACTTACTAGAACAAAGATCTCTGAAGAATATGCTAAGCTCGGTCAATGGATCCCAAATAACCGGGGGTAAGAATTCCCGAAATGTAATCGAAATTAACCTCTCCATGAATACGTGACAATCATGGCTCTTCATACCAGTCAGTTTGTTCTCCTTGAGGTCGACGCATCTTCTCAAGTTCGAAACATACCCGTCTGGAAATTTCAGACCTTGAATCCACCTACAAAGTCTTACTTTATCCTCCTTCTCCAGTGAAAAAATTGCCTTAGGCTGCTTCAACTTCCTATTCCCGTCCTCTATCAAATGTAATGCAGGACGTCTACATATTTCTTCCAAGTCCAATCTAGCCTTCGGATTGTCTTTCGTCTTCTCCTTTACGTCCATTACAGTATTAATTATGTTGTCAAACACATTCTTCTCGATATGGATGACATCAAGGTTATGTCTAATCAGATTGGTGCTCCAATATGGCAGATCCCATAATATACTCCTCTTCGTCCAGTTATGAGTGCGACAAAATCCGTCACACTTGTAGCCCATAGCAGGCTCTTCAATAGCTCTTGGTAAATCTTTTACCTCTTCCCATATCGTGTATCCGGGCTACCTTGGCGGGGGATTAGCCTTCTCCACAACGCCAGCACGAAAAGCATTCATGTTCCTCCGGTACGGATGATCCTTCGGCAGAAATTATCGATGACAATCGAAGAAGCACGGTTTGCCTCCGTGTTTCAAACGGAAAGCCTTAGTGCGGTCTATGCAATACGGACATGAAAGACGACCATGCGTGCTCCATCCAGATAAAATACCATAGGTCAGAAAGTCGTTGATGGTCCACATAAGTGCTGCCCGCATCTGAAAATTTTGTTTTCTAGATACATCGTACGTGCTGGAACCTACTTCCCACAGCTGATACAACTCATCAATCAATGGCTGTAAATACACATCGATGTTCCTTTTCGGATTGTTCGGACCTGAGATAATAACGGTGAGGAACATATACGAAGTCTTCATGCACATCCAAGGCGGTAGATTGTACGGAGTGACGATCACAGTCCAACACGAATACTGGGATCCTAAAAGTCTGAATGGGGTAAAACCGTTGGAGCAGAGACCCAATCTGACATTACATGGATCAGAAGCAAAATCTGGATACTCTCGATTAAAGTGCTTCCATGTTTCTCCATCAGATGGGTGATCCAACACTCCTTCGGTCTGTTCCCGCTTATGCCAACTCATGTTTTCTATAGTTTTCTTCACCATAAACAATCGCTGCAACCGCGACGTCAACGGCAAGTAGTACATCGAATCGGTAGGCTTCCTAGCACCGACAGACTTTCCTCTACCAGTGCCCTTGTAGCGATCGGCACCACAAAATCTGCAGGCATCTTCATCCTTGTCGTCTTTGTAGTACAACATGCACCCGTTGGGACATGCATTGATTTTCTCGTATCCCATCCAGAGCGACCTCACCATCTTCTTAGACCGGTAGAAGTCTTTAGGCAACTTAGCATGCTCAGACAATATTTCTATAAGCAACTCCATAAGACGGTTGTAGCAATCTTGCGATATGTTAAAATTGGACTTGATGCTCAACAATCTTGTAACCACCTCCAATGGTGAATGATCCTCACAACCAGGATATAATATAGTCCTTGCATTCTCCAGCAACTCCATGAATTGTGCAGCACCGACGTTCGGTGCCTCCTCCGGTGCATCATGATCGTCCGGATCGAAACTAGGCCCCGTTGTGTCAAAAATCATGTTCACCAATCCATCGTCGTAAGCAGCATTGTTATGGACATCCACAAAAGGCTCATACTCCGATGCTAAAGACACAAGTTCTCCGTGCGTGCTCCACTAATAGTAATTCGGCGTGAAATCCTTCGAGTATAAATGATACGTGACTTCCACTTCTGGATGATATTTCAAGTTGCGACATCTTACACACGGACACTTAATTTTGGTATCGTCCATTTACTGAGGGAACGCCTTGGCAAACTGCAGGAACTGCTGTACACCCTCTATGAATTCATCCCGTACACCACACATCTCATTAGGATGATGGTTGTACATCCAGAACGATTCCGTAAATAGTAATTCATATCCATATCCAATTGAGGATAATTCTGTAAGATATAAGATACATGCACATTGCAGTCAGTGAATGAATGTTAAGGCAGTTTAGATATGGATGCACAACATAAACTGTTCATTCATTCCACATATTACAAAAAAAAGAATTTGAAGGAATAAACAAAAACAACTGTGTTGGGACTAAAACAACTGTGTTGGGACTAAAACAACTATCTTGTGTCAAAGTGTTGTATCTGATAGACCGATACTAATCCGATACGGTCGATACTAAGTACATACGGTCAAGGTATAATTGTACTTGTAGGAGTACACGATACTAAGTACATACGACCGATACTGATCCGATACGGTCGATACTGATCTGATACCGATTCTGATACTCATCCCAATTTCTCCCCAACCTCTTGTAAAAAAGGTGTCTGTCGAGGTATAATTGTGCTTATAGGAGTACACGACACCAACTGTCCAATATCGACCCTTTGGGTCTACAAGAGTTACTTCACCCAGTTTGTCAAGAAAGGTAAAACTTTTTAAATTAATATCCAATATCGACTCTTTGGCCTGTGCTTGAGCAGTAACCTAACTCAAACTATCTATCCTAACTAATAAATGAGTATCCTACTTTAACATATACTAACTCTCATATTCCTTCTAACATAAACTAATATCCTAATCTAAACTAACCCTTTAACAAAAACTAATATCTAAACAATGCTAATCATGAACTAACATCCTAACCTGGAAGTCCATACTGCTCAAGCACAGGCCAAAGGCCAAGTTATAAGGCAAAATGCAGGCAACTGCCTGTAGCTACAAGACAAAACCAAATATTGACGGTATATATACTGTCAACATTTAAAAAGTTTACTTGTCTTGACAAAATGAGTGAAGTAACTCTTATAGACCGAAAGGATACTCTATACACTCTATGTAATACGATATACCAATCATACCTACACTTCTAGGATACTCTATACACTGTAGGTACTAGGATTGTGAAACCCGTAATTTTAATTAATTAATTCAGTATTATTTTATAATTAATATTTATGAAAATTTTAGTGTTTAGTCAAACCTATAAATTATAGTAGCTAATTATTATTAAAATTAATATTAAATGTTAATTTAGGAAAATTATATTTTTTTAGAAAGATTAATATTCCTGGATTTTAATGTTGGACCAGACCCTTTCCGAACCCATCTCGAACTATTTTCGAAACAGAACCCAAACTCGGTTTCATTTAAAAAGATTAGTTTTTATATATAAATGAAATTTTGAATTATTAAAAGATTACAACTCTCATTAAAAAATATATATATATATTCAGCTCTCATTCAAAACTCTCTATCTCTCTTTCTTAAAACCAACATCAAAGGAAAGAATCCTTTTAATTTTCTTTAACTCTCAATTATCACTCATTTAACTCTCTCTTTCTCCAGGGAAAGAAAACTTTTCCTTTCCAAACGGCCAAATGGCCGAGCCCTTCCTCTCCGAACGCTCGGCCGACCCCTTGCCTTTTCATAAGTTCTGGCGACTGCTCCTCTTCCGAAACCCCACATCACCCCTATAAAACCCACTCCCTCTCCATCATACTTCTTCACCACTCCCCAAAACCCACTTCCCAGCCTTAGCCGTCCGACCTAGCGCGCCCTTCCGGCGACTCCCAGGCTGACAGCCATCCGCGAGCTCCACCCTGTGTGCGCGCCCGTCGGCGACCCCTCCGCCTGAGCCGCGCCCCCGGTGTCCATCGACCCTCGACGAAGCCGACCGCCCGATCCCCTTCGCGCCTCCCTGTCCAGTGACCCGTGCGGCTTCCACCGAGCCGACCGCCTCCCTCCGGCGTGCCATCCGACGCCGATTCCGACCCGAGCGGCGAGCCCCGGCGCCTGTCGCCGCTGCCGTGCGCACCTCCTGTGCATGCTGCCTTCCCCGTGTCCAGTTTTTGTTCAGATTCGTGCTTTTCGAGGCACGTTCTGCTGTTCCGCGTGTTTTGGATTTTCGAGATTCGCGGGTTTTCCGTTTTCTTTCTATTTTCGTCTTAGTTCTCTAGCCGAGCACCCGAGGTATAATTTTTGTATCTTCGTGTCCCTCCCTCAGTGTCGATGATGACACGGTCTCCGATCCCGACATGGGATTCAATATCGATAATTATGATGTTGGTTTCGGTTTCTCCGAACATAGTTTCGGAATGATTCTGTGGTTTGGATGTTGTCGTTTGGTGATTCTGTGGGTTCTCGAAAATTTCCGATTTAAGTTCGGATTTTTTTCGTATATGGTTCTGTAGTTTTCGATTTCCGAATTTCATTTCAGATTCTTCGAATTTTTTGGAATTCATGTTGTGATGTTGAGTTTAATATTCTGGTTTCTTTCCGGATGTGGTTCTGATTATTCCAACATCGATGTGGAATAGTCGGGCTTGTTTCCGATTCCGAGTTCGATAGATATGGAGTTTGGATTCTCGGATTTGGGATTTAAGCTCTGTTAATTCATTTTATATATATAAATGGCTTTGAAATGGATTTTGGTTATGTATTGGCGTTATTCCTAAGTTTGGAATATTTTGGTTGTATCTTCCCATTATTGGGTTATCCCAATTATAGAGGAGGTGCTGCCCAAATTTTCGGGAATATATTTTAAAGTTTTGAATAAAACTATTTTCAAATATCGGCCTTTGCAAAACAAATTACATCTTGGAGTGTTGGTTTTAAAATGGATTTTGTATCTTTTCGGGCGACGACCATATTGGTCCATGGGCCCTAACTAAATGCAAACGAAACCGGCCAACCCGGACGTTGAGGCATTAGTTAAAACATGAGTTTTTGAATGACCAAGTCTGAGACACATTTTATAATTATCTTTAATTTATCATTATTTTTTTAGAATGGGTTACTGCTGTTAGTATTTTGGTGCAGGGCTTCGGCCTACTTTTGGACCGTTCGCGGGATTCAGAGCTCGCCTTTAAATTAAATTAATTTATGTAAAATTTGTAATGACATAAGTCCAAGTTTTCTTTTCTATTTTTCTGTGGACCTGTAATAAGTAATTAGTTTTTCTTTTTCTTTTCTGGATTGTTGTTTTGTTGGTAACGCGTAAATGGTAAACTGAATATTTATTTTTATAGAAAAATTAATAAGAGTTTTCTCACATTAAAAATAATAAGATTTCAAGTTTGTAATTTAGACAATTTCATATTTTCTCATTAAAAAAAACTTATATATATATATATATATATATATATATATATTACAAAATACAAAGATTTGCCAAACAATTGAAAAATGTGAAGTTTCCCAATAAAAATGATAACTTGACTTTTACCTCGTTAAATTAATAACTTTGAATCGTATCGATAAAGTGTTTTGTTTATAACAACATAAAATTTGACTAGGATCAAATTTTAGAGATTGTAACTAGCACACCTAGATATGGTTTCCTCATTTATGCTAAGTCGGGATTCTCAATGTAGGATTTCGAGGACGAGTCTGATTTTTCTTTCCCGGAACCGACTCTTCAAACCCAGTCATAAACAAAGGCAAGTACGGTTGTGTTTATTTTTCAATTTTGTTAATAATTGTAATATTGCAAGATTAAACCACATTGCTACACGGAACTCTCTTCTAGAGTATTGATTGTTATTGATTGTGGGATTGGGGGAGTAGTGTAGTGTATTATGACCAATATCCCTCATATTGCATATTGATTGTGCGAGCTTACCTCTCTTACACACGGGGATAAGCCGTATCGTATCACTAGGATACTATTGTACAACCCAAGCCGGTCATAAGCATTACATACTCAAATCACATTATTTTCAATTGTGGAAAATTGCTGAAAAATATTGTTCTCAAACAGTTTAAAATTGCAAATTTCTAATTATTAGTTAAATTGTTAGATATTCATAATTGTACTTTGCTCCCTTCTGACTTGAGACCAACATGTTTAGGTGACATTGAGGATGCTGAGCTATTGTACAGTAGCTACTACGACCCGGTGCTTTATCGAGTTGTTCTGCCAGAGTCCCATTTGGAGGACGATGATTCTGTGGCTGACGAGCCAACTTCCTAGATGATGATTTTCATTTGTTTTGATGTTAAATAAAAGATAGTTTTATTTTATCAGTTGTATCAGTTGAATATTTTGTTGGACAAGTTTTTATTATTCGAAATTTTAGATGTTGTGATAAAATATATTGTGTTGTTGTGATTACCTGCACTTGGATACAGCTTAATGCCTCCGTCTCATAATAGTGCAGGCTGGGCATGATCCGGTTCGACCCAATAATTTGGGATCGGGTCGTGACATGTTTTGAGTAGTGGACCATGCAGGTCTGATCAACAACTTAGGTAAACATATCTAGAAACATTTAGAACACTAGAACATTAATTTGTCACAACATAGGACCGAAATATATTATAAATAAATATTTTTATTTGTTATAGACTGGTAGGCTACCTTGTTTATATTTTGCATCCTAAACCTCATCCAGCATAGGCCGATTGTATAGTGGTCTATTTTACTATCTACTTTACTTTCTATATAAAATCTTTTAGTGTCCCTTGGCTTTCAGCGGTTATTTTCCTCCATATCCTTATCATACTCCAACATTCCTTAACATCCATACTCTTTTGTTATTTTAGGATTAGATTTTTCCCAATCTCCTTCTTCGACAAACCTATTTCAAAATTTTCATTAGTTGATCAAATCATACTTCTCTATCTTTATTTAGAATCTAAATCAATTTCACTATTTAGAGTTTCAAATTCTCCTTTAGCAAACTTGGTAAACTTTTATCTATCAAGAGTATTTTTACGACTAGTGAATCCAACCATTTATCTTGACATTATTTTCAATTGACTTTCTTGGGACCAATCCCGAACCAAATTCTTCTGGAACAATAAAGCCCCAAGGTTAATTATTACCAAAAGAATTGGTTCAACTTAGCTTGTTCACGAATCTTCCAAGGGGATTATTTTCCAAAATTAATTCTAATATTGATTGATATTTCCTAAGTTATTCTATGACCAAGAATATTTTCATTTGTTGACTTCCTCCACTCGACCTGAAACCTTACACTCTCTAAGAACTTCTTGATCAGTTCAAGGCCTAGAAAGCTTCCAAAACTCAATACGTTATTTTTAATGATACCCTGTAGAGTTGTAATAAGATATCTTTTGAATTCATAAGAATTTGCTGAATCTTTCCGATATGAATCGACTCTTGATTACACTTTTTTTGGCAGTGCCTTTCACAAAGTCATGTTTCCCTTGCAATACGATTTCTGAAAATTTAGAAGATTCTAATCTTATTGAGAATATATGGCGGTACTTATCAAAGAAATATTGGTGTTAAGATTTGAGAAGAATGAAATTCTCCTTAGATACGTGTTAGTGCTCGAGGTGATAATGATATGAGGAGTGAAATTCTAATCTGAATGAGTTACAGTGATAGGACAAGCGACTTATCGAGAAAATATATTACAGAGTGTAAGGCTGAAAAGATATATGGATATTTAGGGATCGAAATCATTTATGGAAAAGGCATGGATGCAGTAACGATCAATTAATTATGTGACTTAGAGGTTGAAAAAAAATCTACACATGGTGGGCGGAGCAAGAAAACTCGAGGTACGATTTAATTGAAGACTGCGATTAATGATGAGGAGATGAATCATGGTGTTTTATAAATAAGATTGTAAGTATTATAAGAAGAAAAAATGTGTACGATGAATTGAAACGTAACATCGATGGGTGAAACAAAATATTTGAAACTTGAGGACTACTCAATTGGATATTGAGAATACAAATTGAAAGACCCAAATGTTATAAATAAGAGATCAAAGGATTAAGGGATGCAATAAACTACTCCTGAGAATTTTTTTTGGCTAAGTAATAACAACAAAATTAGAAGTTCAAGATGGAATAACCGAACTTCCATTTGGTCAAGGATTTTGAATCAAACGTTTAAATCAGGAGATGTCAAAATGTACATGATGGTGAAGATAGAAGTCTAAAGGAATACAAGATTGATGATGGATTAGACAGTTGCATAAGAATATCATTTACGACCAGTTTAATTTTGGAAGAATATTGGGTTGATTTTCTAGAACATTATTTTCTTTAAGATACCCAATTTTCAGTAACACTATTTCGTATGTATTCGTGACTATACATGACTTTGCTTGACATGACAATTTAACCATTCCGTAGGGTGTCTTTTGCAATCCTTAGACTTTGCAGCACCGTTAGGATCATAGAGATGTAATATTGATAAAGATAGAAAGACATGATGTGTAGGATCATGAATAAGTGAGTTGGTGACCATAGAGTAGTTTGGATAACAAAGTTAAATCATGATATTTTGAGAATTACCACTTGAGGGATAAGTGGTGAAAGAATCAAAAATTGATGATGAAAAAAGGGCTAATGATTGTAAAATTGATGACTGAGAAAACGTTTCATAACTGAGGTACCATTTTTGAGATATAACCAACAGTTGATGATGTCTTTTGTCCCATGACTTTCTGTTAGAATAAGACCCTGTTTTATTACCATTTCAGGTGTAGCTAGTAGTATTTAAATAGTCTATAGAATTTCATTACGGGATCAATATTTATGAGAAGTTGGATTACAATTAATATTTGGAAAAAACTAACGAATATTTGAAGAAATCTTGATCAATGAATGTAAAGTCGGATATGATTGGAGGGAACTTATATATTAATCTTTGTTGTTGGATGACAAATTTGGTTTGACAAAATTTTGACAACAAGTTGGAAAAAAATCGCAATTATACGACTCTAAACGGTGACATAACGGAAAAGTTTTAAGTGACATATATTTGAGAAAAGACTTTTGTAACCCAGTTATTGAAAGGGTTGTTGCAACAAATTGATTATAAAGACAAAATATGGGACTATAAATTCATCGATATGTGATAAAAGGGTTACTAATGCTTGATATTGAGTTAAAGGCATGACACCAAGTGGAATGTATCAAGATTATTTTGGAGCGTATATAGCGACGCAATACGAAACTGGATCCTTGGTAAATATTAAATTGATCGGTAAGGTAATAAGAGGGTACAAATTGTTGGAGAATAATTATGTGGATTTTAGTGACTTATTTCTACACAAGTATTTTGCCGATTTATGATTTGGAAATAAGAGCATGCTAAAAGTAATTTTGCACGATTATTTCAGTGATTAACAATTCAGAAATGGAAGCAAACATTAAATTGTGGACAATGGCCATATTTCTAAGGAGGAAAGAATGTTGAAGCATGAATTGACTACGATAGTTCTTTTGTAGCTGACCTAGGGATTGCCAACATTATTAAGAGATAATCAAGGTAGTAATTGTAAAGGTTTGATCATCCCCTAACAGTACCCATAAATTTTGAGGACAAAATTTTCTAAGGAGGGAAGGTTGTGAAACCCGTAATTTTAATTAATTAATTTAGTATTATTTTATAATTAATATTTCTGAAAATTTTAGTGTTTAGTCAAACCTGTAAATTTTAGTAGCTAATTATTATTATCATTAATATTAAATGTTAATTTAGGAAAATTGTATTTTTTTAGAAAGATTAATATTCCTGGATTTTAATGTTGGACCAGACCCGTCCCGAGCCCATCTCGAACTATTTTTGAAACAGAACCCAAACTCGGTTTCATTTCAAAAGATTAGTTTTTATATATAAATGAAATTTTGAATTATTAAAAGATTACAACTCTCATTAAAATATATATATATATTCAACTCTCATTCATAACTCTCTATCTCTCTTTCTTAAAAGCAACAGCAAAGGAAAGAATCCTTTAATTTTCTTTAACTCTCAATTATCACTCATTTAACTCTCTCTTTCTCTAGAGAAAGGAAACTTTTCCTTTCCAAACGGCCAAATGGCCGAGCCCTTCCTCTTCGAACGCTCGGCCGACCCCTTTCCCTTCCATAACTTCCGACGACTGCTCCTCTTCCGAAACCCCCACATCACCCCCTATAAAATCCACTCCCTCTCCATCACAATTCTTCACCACTCCCTAAAACCCACTTCCCAGCCCTAGCCGTCCGACCTAGCGCGCCCTTCCGACGACTTCCAGGCCGACAGCCATCCGCGAGCTCCGCCCCTGTGTGCGCGCCCGCCGACGACCCCTTCGCCTGAGCCACGCCCCCGCTGCCCGTCGGCCCTCGGCGAAGCCGACCGCTCGATCCCCTTCGTGTCTCCCTGTTCGGTGACCCACGCAGCTTCCCCCGAGCCGACCGCCTCCCTCCGGCGTGCCATCCGACGCCGATTCCGGCCAGAGCGGCGAGCCCCGACGCCTCTCGCCGCTGCCGTGCGCACCTCTTGTGCATGCTGCCTTCCCCGTGTGTCACGACCCGCACCCAGTTTTCGGACGCGAGCTCGTAAGCAAGCCAGCTACGTATCGAGCGGACTCCAGCCCGACTCGAGTACATATAAGCTGTCAAGGTCATGGGTATCATGTCTAATCTAAACTATATCTCAATCCATAAGAATTATATAAGCAAGAATGAACAAGTATGGGTCATGGTCTGTAGCCCATTAGCATATTATTCGATTAGACTCTAAGGATGATATGAGTCTATAAACTAAGCAGAGTATATCATGATATGGAATATAAAGCACGAGAAGATAATAAAATAATATCTCAATCAAATACCTGTATCATGTATCGCAATCCTCTACCATCCTGCTCTGCTAACTAACTCCATGTAGTGCTAAACCTTTAGAGATCATCAGGTCCTCAGAGGACTAGCAAGATACATAAAATATGCCTATCTAAAAGTTTAATCATGTAATATATAAACAGGGTGTAAACAGGAACTAGACAGGAGACTGACAAGTGACTACTGACAGGTAACTATGAACTCGGATACGGGATAAAGTATGCATAAATGAACTGCTGCTAGATCAATGGATACCAACCTTTGTCCCGATTGTGGACTCGTAGGTCAGTTTCAAGACAAGTCACCCTCGTCCCGATTGTGGACTCGCTGGTGCAAAGGCAACCCTCGCCCCGTGTGTGGACTCGCAGGTTATGGGAAAGACAAAGGAATAGCAGTTCACTCACTCATACTTGCAGACACGACTCAGTCAAGACACAGGTGAAGACACGATACGACCCAATCACGATACACGAGAGAACCAATCCAATATGATCTAACAAGGCTAACTATGTACAAGGACTATAGCTATACTAGCATGTACGATATATAAATCACAAGTAATAACCAACTAGTAAAACTATATACTAATAGAAATACGCATACAAATAAACTGTAGAGGGAGGCAAAGTATACTTGCCTGGAGGTTGCACGCAGATCCCACAAAATATAGTCAACTAGTGTGCCTTACAGTCCAAGTCATCACAACTATCTCCGAAAGCTGAAACAAATATCGCCAACATTCTCAAAATAGTCAAATTAACTAGAATTTCCTGTCCTTAAGTCCAATTCTGGATACAGGGGCAAAACGGTAATTTCGAACAAAACGATGTCCGCCGTTGGACCCGATTTGTACCGAAAGGCGTACCAGAGTCAATGGTCTCTAAAGTCGTCAAACTATATGTCTACGGATCCGGTTTTCTAATACGAATCCAACCGTATGTCCAAAGTTGGATTCCGGCGGGCCGTGCACAAAATCGCCCGTTGAGTCGGACCGTGGGGCCCGCGAAACGGTGATTTTCTCAACTGTCTCAGAATTGGACCAAACTTGGCATACAGGACCAAAAAAATGATACGGTCCTGATGGCGCAAGTTTCGTCTCGATCTGGCGAGCGTGCACAAAGTAATTGAGAAATTTACAAAATGCACGATACGGTGAATTTCGACGGATATGCATCATATTCGTCGCGCACACGCGACCAATTTGAATTCCATTAAAGCCCACACGACCACGAAGCCGTTACACAGCTTTTAATGCCTTCGATGTGCGACCACGTCGCCCGAAATGGCGGGATGTACGTCGTGTGGATGGTTTTCAATGTTTTTAAAACAAGTTTTTTCCTAACTTTCAACAGTGAATACTTCACGTATTCCTCGTGAAATCCTGACCTACAAATTCCATTTTACTCTCTTATATGTTGACTAAAACTTTGTTTAAATAGTTTTTGAAATTGGTTAAGGGTTTCACAAAAATCGGACATCAAAGTTGGGGGTTCGGGTGGTGTTTCCTGCTCGGTGATGAACGAATTTTCTTGATCTTTGATCCGATTTCCCGTCGATCCTAGATCAAACTAATCTGTACTAACTACTAGGCTTCCTAGATGGTTAGGTTGTGGTCGTATTATGGAAAACGAAGCGAAGAATGATCGCATGATGGGAGAGAAAATCACCTACAAATATGGGTCGATTGCTGCCCTGCGGATTCTGATCCAGCCGTCTGCAATACTTTGCGCGCCCTGTGTGGCCGTCCTTCAGCCTGGTGCGGCGGCGCATGGCCGTGGGGTGGTTCTCCCATGTGTGGGGGAAGGTTGTGTCTAGGGTTTTATGCAGTCGAATCCTCCTCTGTCTCGCTTTCTCTCTATATACTCGCGCGGCCAGTCTGTTGTTTCTAACGCGTGGGGCCCGGGCCTTCTCGCTTGGGAAAAACAGGGCTGGGGGCTGTGGGAAAATAATGGGCCCGGGCTGATGGGAGGGGCTGGGCCAGGCCGGGCCTGTGAGGCCTTGGGCTGGGTTTTGTATTATCTTTTAATATATATATATATATATTTTATATATATATATATATATATATATATATATATATATATATATATAGATATATATAAAAAAAAAATATATATATATATATATATATTCATATTTTTTTATATATATTCATATATGTATACACACATATATATATATACGTATATTCACATATACCTACACACGTACACATATACATTTATATATATATATATATATTTATTTATATATATATATATATATATATATATATATATATATATATACATAATTATATACGTTTATATATATATATATATATATATATATATATATATATATATATATATATATATATATATATATATATACACGTACACTATTATATATATTTATATATACACCAAATACATATGATATAATATAATATATATTTATATGTACATACAAATATAAACGTACATCGTATACATTTATATACACGTACACATATACATTATATTTATTTGACAATAAAATAATATAACCGATAAAATAATAATATTAAATAATTATCACAATAAATAATAATAATAATAATAATAATAATAATAATAATAATAATAATAACAACAAAATTTAATAAACCAATAATGGTATATATATCATTTGTACAGTCTACTAGTCCTAAAAATGTACAAGGGCAATATCATTGAATATAAACTAATAATGATATTTATAATATTTAATTAATAATATTTAGAAATATTCCTTAGATCACTAAAATGGAATAGGACACATTCATACCAAAAATGCATCAATACGAATGTCATTGGACGTACTGCATGACTACATGGGCTTGGGCTCAGTTCGGGTTCAGTTTGACTAGTTTGGTGCGACCGGGTCACCTAGACGTCAAATAATATTAATAATAAATAATTAACTATCTATAATGGTCATGTCACAACTAGGCCTGGTTTTCCTAGTTAGGACATCCCTATGGGTAGTTTTTCCCGAGCATGGCTAGTACACTAGTCAAAGCACACTGCTACATCTCCCGTGCCACAAATTCTAGTCGTCTAGTACTTCAAAACTCAACTATGGCTAAGGTCATATACCGTAATAATAACTAAATAATCAATTCTAAAATTCTAAAAATCACAATTTAGATCAAATAATAATTCAAAAAAAAATATTTTAAAAAAATCTCCGGAAAGGGAAGCTACACCGTGCCCGGTTTTTGTTCAGATTCGTGCTTTCCGAGGCACGTTCCGCTGTTGCGCGTGTTTTGGATTTCCGAGATTTGCGGGTTTTCCATTTTCTTTCTATTTTTATCTGAGAACTCTAGCCAAGCACCCGAGGTATAATTTTTGTATCTTCGTGTCCCTCCCTCAGTGTCGATGATGACACGGTCTCCGATCCCGACATGGGATTCAACATCGATAATTACGATGTTGGTTTCGGTTTCTCCGAACTTAGTTTCAGAATGATATGGTTTGGATGTTGTAGTTTGGTGATTCTGTAGGTTCTCGAAAATTTTCGAGTTAAGTTCGTATTTTTTCTGTATATGGTTTTGTAGTTTTCGGTTTCCGAATTTCATTTCGGATTCTTCGGATTTTTTGGAATTCATGCTGTGATGTTCAGTTTAGTATTCTAGTTTCTTTTCGAATGTGGTTCTGATTATTCCAACTTCGATGTGGAATAGTCGGGCTTGTTTCCGATTTCGAGTTCGATAGATATGGAGTTTGGATTCTCGGATTTGGGATTTAAGCTCTGTTGATTCATTTTATATATATAAATGGCTTTGAAATGATTTTGTTTATGTATTGGCGTTATTCCTAAGTTTGGAATATTTTGGTTGTATCTTCCCATTATTGGGTTATCCCAATTATAGAGGAGGTGCTGCCCAAATTTTTGGGAATATATTTTAAAGTTTTGAATAAAATTATTTTCAAATACCAGCCTTTGCAAAACAAATTACATCTTGGAGTGTTGGTTTTAAAATGGATTTTGTATCTTTTCGGACGACGACCATATTGGTCTATGGGCCCTAACTAAATGCAAACGAAACCGGCCAACCCGGACGTTGAGGCATTAGTTAAAACATGAGTTGTTGAATGACCAAGTCTGAGACGCATTTTATAATTATCTTTAATTTATCATTATTTTTTTAGAATGGGTTACTGCTGTTAGTATTTTGGTGCAGGACTTCGGCCTACTGTTGGACCGTTCGCGGTATTCAGAGCTCGCCTTTGAATTAAATTAATTTATGTAAAATTTGTAAGGACATAAGTCCAAGTTTTCTTTTGTATTTTTCTGTGGACCTGTAATAAGTAAATTAGTTTTTCCTTTTCTTTTCTGGATTGTTGTTTTGTAGGTAACACGTAAATGGTAAACTGAATATTTATTTTTATAGAAAAATTAATAAGAGTTTTCTCATATTAAAAATAATAAGATTTCAAGTTTGGAATTGAGACAATTTTATGTTTTCTCATCAAAAGAAAAATAACTAATATATATATATATATATATATATATATATATATATATATATATTATAAAATACAAAGATTTGCCAAATAATTGAAAAATGTGAAGTTTTCCAATAAAAATGTTAACTTGACTTTTACCTCATTAAATTAATAACTTTGAATCGTATCGTTAAACGTGTTTTGCTTATAACAACATAAAATTTGACTAGGATCAAATTTTATAGATTGTAACTAGCACACCTTGATATGGTTTCCTCATTTATGCTAAGTCGGGATTCTCAATGTAGGATTTCGAGGACGAGTCTGATTTTTCTTTCCCGGAACCGACTCTTCAAACCCAGTCATAAACAAAGGCAAGTACGGTTGTGTTTATTTTTTAATTTAGTTAATAATTATAATATTGCAAGATTAAACCACATTGCTATACGGAACTCTCTCCTAGAGTATTGATTGTTTTTAATTGTGGGATTGGGGAAGTAGTGTAGTGTATTATGACCAATATCTCTCATATTGCATATTGATTGTGCGAGCTTACCCCTCTTACACATGGGGATAAGCCGTATCGTATCACTAGGATACTATTGTACAACCCAAGCCGGTCATAAGCATTACATACTCAAATCACATTGTTTTCAATTGTGAAAAATTTCTGGAAAATATTGTTCAAGTATTTCAAACATTTTAAAATTGCAAATTTCTAATTATTAGTTGAATTGTTAGATATTCATAATTGTACTTTGCTTCCTCCTGACTGGAGACCAACATTTTTAGGTGACATTGAGGATGCTGAGCTATTGTACAATAGCTACTATGACCCGGTGCTTTATCCAGCTGTTCTGCCAGAGTTCCATTTGGAGGACGATGATTCTGTGGCTGACGAGCCAACTTCCTAGATGATGATTTTCTTTTGTTTTGATGTTAAATAAAAGACAGTTTTATTTTATCAGTTGTATCAGTTGAATATTTTGTTGGACAAATTTTTATTATTCGAAATTTTAGATGTTGTGACAAAATATATTGTGTTGTTGTGATTACCTGCACTTGGATACAGCTTACTGCCGCCGTCTCACAGTAGTGCAGTCTGGACATGATCCGGTTCGACCCAATAATTGTAACACCCAGTTTTCCAAATGAGGGTAATTTTGAAATTTTATAATTTTGATTAATCGATAATAAGATTTAACTCATGTTGTGATTTTTGGTAATTTTCTAATCGATTTAAAACTATTTAAAATGTTGAATTGTGATTTTGATGGTTAACTAGTTAATCCCTAGTTTTGCTAAGCGTAGAGACTAACCATGACCATGGGGACCTAACCATGTGATTAGAATAACTATTTACAACTTTTTAGGCTAAGGGTATTTTGGTCATTTCGTGACTTTTAAATTATTTAGAATTTTGATTAATTAATAAATTTTAGATTATTTTAATAATATTTAAATTGATGTATTATAATTTTGGTCATTTTTCATATTTTAATATTTTGGGAAAATTTTATATTTTTAATATTGTTTTTATTGGATTTATTTTGTCGGGTTTGAGTTTCGTCTCGTTCCGACTTGTATTGTGACCCGGGTAGCTTGAACTCTAGATGGGACCCAATATTAAGTTAAGCATGGCTCATAAGACCCAACATTAAGTTAGTTAATTAAACTAATTTTTATCATGTTAGAATGGTTAAGTTAGAGACTCAAAACTAGATCATTTTGACCCCAAACTTGAACCTAGTCTAGACTTAACCATATGAGACTAGAGAGGGGCAATTAGGACATTTTCCACTAGCCCTAATGGACTCTTTATGGCAGCCACCTTTAGGAGAGAATGATTTATTTCATTCATTACAATCTTGCCTCTTTTATTTTTCTTTTGTTCTTCCCCAATTTTAGAGAACCTTCCCATTGATTTGATCTCTAAATCAAATCATTCCTTCACCAAACCTTCCCTCAATCATTCCTATTCTCCAAGGAAAGGGTGCTACCAAGGATTGGAAGAGGAGTGCAAGGAGGAGTGCCCACTTTGAGGGATCTTCGTATCGGAGCCGTGTCCTAAAATATTTTATTGGGATTCCACTTCCAATAGGTAAAACCCATCCTCTAAATCAATTTTCTTTGCATATAAGTTAGTTTTGAATCCGTAGGATCCATCCTCATGCATGTGTCCCATTTAAATTCAAATTTGAGGCCATTTGGAGCTCTCTTGAGGATTTTAGATATGTGTCTTGTGTCCTACTTGATAGATCCCAAATTAGGACACCTCATGTGTATGTATGTATGATAATAGTTTAAATAGATATTTAAATTCAGTTTTATAATGGTTAGAGAGTGGATTGATCTTAGTTAGGATAGTTAGAATGAGTTTCATTTGGATACCTATGTTTGTATCCAAGTATCTTGGCCTATATGTGTTCTTTTGTCAAATCCGTCATAATTTTTATCCACGTTTTTATTAATTAAAGCAACTTAGAAATATCATAACTTTTAGCTTAGAACTCCGATTTATCTTCCGTTTTTTTAAAAGAACCGTATCGAAGTTAGCTTTCCAAATATATATTTTTATAATCCAAATTCTTTCTGTAACTTTCTGTAGAATTATTTGAGTGTCAGCTGTACGAAAAACGAACATGTTTCAGTATTTTTGCGATTCCGGGAGCTTTCGGACACGAAAATGCGATCCGTTTAAAGTTTTGGAAAGATAACACAAAGGGCTACGACATACTTTAATCTTAGAATTTAGTGAATGTCCAATTGGTACAATATTGGTTTTAAGTAGAAGAGTGACTATACGATATATGCATTTTGTGTAACCTATGAGCCTATGTAGTATGGATATTAAATGAATATATAGTATGTAATGCATGATATGTTAGATAAATGAAATGATATATATATATATATATATGTATATATATATATGATATATATTCTCTTTACATTAATATATATATATATATATATATATATATATATATATATATATATATATATATATATATATAAAAAATATATATATATATATATATATATATTGTTGTGGACAATTAGCTCAACCTCACATGTATATTAATATATGTGTCTCAATCATCTCTACAAGCTATCCCAACCTCTCTTTATATAGGAAGAGAGAGGTTGGGAGTTACATAATGAAAGGTTACTTAGGAGTTACAAAGTGAAGAGTCATGCGTTACAAAATGAAGAGTCACCATGATTCACCATGATGAGATGATTTACAACACTCCCCCTTAGCTCTTCACAAACTCTGCTTGTAAACACCTCTGAGCTTCTTTGTCTGTCTGTAGCTTGCAGATTCAAAAATGACCACCTACTTGTGCCTCGTTAAAACCTTGCCAAAGAAAACCCAGTGGGAAAAAAACTTTGGTCGAAGGACAAAAGAGTACACACAGGTCAGTGTGATGGGGGTAAACTTAACCATTGTAAAGGTGCCTCGTCAAAACCTTGTCAGGGAAAACCCAGTGGAAAAAACCGCTGATCGAAGGATAAAAGAGTACACGATGGTTTAGAAGTATACACTGGATACTCCCCCTGATCACAATAGTCCTTAGTGAATAAGAGATTTGAAATGTGTCTCGTTAAAAACCTTGCCAAGGAAAACCCAGTAGGAAAAAACTTTGGTCGAAGGGAAAAAGAGTACACAAGCATACATCAGGATGCTTTCCTTTTCACTCGCACTCGACAGGGTGCGGGATATACGCACAACAGGGCGTTTGGAGGCGCTCGTTGGGGCGCTCCCCCTCACATGCACACAACAGGGTACGAGAAACATATTTTACTTAGGCTAGCTCTGAAACCTTCCTAAGTCCAATAGCTCTGACATGTTTCTGGAACGAGTGTTTTGGCAGTTACTTGGTGAACAAGTCTGCACGGTTATTCTCCGATCCAATATGTTGCACTTCAATCTTCTGAAGCATTTGTTGTTCATGTGTAAAGAACAACTTGGGCGATATGTGCTTGGTAGCATCCCCTTTGATGTAACCATGTTTCGCTTGATCAATAACAGCGGTATTGTCCTCATAGACGACAACAGGTTCATCTGGGTCATATGGAAGATCACATGTACTTCGAATATGGCCAATAACAGCTCGAAGCCATACACACTCTCTAGTCGCCTCATAAAGCGCGAGTAACTCAGAGTGGTTCGTTGAAGTAGCCACTAAGGTCTGTTTGCGAGACCTCCAAGAAATCGTCGTGTTTCCAATGGTAAAGACATAACCAGATTGGGAACGCCCCTTGTGCGGATCAAATAAGTATCCCGCATCGGCGTAGCCAACAAGGGTCGCGTTGCTTCGAGTGCCAAGAGCGCTGGACTCACTCAAAACCGCGTAGGGATAGAACAAGCCCAAGTCCGTAGTACCCTTAAGGTAGCGGAAAATGTCTTTTATGCCATTCCAATGGCGGCGTGTTGGCGCGGTGCTGTGTCGAGCTAGACAATTCACAGCAAACGAGATGTCCGGTCTAGTACATTGGGCCAAGTACAATAAAACGCCTATTGCACCCAGATAAGAGCACTCAGGACTCAATATCTCTTCGTCGTCCTCCTTTAGACGAAATGGGTCCTTAGTAATGTCTAGAGAGCGGACGACCATGGGAGTAGCGGGCGGCTTAACGTCAAAATGACTAAAGCGTCTCAACACCTTTTGGGTGTAATTCGCTTGATGGACAAGAATTCCATCTTTACGGTGCTCGATCTGCAGACCGAGGCAAAACCGTATCTTCCCAAGATCCTTCATCTCAAATTCCCTCTTCAGGATATCAGCAGTTTCTGACAAGTCTTTTTCGGTTCCTATGAGATTCATGTCATCTATATAGACCGCGATGATTGCATATCCTGAAGTAGATTTCTTTATGAACACGCATGGGAAAAGTTCGTTATTAACGTATCCCAAACCGATCAAGTATTCGCTTAGGCGGTTATACCACATTCGCCCGGATTGTTTCAATCCATATAGCGAGCGTCTCAGTCTAATCGAGAACGCATTCCGTGGTCGTGAACTACTTGATTCAGGCATCTTTAGTCCTTCAGGGACTTTCATATATATCTCTGTGTCTAGATCCCCATAGAGATAGGCTGTGACCACATCTATGAGCTGCATATTCAGTTTTTCGGAAACTACTAAACTGATTAAGTAGCGGAACGTTATGACGTCCATTACGGGAGAATACGTCTCCTCGTAATCAATTCCAGGGCGTTGTGAGAAGCCTTGCACCACAAGGCGAGCCTTGTATCGCACAATCTCATTTCTCTCATTACGCTTCCTTAGGAAAACTCATTTGTGACCAACTGGTTTAACATTGGGTGGTGTTGGAGCAACAGGTCCAAACACGCTTCTTTTCGCTAAGGAGTCTAGTTCAGCCTGGATTGCTTGTTTCCATTGTGACCAGTCCGTTCGTCGTTGACACTCGGCAACACTACGAGGTTCCATGTCATCATTGTTCATAATGTCAGTGGCCACTGAGTATATGAACACATCATCGATGACAGTTTCGTTTCGCTTCAAAATATCGTCTAAGCTAGCATACTCGACGGATATTTCGAGGTTATCGGCATGATTAGGAATAGGCGTTTCATCTGGAACGCGCTCTTCTAATACATTACCGTGATCCTTAATGATCTCATATGGCAAAACGCTTTTAACAAGATTTCTCCGCTTTCGGGGCAGAACATCTTTGGAACCAACCGGTCTTCCCTTCTTCTTGGAAATAGCGGTAGACTGGACAGCCGATGGCAGCATCCTTTGCTCGGCGGGTTCGACCGGAGCAATATGTTTCACAGGAACATGGCGTCTCTCAGGGACGTCTATCCTTGCAGGCACATTTGCAGCAGGTATAAATGATCTCGTGACTTTTGCTAGGTCGCTAAATGCGTCTGGCATTTGATTTGCAATATCTTGCAGACCTAGAATCCTCTGTACTTCCTTATCACTATGTGCAGAGGGGGGATCATGATGAACAAAAGCGGGCACATGCCACGCTAATTCACGTCGTTCCTCATCAACGTTAGCGTGCATTTCTCCCCCTAACGACGGGAAGATTGCCTCATCAAAGTCACAATCTGCGTGTCTCGCGGTAAAGAGATCGCCTGTCAAGGGCTCTAAATAGCGAATGATGGACGGGGAGTTATAACCGACATATATTCTCCGTCGCTTCTGAGGTCCAAATTTTGAACGCCTTATCGGCTCAATTGGAACTTTGACTAGGCACCCAAACACGCATAAATGTGAGATGTCAGGCTCACATCCAGTAACCAGCTGGTACGCAGAAAGTGGTTGGGTGGCCATGGGCCTCAGACGGACCAAATTTGTAGCGTGCAAAATTGCATAGCCCAACCTCATACGTGGTCCACTTGAAAGACATTTCAACTTCTCCAAGATACGCTTTTGGCCGTACTGAGTGGAGGTAATGAAAAGATACTCGAAGCCATGTTCTCGAGCAGTTTCAACATGAAATTCGTTTTCTCGAATATCCTTAAAACTCAGTAAGGTACGACTAGACCTTGGAGAATATAAGGCCTCTGATACTTCAACGGGAGTACCATTGGACAACGAAAAACGAGCTTTGCCAAAACCTTGAACAAGGGTTGAGGGTCCCGAAATGGTTGTCACTGAGGTTACTTTAGGCGTATAGGAGATAAAGTATGATTTATCTCTCAAGATAGTGTGAGTCGTTCCACTATCAACCAGACAATCCACTGCCCCGTGGTCCATGCCTAGAAGTAAAAAAAATTAAAGTTTGTCACATGTTTGAGGAAAGTGCTCGAAATAGAACTTTAATTTATCGAGAAAACAGAAAATACAAACCACCAAAAGTTTCATGACTTAAATCAAACATAGATAGAAAATGGAGATTTATTCTTCCATTTCTGCTACAAAATTGGGGGTCTCAAGATTTAGATTTTCGCACTCGATGACCAGATTTGCTTCGGCCCGGCGCCCCTTGTGATAGTTATTAACTTCTTGGGGGGTCGCCCTGCAAGTCCGTTGTATATGACCATAAGCACCACATTTGTAGCAGAGAGTAGGCGCTTGGCCTTCCACTCTCGCTTTGGGACGACTGGCCCGTTGGTTCTTACCATGAGACTGCCTAGGAGTCAAAGGTCCTTGGTTCTTGTTAGAACCTCGCTTTGGATGGCGAGACTTAAACTCGCCTCTGTTCCTTGGCTGGGACGACTGGCCCTTGTCTCGTTTCTACCGTGGATTTGGTCCACGGAGAGCGTTTGCATCAGGCATTGGAATTGCCTTTGTTCAGCAGGACGAGAATTGTTGTTTCTCATTAAAATGATACTGTTCTTCTCGTCTAGTAAAAGCTGGGTGATGAGCTCGGGAAACTTGGTGAACTTAGACTGACGGTATTGCTTCTGGAGCAAGTTGTCATTGGAAGAAAATGTGGTGTATGTTTTCTCCAATAGATCACTGTCGGTTAATATCTCACCGCAGTATTGGAGAAGTGATCGAATCCTGCAGACTTCGTTGTTGTAATCAGTTACACTTTTGAAGTCTTGAAAGCGCAGGTTCAACCAGTCATGGCGTGCTTCAGGTAGCCATATGGTCTTCTGGTGGTCGAAGCGCTCTTTCAGAGAGTCCCATAGCGTCTTCGGCGAGGAGATTTCAATGAACTCCGCCTTCATGGCGTCAGATAAATGCTTGCGGAATAGAATCATCGCTTTGGCGTTCATTGAGCCAGTGACTTCCACTTCACGCTCTTCCTCGTTATAGATGACGTCCAAGAGGCCCTGCGCATCTAGATGGTTCTGGATGTCTTGCGTCCAGTCCAAGTAGTTCTTGCCAGAGGCTTCAAGGATGGGAAAATCAATCTTGATCGACATTTTTCTACAACAGGAGAAAAAATCTTGATCAGTCAACATATAAAACGACAGGTTTATATGTATTTGGTTTGTATAAGCAACAACAAACAATCGTAAATAAAAACAACGGTTTTGAAAAAATGATTTTTGTTTAAAATTGTCTTATATCGATCGACGGGCCGAAATAGAGAGGTCAATAAGTTTCTTGCAAAATGCATAATTATAAATACAATTTGAGCAAAAAATAATATTCGGTCAACCCCTTTCAGTAGCTCTACGTGAATATGACCAGGCGGGAAAATGAGGGAGGAGGGTCACTGGGGACCTCTTAAGAACCAAGCCCCAAGTTCTTTCTGACATCATACCCAAATAGGTGAGCCTATTCGGAGAGACTTCGTAAAATTTTTGTCAAATGTAAGAATAAATAAGATTTTTCAAGAAATTCACGCTATTTGCGAACTGTGTAAAATAGGTGACAATTTAGTGCGTGCTCAAAATGAGCGTTGCCTTTGAAAAATTATTAACCAAAAAAATTATTTTTGGGAGGCCCAAATTTGGCGGTGCCAGAATTTGTTTATGTAGCCAAAACAATTTTTCAATTTCCACGCAATTATGCTAAAAAAAACGTACAACATAAGTAGGCAACAACACACAAAAGAATTGGTGCCTAAGCAAGCGGCACCAAAAAAATATCAACTATTTTTTCGACGTCTAGTGAAGCGACGCCAAAAAAATAGCAAGAAAAAAAATATAATTTTTACTACTCATCTGTTACAATAATTTACTGAGTAACATAGAAAAAAAATGCTTGTCGGGATGCAGATGGCACTGTGGCGCTCGCCGGGGCGCTCCAAATCCATCATCACCAAAAAAAAGTTAGCATCTAAATTTTCTTTTTCAACATGAAAATTTGCTATCAAAAATTTATTTCCTCAGAAATTAAATAATAATTTATTTATTTTTAAAAAAAACTAGTATGCTAAAGGCTAGATTATAGCAAAGTTAAAATTTTCTACTATGATGAAAAATAAAGGCGTAGCTCTTATGCATCTTTCAGGTTACCAACGAAAAAAAATTCTTTCTTCTTCGTTGAATCAAATGTGGTAATTAGTATGCCAGCATGTACAAGTGGGATTAACAACAATAATGAATAACCTCATTATGTTTAGCCTACGAAGATTGTACTGTACATTTATTTCTCAGATTTTACTGGTAGAAAAGAATTCATATGCAAGTACTATATCTAAAAAAATCCATAATCTATTAAAAATAGTCAACATCTTCAATTAGGCATATAGACAATCTAAAGCAGTTGGTAAGATCAAGTTTTACCTGGAGGTACTATAAAATCGTATAAAGGTGGCCAGGATTTATTTAAAAAAACAAAGTAATGGCCAAAGTTCTTATTGATTTTTAGTATTTTCATGGAGACAATGAAAAAAAAAAACAAGGACAGTAACTTAATAGTAACTCAAATGGAAAACAGAGGCAGTATAAGGCCTCTACTATATATTGTTGCATAAGCGAAAGAGAGAATGTGCTATGTTGATGTTACTCATAGAACAAACTAACTTAAGATAGTCAATCTTCTGAGAACAACTAGCTTTAATATCAAAAAATTTACCTTTCTTACCGTACGATGGAAGAAAGTGAGAAGACGATTGCGGATACGCGGGATCGGCGACGAGCGACGGGGTGCGCGCAGGACAACGGTCGGCGGACGTCGAGGCGAGCGGTACGTCGGGTCTCCGGCGTTGCACGAGCAAAGTGCTGATAACGTGTTGTGGACAATTAGCTCAACCTCACATGTATATCAATATATGTGTCTCAATCATCTCTACAAGCTATCCTAACCTCTCTTTATATAGGAAGAGAGAGGTTGGGAGTTACATAATGAAAGGTCACTTAGGAGTTACAAAGTGAAGAGTCATGAGTTACAAAATGAAGAGTCACCATGATTCACCATGATGAGATGATTTACAACATATATATATATATATATATATATATATATATATATATATATATATATATATATATATATATATATATATATATATATTTTTATATATATATGGTTGAATGCAAGCATGTAGGAATGCAATTAATATAATACATATAAGCAATGCATGAATGAAAGAATGATAACAATATATGTATGAAAGTATATAATGAATGCTAGATATGAATGCAAGATATATATGTAATGATAGATATGAATGCATAATGTATAAATATTGTAATGCAATATATAATGATAACATGTATGGTAATGTAGAGTATATGATGCAAGCATGAATGAATGGAGAAAATACATGTATATAGGTAATATAGAATATAATATATGAATACAAGCATGTAAGATAATGTATTGTATCCATATATGATGTATTCAACTTAAAGATAATGTAATATATGAAAGGAATGAATGATAATATATAACATGATATGTAAGGTAATGCAAGGTATGAAATATATGATGTGTGCTTGTTTGTATGTCTCTATATTAATGTATAAAATGATATGAATATACAATGTATGCATATGTATAAAATATGTAGGTAATGCATAGATGCATGAATGAAATGAATGTTTGCAATATGTTAATATAAATACAAGTATCTAATATACATGAATGTAAGTATAATATAATACAAGTATGCATGTATGTATCATGTAAATGTAATATACATGATATGTATGTATGCATGTATACAAGGTAAGTATGTATGTATGTATTTCTATAAACTGAGTTAACCTATAACCTTTTACACACATACATTCATACACCCTTTGACATCATGTATCCCATGTCACATACACCTACCTATCACTAAATTTTAGAACATTAACACATATCCTTTCACACACATGCCAAACACACACATACTCACTTACTCTTTTACCTCTCTTTCTCTCTCTATATATATGTATGAGCCTATATATATAGCTTTCCTATATATATCTATGTATATGAATATGTGAATAGTGATGCATATACATATATATGTGGGATGTACGTATAGGTAGCCTATATGTTATGAGTGTACTACAATATATTAGATATATATATTGTTATGTGTATATGTGTTTGCGGTTTGGCTTAGGCATGATATAGCCTATAGCCTAGGACTCTTAGCCTATGGTGTGTCTGTTTGCCTAGTGAGAGTTTAGTTAGACTTGTTTAGTCTTGATTAGGCCTAGAATAGACAAGTTAGACTAGTATAGACTTGTTTGGTTTAGGTTTGACCTAGTTGACCTAGTTTGACTAGTCTAGTTGATTAGAGTTGACCAAAGGTTGACTTTAGCCTAGATTGACCCCAAACTTCATGTAGATGCATTGTAGCAGTCTATTTCCTTATTTTAGACTTGTTGTGACTTGTACTGTTCTATAGGAGACAGACACCACTCCTCGGACAGTATATTCTCTTCGGACATTCAGGATATCAGGCGAGTACATTCTCTGATCATTTCATATCCTGCTTAAAATTATTTTCCTGCTTTAAATTACTTTACTTGTTACTGTCACGTTGGTCACACGGATTGGTACTATATGGATCCCTTTTTGAGATGTTTTCCTTAGGGAGCAGCGGGTACTACATGTTCTGTGCGTTTCACTTACATGGCGTATCACTATGCTTCGTTGGTTCATTGATCACTTGTGACATATACTCTTATGATCACAGAGTCTCCTTGAATCCTTATCCCATTTACTGGGTATCCTAGAATCTCCTAGAATCCCCATTTATGGGACATCCATGTATTACCCTTCGGGGGCCTTTGCATGGAATCATAACATAACCTGGTTGGATCCTTGTGTATTGATTGGGGGTACGGGGGAGTAGAAGTTGACATGTGAATAATACCCAAGTAGTATCTCATCAGAATCTTTCTATAGTGTCTCATCAGAATCTCCTATGCCATTTACATGTCTATATTGTACTCTGACTCACTAGCCACTGTTAGTTCTCTATTGTATAGTAGATATTTCTATTACAGTTCTCTCTTTCTGTTTACATACTGTATTTCTTTCAGTCCCTGTATCTTACTTTACTGCATGATTATATTTTCTAACTTGCTATGAACTGTTGAGATGTATTATGCTCGCTCCTGTCCTGACTGGACCTGTTGATAAATTTTACATATAGCCTGGAGGTTGCCTGCTATCCTAGAGGAGACACATTAGAGGTTGTTTAGATAGCTATTTCAGTTGTCTGGAGTTGTATTTACTTTATGGATTACTGTATTTGAGCTTTGAGATGTATTTCTGGATTTGTGTATCTTAGATACTTAGACTTCTATCTGCTGTATCTCTTTTATATTTCATGTTTTATCTATCTTCCATTATGCTCTACCTTAGATGTGATTGAGTTTACATTCTGCTATGTAACCCCCATTCGGGGAGTATAAACTGTTTAGCCTTATACTGTTAGATGTATGAGACCTAGGACAGCGTTCTACCGCCGACACTGCGGCGTAGGCTGGGCGCTGTTACGTACTCGTACCCTCACGGTGGGTGCGGGTAGTGACAATAATTTGGGATCGGGTCGTGACAAGGATACTCCTTAGTATATTAGATATCAAAATCACTTAGTATGACCCAAATATGAGTGTGCATTTCATATAAGAATCTAAACATAAACTACATTCTTGGAAATAATATCAATCATGTTAGCAGACCACCTATTCATGCAACTATCTCAAACTGACAATTATTTTGAGTAACCTCTTTCATTTCTCTATCGATACATGCCAAAAATACTTTACCACATATAAAATAACACTAATATTTAGGCTGTGTTAGAACACAAATATAACATACTCACCATCTATACATAGAACTCATAAATTAGAATATATGCATCTCAACATATCATAGGTCACAGTAGCTAGTCGAGCTAAATACCATAGCTTCCCATTGAATATGAAGTCTTCTAACTCTATTAGCTATGGTCTAGTACTTCTCTAATCACATTGAATGGGAACATATACAACTCTATTGCAGTAAATCATTTAACAAGCTAACAAAACACAAAGAATTTCTACTGTATTGAATCGCAGAATCACTCTCTTTCCCGCCATGGTCGACTCCCATCCCGGACACGCCACGCACACCCCCTGAGTCCAGATGACCTCTAGCACCCGACACTCCACTGCACACACCAATTAATTAGGATACGACCCGACTGCATCACAAGCTATCTGGACACGGACACAACCACCCCACATCCAATTATCGTTCACGAAAATGAACTCGAGACTCAAAACAGAATTCTGTGTAGAAACACTCCAAATTCAATATACTTGTTCCGTGTGTGTGTTTGTATGTGTCCGTCTGTGTCCATGTGTATGTGTTTGTCTGTGTCCGTGTGTCTGTGTCCGTTTGAGTAGAAATACTCCAAATTCAATGGTAGCGACATTTTATATATATATATATATATATATATATATATATATATATATATATATATATATATATATATATATATATATATAAAGCATGACAAATTATAAACCTCTTCCCTGTTTTTGGGGTGACAATCAATGAAGACTATCAATCACTAGATGTGCAATGCAGACTATTAATGAAGAATAATTTAATTAAAAGTCGAGAAAAGAGGAGAATGGGGAGAAGGAATTAGTGGCATATTCCTCCTATAGCACTCTGACCTAGTACAAGTAGATTAGTTTTAAGTGTATACCCTCAACTTGAGACAACCTAATCTCCCAACACAACATCAACCATGCATCAAATTAACTAACATTTAGGTTAGGGTTTACCTAGTCGGGGCCGGAGGAGCGGGTCGTCGAGGGGGCAGGGGGTCGCCGGTGGGGAGCTAGAGATGGAGGGGAGCGGTCGTCAAGGGTGAGCGGGGTCGACGAGGGACAGCTGAGTCGCCGAGGGGTCGCCGGTGGGAGAAGGGTCGCCGAGGGGGAGCAGGGTTGCCGAGCGGGGTCGCGAAGGGTCGGAGGCCGAGAGGGGAGGGGGTCGCCGGAGGCCGAGGGGGGAGGGTCGCCGAGGGGGAGCGCACGGGTGAGGAAAACATTCGATCGAAATAATGGGGGGGAATGAAAACTCGAATGCCCTATATTTTCATTTTAGCGACGTCATAACTATACGTCGGTAAACGTCGCTAAGATTAGTGATATTAGCAACGTTACACTAGTTACGTCGGTAAACGTCGCTAATATTAGTGATATTGGCGACGTTCACCGACTTATCCGTGACGTATGTTTTTTTATACAAAAACAAGTCACAAAACGTCGCTGATCGTCGGTAATAGTGATGTATTGCGACGTTTATAAAATACGTAACGTCGTTAATTGCGTCGCAAATATGACTTATTCTAGTAGTGGAGGTCCTCGTCGAGATAAGTGTGGCCTGCAACAACCCCAAACATGAGTACTCCCCTCACTTCTCCACTAAAAGAGGCTGGAACATCAATGCCTCCACCTCTAGAGGTAGATCCATTCTAGATGTTGAAACTAAAATTATCTTACCAATCACATATATAACACCTAAGTCTTCTTGTGTTATGTAGAGGCGTCCATAATAACCAGGTCACACTTGACTACCGAGTATTCGAAGACTATGCAGGAGGTAGAAATAAATGTTATTGTCTTATCGCCTGAAGAATCACCATGGGCTGAGGAACAACATAAAACTTGGGCCAATGGGCTAGCTAGTGACATATCAGTCACTAACCTAATGTCTGGTGGTTAAGAAGATGCCTATGAACCAACCTCATTTTTTCTAGTACTGGGCGCATTCCTTTCCAATTCACACCGGAGCAAATAGCCACACTCTATTCTGCTATAATGCCGACTGGGAAGACGACCATCCAGACTGAGCAAAGCCAAGGTACTTTCTTTCCTTCTTTTTGCTAGATTTAGTTTCAAGCTTTACATTATTCTGTGTTGATAATACCTTAATTACTTGTAGGTCCACCAACTCAAGGCAAAGTTCCCCTCCAAGACTCGAGACTGCATGAAAAGATTACTCAGTAGCCTGTTAAATCAGTTACTCCCGATTTTACTAATGATGTCCTTGTAGCTAAACAATCAGGGGCTGATATTGAAATGCCATCCTCGAGTGACCTGGCCGTATTCTATGACACTAGAAGTACAAAGGCTCGGGAACCATAATGGTCGTTGTTTCTTCTGCGATTACGAGTATAAAATTCTATTTTTTGATACTCTTATTCTCTTAAATTCAACTTGAATATTAAAAGCCTGTCACCTCTTAGCAGCTTCATCCTCCTCCACGATCAAAATGGGACCACCAGCTCCACATCTAAGAATTCCTACAGTGACAATACCCATAACTCCGGCTACTGAATTGAGAATGAATGTAGTGGTGAACATCTAGGTGAAAGGATTCTATGAAACACTGGAGCGGGGACTTCCTCTTGTTACATATCGGATCGAGTCTTCAATTTGCCATGATTAAAAAGACTTCTGAACACCATATTAACTCCATCAAACTAGACGACGGCTTTGAAGAGCTAGCTCAAGAGCTAGAGCTAATCTTGGAGGAGTTGGAAAACTCAGTTCTTCGTCTAGTTCAGCTACGAAAAGGACATTTGGCTCGTCTAGTCTTCGAAGGGTATGAAAAGCTCATCGCTGAAGTCCTTCCTTTTCAAGAAAAATATAGGAAAAGGAGGCAGGCTTATGAACATGAGAAGAGTATACTCAATGTCAAAGGGGAGGAACTCTCCTCTACAATATACTTTTGCTTCGGTAGAGGCAAATGTTTACTCCGGAATTGTTGAAATAAAACAACAAATTCAAGAACAGTATAGGGTGCTTGAAGCTCTAAAAGAGGACATGAGAACTGCCAACAAAGAATCCAAGACACTTAATGCGAAAGTCATTCATGTTGAATAGGCGAGCCAGAGGATGGAGCAAGAGTAGGCCATGGTATTTGAGAAGTATGCCCTCCTGAGTAAATACAAAGATGACAACCTCCGTAGGGAGGAAGCTAAACTCAGGGCCCAGAGCAGGAAAGACTCAAAAATGCAGGAACTGAGGAAGAGCATCAGTAAGTTATCCAATCAGCCTCAGTAGCTACACAATGTATCTGGCTTTAAAGAATATCTTTGTATCCTTCCTTTTTTGCATTGAAAAAAAAGTTAGATATCTTTTGGCCAAACTTTATTTGTACATTTTATTTTATTTTTTATTTTTTATTTTTATTTTTAAGAGTGCAAGATCTTACCAGAGATAATATGGACGTGATAATAGGAGAAAAATAAGGATAACTCTACTGGAGAAATTTTTTCAAGTGCGCTTACTATCCATGGCGTACATAAAACAAAGTATGAATAATAAATTATGCAAGAAGCAATATTATCAAAGGTAATTTGAATGATAGTGAAGTTTAAATAAATGACCCATTTGCTCAGAGATAATATGGATATGGCAGGAAGGATGAAAGGTGGGCTTTTTTTGCTCTTAGGTAATATGGATGTAACAGAGAAAAGATCGAGAATTCCACTAAGAAACAGGTTTGACTAACAGAGGTTTCGGACGTGTTAGTCAAAAATAGTTCAGAGATAATATGGACATAATTATTTTGTGGGGATATTACTAGCTCAACAAGATTTTTGTAACAAGATTATCACGAGAGCATCTCATTAACATTGATTACTCCTAACCAACTAGGGATTAAAAATTAAAATCTTAGAGTAAATGGGCTCTGAAGATGTGCTTTTTATCCCTTGTAGAAAAGACTTAGCATATAATCTAAACGAGAATGTTTCGTAGGATTTAGGGTCAAGTCCACTAGGGAATTTTATGTGAATATATTACCCATTGTGTATTCAAAACTCTTGAATATGGATAATAGCTCGAAAACTTTCTATGGGAAATGATGATTTATAAATGCAACACTGAATTCATTACAATGTCTACCCGACTTAGATTAAAGATTGTCACGACCCGCACCCACAGTGTGGGCACGAGAACGTAACTACGCCCAGCCTACGCCGCAGTGTTGGCGGTAGAACGCTATCCTAGGTCAATCATCTAACAATATAAAGGTACCTGTACAGTATATACACTCCGAATGGAGGTGACATAGCAATATACAGTCTCAGTCACATCTAAAGCAGAATGAAAGATAGGAAGATAGATAGATAAATACTGGAATGAAGGAAAAACCCCATAAATACAACCAGAGAGTCTAAGTATCTACTGACATAACAAAATAGAACATCCAGCTCAATACAAGACTCTAACACTGAAATGAAAGAATATATACAATCTAGATCTCAAATGACAGAAATAGAAAACCTAGACTAGGAAGCCTCAGTCTCTAAGCTAGTGGATCAGGCTGGAAATCTGGGTCACACATGGCATCTACAGCTGCCCCATAGTAGGTGTCTATGCAGGCCTCCTCCTCATCCTCTGTAATATTTTCAACAGGTCCAGTCAGGACGGGAGCGAGCATAAAACATCTCACGCAGTTCATAACGAGTTAGGAAATATAAAGCATGCAATAGAGTAAAATACATGAAACGCTGAAAGAAGAAGATATATGAAAAACAGTAGAGATTTAATAACAGGAAATATCTAAATATGATAAGTAAGAACTGTAAGGAACATGTGATTTTAGAGCACAATATGGTTATGTAAACGGGTTAGGTTATACAATAAAATGGGACTCCTTTGTACGTGGGTGTACAATGGACATATACAATTTTTTATACAATACGATTGTTCACATAACCATTTCTACTCCCCCTCCCCAATCAATACACAAGGATCCAATTCAGTTACGTTACCTTATACAATGACTTGTACAATGGCTTGTACTATGACTTGTACAATGGCTTGTACTATGACTTGTACAATGGCTTGTACAATGGCTCAATGTGATACTGAGAGTACAATATGCACAATGAGTGTACAATGATAAGGGTATTCAGTAAATACAACATGTAAGTAAAACGCACATCACAATATGTACTTAGTGAATACAAGGAGATAACATCTCAAAAGAAGATCCATATAGTACCAATCCGTGATAAAGATCGTGTCAGCATCAAGTACAGTAATCTAGAGCAAGAATGTAAATCCATACAAGTATGAAACGGTCAGAGAATGTACTCGCCTGATAACCTGAGTGTCTGAAGAGAATATACTGTCCGAGGAGTGGTGTCTGTCTCCTATAGAACAGTACAAGTCACTATGAGTCCAAAAATGATATAACAAGATGCATTACAATGCATTCTAAATGAATCTAGATCAATCTAGGTCAAATTTAAGTCAAATCTAAGTCACACCAAGCTAAACTTGGTCATACTGAGTCATACTGAGTCATACTAGGACAATCAAGGTCAAACAAGGTCACAGGAAATCAATCCAAGTCATCTAGGTCAATCTGGGTCAAGGGTTGACTTACAGTTGACTTTTGGTCAAAAAGCCAAACTCTGGTCAACTCTGGTCAACACTGAGTCAACCCTAGGTCAAACAAGTCACATGTTGATCAACTGTTGACTTTCAGTCAACTGGCCAACTCTGGTTTGGTTTTGGTCAAATCTGGTTGCTTAAAGGCTAAGTTTGACTCTCAGTTGACTTTTGTTGACTTTTGGTCAAAATGGTCAACCGACGTCAAAACTAGTCTATGAGCACTACATTTGATCATTACCAACCAAGGGAACCAAGTTCTAACTCTATCTCAGACTCCAAACTCAAATACCCTATTTCTATGCATTACCTATATTACCTTACCAAGGTAAATACCAATACCTTGCACAATACCACTCTAACCTAGGAATACTGGCCTAGGCTTCCTAGGATAGCTAGATAATATCCTATATTAATATTACCTACCAAGAAATCCTAGTATCTAGGTCATCTAAGTTATCTTAGACCACATGTTGGCCATTTACCCTTACAATATCACATATGACACTCATGATACCTCACTCACTCACTTACACTCTAACTAGCTCACTCACACAACACTCTCACAATATCACACTCTAATAGGCTTCCTATAGGTTCACACAATACATATATATACTTACACCTATAGGCTCCTAACTAACTCCTATAGACTCACACCCATAACTCACATACACACACAACACATAGCTGATTTTGGAGGGCTGCCATGGCTGTCATATAGCTTGAAGTATGGATTGGAATTTAGAGTGTCAATGGGACAGGTTATGACTGTTTAGATGGGGTATTAATGGACATATACCTGGTGTAAACAGGGCTGTCACTTAGGCTTAGTTTAGGACTGATATTGAGCTACCAATGCCCTGCTTCCAGGCTGAAACATTGGGGTGTATGGGACAGCCATCTAGGTGGACTGAACATGGGTATTACATGGGATTTTAGGGGGCTTATATGGCTGTGAGAAATGGGGCTAACACTGGGTGTTTGGGACTGCCAAATAGGTGTGAATCTCTGGAATGAAAGTAGGCAAGGTGACAGCCATATAGGTGACTGACAATGACATGTTATATATTAATTTAAGGCCTGGATAGTGGTGAACCATGTCTGATATTTGGAGGGCAGCAATGTGCTTGTATAGGACTGATCTGGACAGGTTTTGTGGGGCTGAAATGGACTATGCAAGGGTGGTTTGGGGACTGGTATTGCTGGAAATGGGGGGGGGGGACTGACATAGAGGGCTAGTTGTGACAGGAAAAATAGGGCCTTTGGGTTACAGCTGCTGTCCAATGGACAACAGCTACTGCTGCTACCAAGCTGCTGATTTTGCAGGCCAACCAAGTCCCAAGAGCTGCTCTAAAGAAGATAGAATTAATGTGCTTTAACTTCACATGGAAGGAAGGATAACACACAACTGATTGGGATTTGTTTTGCTTACCTAAGATTGAAAGAGGAACATGGTTGAGAAGACTAGAAGACACCAAGGAAACTCAAGCACTGATGTTATGGACACTTATCACATCAAAGAACCATTGGATGAATGCATGAAATCTTGATACTAAATGAAAGAAAGTAATGTTTGGGACAGGAATATGGTTGCCATGGGGACAGGTTATGACTCTTGGACTGGTACAATGGGCTGGTACATAGAGCTACTAGTAGGCTGAAAATAGGGGGGTTTAAGGACTGTTTTGAGACAGGTGAAGGGGCTATCAAAGGGTGGAAGGGGACTGATTTTTGTCCTGCTACTGCTGCTGAATCAGGTGGCATCCTCCCCCCTTCAACTCCACTCTATACACATATATATGTACAAATGAATTTACACACACTCACTCATAAACAAACACCATTCCTACACTCTAATTCATCTATACTCCACACTCAAAACCCTCTCTAGCATTCACTCAAACACTTGCTATACACATCCACACACAACCAATCTCTCCCCCTTGGCCGAACCACATATCCATATCCACAACACAAGAACACACACTTATATACCATAATATATATATTCATATATATAAACCATATTATATATATATATACATATATGTATATATACATATAGAGATTGATATATATATCACCATATATACATATTTATAGATATAAACAATATGATACAATAAGATACATAGGAAAACTATTCCTAAACACATGAAAATCTGGGATTAAACATTAGACAACATCAAATCTATATATAGATAATTCCCTATGTGTCCAAATAGGGGTTTTCCCACATAGACACAAACCTACACTTAGGACACCTCTACAAGTGCCCAAATGGACACGAAATGGACACAAATGGACACAAAACCATGGGGGTCATTCCTATGGGTTCAAAATAGACCTATATGCATGAGGAAATGAAAAGGAGAAGGGATTTATACCTCCCGATAGATCGAATCGAAGAAAAGCCTTCCCGGAGCGACACCGACACGTAGAGATTCCAAATGGACACAAACGAGTTCCGAATCCTTCCAAACTTGAGGAGCTCCTTCCTTGGATAGAATGGAGAAGGAAGGATGAAGGTTTGGTGAAAAAATGGAAGGATTTGGGGATGATTTGATTAGGGTTTGCTCTCAAATTAATTTGGGGAAGAACAAGAGAGAGAGAGTGGAAAAAGGAAATAATGAAATGATGGAGGAGCCTATCCATGTCATGGCCGGCCACTATGGGCTGTTATGGGAACTTTTGAAATGCCTAAAATACCCCCCTCTAGCCTATTAACAATACATTACAAAGGGGGTTCAAGTCGGGGCTAGTTTGGTCATTCTAACACACTAATCAAATAAATCCGAATCAAAATAATTTAGCCTAGTCACTAACTAAAATAAATGACATGTGGGCCATGGCTAACTAGTGTGTGGGTCCACTAAGGTCAACACTCCCCGGGTCCCCGTTTCAAGTCGGATTGAGCTGAAATTCGAACCCGACTCAAATAACCCCAAAATATTACAATAAATAAATAAATAATTTTAAAATAATAAAAATGAAAAAAATGACAAAAATACCCCTGTTTCTGGAAACTGGGGGTGACAAATCTATCCACCTTAAAAGAATTTCGTCCTCGAAATTAAAATAAACCATAGTAAAACATCAAAATCACAAGTCATGGCTAAAAATTAAAATGATCAAAATCTCAAAATCAAAGCATGAATTTAAATAACTAAATTTATAAACTTTAAAATTACACTCAAATAGAAGCTACAAGTCTATCCACCTTAAAAGAAATCATCCAAAATTTTAAAACAAGGTACCCACAGAAAATCACACAAATCGATAATCGTATGCGTCTATCCAATCACCATGATACTCAGAATCTCTGTCATGCCAGTGAGCAAGGCTACGATAATCACAGAGTCCCTAACTATGGTACATACCTCTAGAACTATGGTATTTAAAATTTTTGCATTGCCGCGCGCTTGGCAGCGAAAACCTTAAATTCTCATACCCGAGAAATACGTCCATAGTCTGACTATATGTCCTCACTATGCCTGCTAGCATGACCCTAGAGGATTCTAAAATCTCATAATCGAGGCGACCTAGCCCATACGACTTATCTCAGAAGAAAAATTAAATCATAAGGAAATACCAGATCAAACTTATCAACAATAAAGAAGCAGATAGGAATAGATGGAACTGAATTTTCAAGGCAGTAATTGCAGAATTGAATCAAAGAACGGAACCTGCAACTAGATCTCCAATGGCCTGAGCATCCTCGGCTGTCATGGCGAAAGCTCGCCCTGGCTGGCCTCCCCTGGCCTGCTGCTGATGCTGGACGAACCTCTGCTGCTGAGTCTGCAATGGTGGTCCCCTCTGCTGCCCTGCCGGAGCCCTAGCTTCTGGTGCTACCTGAGCCAATGGTGTCGGGTTCTGGGGACACTCTCTACACTGATGCTCTGCTGATCCGTAAAGTAAACACATACCCAGTCTCTTCCTGCAATCGTTCCACCAATGGCCTGGCTTCTTGCAAAAGTTGCACACGGTGTCCTGCTGATACTGCACCTGTCCCTGACCCTGATACTGAACAGGCCTCTGCTATAGCTGAAGTATCTGAGCCCTCGTATGCTGGTACTGCTGCTAAAACTGTATGCCTGGCATCGGCTGCTGATACTGCTGCTGAAACTGATGCTGAACGTGCGGCCTCTTGGCCGGTCCTCCTCTGCTAGTGCCTCCAACTGGGTCTCGCCCTCTCTTGAGCCTAAGCTCAAGATCATCCTCAGCCAGTAAAGCTTCCGTCAGAATCTTCTCGAATGTGGCATCCCTGTTGCCCTTGGTCAAGGACTTGACTTCCTTGACCAGACCCTTCCGGAACCTCTGGGCCTTCACCGCCTCGCTCAAACCCTCCACGAATCTGCTGAGGCGACCGAACTCCCCAGCGTACTCCTCCACTGACAGGCTCCCCTGAACTAGGCTCTCAAACTGCGACTCTAAAGCTCTGAGCGCTGAATCTGGGAAGAATTTCTTCTTGAAGAAGCCCTTGAACTCCTCCCAAGTCTGTCCGGCTACCTCCATCCTGGGTCCGACTGATACCAGGTGCGAGTAAGATCGCGAATCCGGCTAGCTACGGCCTCGATCTGAAGATCTGCTGGAATCCTGGCCAAGCGAAAGATCTCTTCTATATGCTCGATCCACTCATCGGCATATAGGATCCCCTCTGTCCCCAGAAAGTCTCTGGGGCTCATCTTCTGAAACTGCTCGATTCCCGGTATCTTTGGCTGCTGCACCACTGGTCGGGCTGCAACTGTCGAAATGACCAACTCCATGCCTCTGTCCTGTCGAGCCTGATGTCGGTCCATGAACTGCTGGAAATACGCGAACATCTGAGCTGCGTCCACGTTTCCTGTAGGCGGCGGCTGCTGGAACGGTACCTCTGGAATGACTGGGTCCTGCCTCCGAACTGGTGAAGGCATACCCTCAGCTGCTGCTGCTGCTGAAGTCCCAATATGAGCAGAGGTGGCAGGAGATGTAGCCTCCCGACCCTGCTGAACTGGCTGAGAGGTAGCAGTCCCCTCTACAGTATCTCCATGAATGGCATGCTGTAATCGCGTCTCCACCATCCTGAAGACAGATCAAACAAACAATTGCTGAGAATGAGTCGAAATAGCAAAGGAGGACAGTTATATTCAAGGAGAACAATATCAGCAAGAACTGAGTTGGTATGAATTTGATATGAGTTTTTCCTAGTATGATTGAGTACCTTCAAAATATCCTAATCCTATTGCAGGCTGTAGTGATACTCTAGTTCGAATACCACTACATAAACTCGACCTGCATAGGCCACCACTAAAAATGTGTCACGACCCGCACCCACTGTGTGGGCACGAGAACGTAACTACGCCCAGCCTACGCCGCAGTGTCGGCGGTAGAACGCTGTCCTAGGTCAATCATCTAACAATATAAAGGTACCTGTACAGTATATACACTCCGAATGGAGGTGACATAGCAATATACAGTCTCAGTCACATCTAAAGCAGAATGAAAGATAGGAAGATAGATAGATAAATACTGGAATGAAGGAAAAACCCCATAAATACAACCAGAGAGTCTAAGTGTCTACTGACATAACAAAACAGAACATCCAGCTCAATACAAGACTCTAACACTGAAATGAAAGAATATATACAATCTAGATCTCAAATGACAGAAATAGAAAACCTAGACTAGGGAGCCTCAGTCTTTAAGCTAGTGGATCAGGCTGGAAATCTGGGTCACACATGGCATCTACAGCTGCCCCATAGTAGGTGTCTATGCAGGCCTCCTCCTCATCCTCTGTAATATTTTCAACAGGTCCAGTCAGGACGGGAGCGAGCACAAAATATCTCACGCAGTTCATAACGAGTTAGGAAATATAAAGCATGCAATAGAGTAAAATACATGAAATGCTGAAAGAAGAAGATATATGAAAAATAGTAGAGATTTGATAACAGGAAATATCTAAATATGATAAGTAAGAACTGTAAGGAAGATGTGGTTTTAGAGCACAATATGGTTATGTAAACGGGTTAGGTTATACAATAAAATGAGACTCCTTTGTACGTGGGTGTACAATGGACATATACAATTTCTTATACAATACGATTGTTTACATAACCATTTCTACTCTTCCTCCCCAATCAAGACACAAGGATCCAATTCAGTTACGTTACCTTATATAATGACTTGTACAATGGCTTGTACAATGACTTGTACAATGGCTTGTACAATGGCTCAATATGATACTGAGAGTACAATATGCACAATGAGTGTACAATGATAAGGGTATTCAATAAATACAACATGTAAGTGAAATGCACATCACAATATGTACTTAATGAATACAAGGAGATAACATCTCAGAAGAAGATCCATATAGTACCAATCCGTGATAAAGATCGTGTCAGCATCAAGTACAGTAATCTAGAGCAAGAATATAAATCCGTACAAGTATGAAACGGTCAGAGAATGTACTCGCCTGATAACCTGAGTGTCTGAAGAGAATATACTGTCCGAGGAGTGGTGTCTGTCTCCTATAGAACAGTACAAGTCACTATGAGTCCAAAAATGATAACAAGATGCATTACAATGCATTCTAAATGAATCTAGGTCAATCTAGGTCAAATCTAAGTCAAATCTAAGTCACACCAAACTAAACTAGGTCATACTGAGTCATACTAGGACAATCAAGGTCAAACAAGGTCACAGGAAATCAATCCAAGTCAATCTAGGTCAATCTGGGTCAAGGGTTGACTTACATTTGACTTTTGGTCAAAAAGTCAACTCTGGTCAACTCTGGTCAACACTGAGTCAACCCTAGGTCAAACAAGTCACATGTTGACCAACTGTTGACTTTCAGTCAACTGGTCAACGCTGGTTTGGTTTTGGTCAAATCTGGTCGCTTAAAGGCTAAGTTTGACTCTCGGTTGACTTTTGTTGACTTTTGGTCAAAATGGTCAATCGACATCAAAACTAGTCTATGAGCACTACATTTGATCATTACCAACCAAGGGAACCATGTTCTAACTCTATCTCAGACTCCAAACTCAAATACCCTATTTCTATGCATTACCTATATTACCTTACCAAGGTAAATACCAATACCTTGCACAATACCACTCTAACCTAGGAATACTGGCCTAGGCTTCCTAGGATAGCTAGATAATATCCTATATTAATATTACCTACGAAGAAATCCTAGTATCTAGGTCATCTAAGTTATCTTAGACCACATGTTGGCCATTTACCCTTGCAATATCACATATGACACTCATGATACCTCACTCACTCACTTACACTCTAACTAGCTCACTCACACAACACTCTCACAATATCACACTCTAATAGGCTTCCTATAGGTTCACACAATACATATATATACTTACACCTATAGGCTCCTAACTAACTCCTATAGACTCACACCCATAACTCACATACACACACAACACATAGCTGATTTTGGAGGGCTGCCATGGCTGTCATATAGCTTGAAGTATGGATTGGAATTTAGAGTGTCAATGGGACAGGTTATGACTGTTTAGATGGGGTATCAATGGACATATACCCGGTGTAAACATGGCTGTCACTTAGGCTTAGTTTAGGACTGATATTGAGCTACCAATGCCCTGCTTCCAGGCTGAAACATTAGGGTGTATGGGACAGCCATCTAGGTGGACTGAATATGGGCATTACATGGGATTTTAGGGGGCTTATATGGCTGTGAGAAATGGGGCTAACACTGGGTGTTTGGGACTGCCAAATAGGTGTGAATCTCTGGAATGAAAGTAGGCAAGGTGACGGCCATATAGGTGACTGACAATGACATGTTATATATTGATTTAAGGCCTGGATAGTGGTGAACCATGTCTGATATTTGGAGGACAGCAATGTGCTTGTATAGGACTGATTTGGACAGGTTTTGTGGGGCTGAAATGGACTATGCAAGGGTGGTTTGGGGACTGGTATTGCTGGAAATGGGGGGGACTGACATAGAGGGCTAGTTGTGACAGGGAAAATAGGGCCTTTGTGTTACAGCTGCTGTCCAATGGACAGCAGCTACTGCTGCTACCAAGCTGCTGATTTTGCAGGCCAACCAAGTCCCAAGAGCTGCTCTAAAGAAGATAGAATTAATGTGCTTTAACTTCACATGGAATGGAGGATAACACACAACTGATTGGGATTTGTTTTGCTTACCTAAGATTTAAAGAGAAACATGGTTGAGAAGACTAGAAGACACCAAGGAAACTCAAGCATTGATGTTATGGACACTTATCACATCAAAGAACCATTGGATGAATGCATGAAATCTAGATACTAAATAAAATAAAGTAATATTTAGGACAAGAATGTGGTTGCCATGGGGACAGGTTATGACTCTTGGACTGGTACAATGGGCTGGTACATAGAGCTACTAGTAGGCTGAAAACAGGGGGGGTTTAAGGACTGTTTTGAGACAGGTGAAGGGGCTATCAAAGGGTGGAAGGGGACTGATTTTTGTCCTGCTACTGCTGCTGAATCAGGTGGCATCCTCCCCCCTTCAACTCCACTCTATACACATATATATGTACAAATGAATTTACACACACTCACTCATAAACAAACATCATTCCTACACTCTAATTCTTCTATACTCCACACTCAAAACCCTCTCTAGCATTCACTCAAACACTTGCTATACACATCCACACACAACCAATCTCTCCCCCTTGGCCGAACCACATATCCATATCCATAACACAAGAACACACACTTATATACCATAATATATATATTCATATATATATAAACCATATTATATATATACATATATGTATATATACATATAGAGATTGATATATATATCACCATATATACATATTTATAGATATAAACAATATGATACAATAAGATACATAGGAAAACTATTCCTAAACATATGAAAATCTGGGATTAAACATTAGACAACATCAAATCTATATATAGATAATTCCCCATGTGTCCAAATAGGGGTTTTCCCACATGGACACAAACCTACACTTAGGACACCTCTACAAGTACCCAAATAGACACGAATGGACACAAAACCATGGGGGTCATTCCTATGGGTTCAAAATAGACGTATATGCATGAGGAAATGAAAATAAGAAGGGATTTATACCTCCCGGTAGATCGAATCGAAGAAAAGCCTTCCCGGAGCGACACCGACACGTAGAGATTCCAAATGGACACAAACGAGCTCCGAATCCTTCCAAACTTGAGGCGCTCCTTCCTTGGATAGAATGGAGAAGGAAGGATGAAGGTTTGGTGAAAAATGGAAGGATTTGGGGATGATTTGATTAGGGTTTGCTCTCAAATCAATTTGGGGAAGAACAAGAGAGAGAGGGGAAAAAGGAAATAATGAAATGATGGAGGAGCCTATCGATGTCATGGTCGGCCACTATGGGCTGTTATGGGAACTTTTGAAATGCCTAAAATACCCCCCTCTAGCCTATTAACAATACAATACAAAGGGGGTTCAAGTCGGGGCTAGTTTGGTCATTCTAACACACTAATCAAATAAATCCGAATCAAAATAATTTAGCCTGGTCACTAACTAAAATAATTGACATGTGGGCCATGGCTAACTAGTGTGTGGGTCCACTAAGGTCAACACTCCCCCGGGTCCCCGTTTCAAGTCTGATTGAGCTGAAATTCGAACCCGACTCAAATAACCCCAAAATATTACAATAAATAAATAAATAATTTTAAAATAATAAAAATAAAAAAAATGACAAAAATACCCCTGTTTCTGGAAACTGGGGGTAACAAAAATATTATTAATTTCTTGAGAAACTTGTCATTGATAGACATCATGAACAGATCATCGTTTGGTTTTACAAGCCTATAAACTCCATTGGAATACATTAATTCCACTACGAACGAGCCGTTCCATTTAGCTTGAAAATTGTTTTTTCCTTTTGTGTGTCATGACTTTCCATTTTGTTACTAACCCATTGACGACAGGGGTTGTATGTTGTACAAGCTATGTTATGAATTCGATTATTATTGCAGAATCGATAGAATGCATGATTTGCAAATTACGGCACATTATCATATATGATCCTTCGAAGAATGTCGAACTAGTAGATAACATGGTGCTTGACAAAGATGGTCACATTAGACGTCTTCACTTCAACTAATGGTATTACTTCCACCCATTTAGAGAAGTAATCGATTATCTAGGATGAACCGATGTCCTTTGATTGAAGGAGGACTGATAGGACCAATAGTATCTATATTTGATGCTTCAAATAGCCATGATACGTTCGTTAGATGCAGAAATTTTAATGGTTGACGTACGAAATCCATATGAATTTGATAAGCTTTGCACTTCCTAGCATACAACTGCTACCATAGTGGCCCAATAGTAACCATTCATCTAAGGCAATCTTGTAGCTTAGGACCTAGTTGGGGTACACCTTATGTACCGTTGTGAGCCTCTCGAAGGGCTTCTTTTCTATATTGGACAAACAACAATACAGAAGTCCGTCATATGAGCATTGATACATCGTTTTTGTCACCGTATCATAGTAAAATTGGAGGGAGCGTCTCTTGATAGAAGTTGCTTCATTCGGATCGTCTAGGATAATTTCATAGAGAACATAATTTATGACAAGAAACCTTTAGTCTCGTGGTTCAAAGTCTATCTTCGATGTATAGCTTTGATGAATATCCAAATTATTCTTAGCAAAGAATAATTTGTGTCCCATCATAGTGACTGAATGTTGTATTTTAATAAGGACTGATAAGGAGGCTACGAGTCCAGCTAAAAGCATCAGCTTCATTGTTCTATAATCAAGACATGATCGATATAGAACCCTCTTAAAATTGAGGCTAGCTTCATGATATGGGATGAGGTCTTCATGTCGTACTTCATATTCTTCCTAACTTGTCTAACTATCAGCTTGGAATCATCATAAGATTCTAGATAGTATATCCCTAGTTGATGCGCTAATTAGAGTCTAATAAGCAAAGCATTGTACTCTGTCACATTGTTGGAATATTGTTCCATGAGGAAATAGGCCCAATGTATCACAAAATTATTAGGGGGAACAAGTAGTACCCTAACTCCTATAATAATGTTGCCTTTTGGTTTTGTCCTTGATGCACCGTCAAAAGAACATTCATCAAAAAGTTTCATCTAACGCTATTTTAGACTCTAACACTTTGTCTAGAATCTCTTCACAGAGTTTTAACGTCTTCGGAACTGAATGAGCTGCCAAAAAGTTTATCAAAGACTGTCCTTTAACTGCCTTATGTGGAACAAATACCAACTTGATGGAGATAACAACATTTCCCAAGTTGCTAATCAAGAATTAAGCGCACTTGCCTTTGTCAAGAGTACCTTTAATGTATTAACTCTAGAAATGACATGGAATATTTGTCCATTCACATAATGTCGCATCTTCTGGATGACAAATACTAGAGCAAGACACTATCTCCTTATGGGATTACACATGTGTTCAGCCCCAGTCATCATACGGCTAAAATAGTATATTTCTTGTTCATGAACCTTATCACTCTTTTGTGCTAGCAGTGCACATAAAGAATGATGCATCATATGAACATAGAGCAAGATATGTTACCTTATAATGGAAGCACCACAACTAGATGATTCATGAGATATGTTTTGATTTTGTCGAATGCTCGTTGGCACTCTTCGTTCCTAACGAATGTTACACCTTTCTTCATGAGTTGAGTGAATGGTTGGCACCGGCTAGAAAGGTTTGATGAACCTTTTGATATATGTCAATCTTCCTTAGAATACTCAGAACTCTTTCAGATTCTTGGTAGGATGCATATCAAAAATATCTTTGACTTTTACAGGGTCAAGGTTTATACCTTTCGATGTTTGACAAACCCAAGGAACTAGCTACAGAAACTCCTAAGAAAGCTTAGTTAGATTTATCTTGAGTTGGTGATCATGCAGTAATTCAAATACCATTCTTAAATCTTGAAGGTGATCCTGTTTGAGACAACTTTTGAAAACAATATTATATACATAATACTCTATTCTTTAAAAAAAATTATGAAATTTTTTGCTCATATATCGCTAGTATGTAGCATCTATATTTTCAGTCCAAAGGGCATCACCATATAGTAGTATACCCACAATGATGTTCGAAATGATGTGTGCTTTTCTTCATCGAAAACATCTTGATTTCATTATAGCCATAGAAGCCATCCATGAAGACATACGCTCGAAGCTGCAAGTATATGATCATGATGTCGGTAATGGGTAAAGGGAACTCATCTACCGGATAAGCAGCATTCAGATCATGGTAGTCTATGTAGACTTTAATCTTTCTTCTTCTTTTTTATGACTGAAACAACATTTTCTAGCCAATCAGGATATTATTCTTCATGAATGGAGCCACTTGCAGTTAGCTTCTTAACTTCGATTTCGATGGCTACAATGACATTTGGACGAAATTGTTGTTGTTGTTCCTTGACTAGCTTAGCATTTGAAATAATATTCAACCTATGCATAGCTATTTAGGGATCTAGACTAGGTATATCCTCATAACTTCATGCAAAGACGTCAATATATTCTATTATATTATAAGCTTTATAAGAGACTGCTCATTTTCTTCAGGAAGACTCTTTGCTGATGAAGAACGACTTAGGAGAAGACTCATCTCCTTGGTCAACTTGGACGATTTCATCTTCAGTAGTTATTCTCGCTACCCAACCATAATTACCACAGTGACTACATATGTTGAGCCCAAGGAACAACCTCAAAGGGTTCTACTAGTTGATCATCCTCTTGGACAACCTGGTCAATCGACACCATGTTGGCAGATAACACTTTTTTAAAGATTTATTCAACACTTACATTGGAGTACCAAATAGAAGAATCTGAGGAATATGAATGCGCTCCCTCTTCTAATTTCAAAATTTCAGAAATTGTAGGAGTAACGTAATCTGACCCCCTACCTGCGTACTGGTAGTAAGTTTCAGGTTTGACCTTTGGAGCAAAGTGGCAGAAAGGTAACCGTCATCCTTTGTTAAAGTTAAGACTTTTTATCATTTTTCAAGTCATAATCCATCTTCTTAATGATGTTCTTAGCTTGTGGACTATAGTGATAAAGTTGTATCTTGCCAATATCCTCTTTGGGGCCATCTTCAGGTATTTTCCTACGAGGTTCAGCTCTACCGAAAATAATTGGCTTTTGCCCTTTCTTTCTTCCTAGAACAGGGAAATGAGAATCTTAGTATGGAAGACATGATGATCTTGCTTTAAAGCAGCAAATACCGACATATACAAGGATTTATGGGAATGCAAGGTTGAAATAACTGAGCCTAACCTAGTATAAATAATAGAGTAATTCAAATCATTGGCTTTATTGAAATAGAAGAGAACTTCCTCTTCAGATATTACATTAGCATCAATAGGATCTACATCTGACTGGTAATTCATGTATTTTGTCCAACTAGCATCGATAACACAATTAAGAAGGTCTACAAGTGGCTGATCGAAATTGGTTGCTAGATCAGAAAGATAAACCACAAATGACTGACTAGAGTCGGTTCCTCTATCAAGATTTAATTCATCGAGGTCTATAACAAAGGCTTTGTATCATTATTACCAGAAGCACTTTCGGTATATCCTCGAGGTAGATAACTAAGGGACCATCTTCAGCCATATTAGCTTTGGCTTCATTGTCAACACCGTTGCCATTCTCCTCTTATAGATACTATTGTTTTTACAACACAAAGTTTAAGTAATAGGCTTCGATGCCTTTGAATTGGTCAATGTCAGTAAACTCCGTTATGACTCACGCCCCAGTCCTAAAATACATACGAGTAGGAACACGTAGCATGCCAGCAGATATATTACAAATGCAAGCACAATTTAATGGACCTATTGGAAATCATCTTAAACTGTAATTTATAGTATCATGAATAGGTAATTCTATTTCTCATCCACAATAATAAACAGATATCAACAAGTCCAAGTAATAATGAATATAAAAGTGAAAGATTCAAATCATCAAGGATTCAAGTCACGTCTGGTAGAGACAAATCCAATACCAGTAGACAAAAAATAAAAAATAGACAGAAAATAAAATAACTAAGTCTAAGCTATGCTAAACTAAGTATCAATAACACCGTCAACTACAGTGGCACCGTGGTCTGGTGCTGGCTCATAAACTTGTTCGTCTTCTCCTAGATATACCTCGTCTAAACCTGGAGAGATCATCAAGTCCTTAGGAGACATAGCAAGATACATAATAATATCCCTACTATGACAGTAAATAACATGCGTGGAAAGACAGGAATAACAACAAGTACAAGAAAAAATAACACATGAAAATGACTCCATAGATGGTGACATGTCATGAGAATATAATATTAATCATGGCTATCAGTAACATATAATAATGACCGTAGTTCGATGAGACACTAACAGTACTATAACAAGTTCTCTACCGCAGCCCGGTGAGACACTAACAATAGAGTGGAACACTTTCTTCTAAGGTACTAGGAAGTTAATTCTATCATGTCTAGTCATATCTTAAGTCAAATACATGTCAAGACATATCAAGTAAACATGGCACATGATAGCATAACAGTATCATGATCTATACAATAAAAACAGTAATATATAGAATAAAAGAAATAACACACGTGCACGTATAACAAAAAAATAACAATGACTAAACATGAGAGGCAAATAATCAAATAAGACAGAAAAGAAACAGCAATATAAAAAAATGCATGAATCACTGTACAATTCTGCAAGATATACTTGCCAGTTGTCCAAGTTCATGCTGAGTTTGCAATACCAAAACCAACCAAAAATCCACATAAAAATAAAAGAATTATTTTAGCATTCTAATTACACATGAAACACATGTGTTTCCTAAACGACAAGTTTACATGCTTCTAGGATTTCTGGACCTAGTTTTATAGTTTTGACTCCCAAAATTCAAGGTTAAGTCCCCAAATTAAGGACAAACATATAAATCAACTAAAAATCATGAAATCATGATTTAAGAATAATTTAAACTTAATTAACCTCTGAATTCTAGATTTAGAATTTGTAGGAAAATTTATAGCTATGTTGACATAGTCAACTAGTCTACCTGAAACTTGTCCGAAACATTATCAAACATTTATTATAACATATATATATATATATAATAACATAGAAAGTCATAATTAATATTGATTATAATCTGAAATAAAATCTAAACATGATTATAGAAAGTCACAGTTCCAAATTCGGGACCTGTAGCACACAAATCGAGGTGTACCATTAACTACATAGTTAAATGACACAAACTCAAGGATTTGAGTATCCAATCTAGTATATTTCAATGCTATGAGTGCACTAGAATTGACAGTGCCACCGTGACTAAATCGGTAAATCACTGGCCAATTTTGAGTTCTATAAATTAAATAAAATATTAAACTAATTTATTAATATTTGGAAAAATTATATGACGTAAATCTATGTGTCAGCTTTCAAAACATCAAACGACTCATAAAACGAAGTTCGAAATCTCGAAAACAGCACGACACATCAATTTGTGGACAACCGACACTCAAGTAAATTTCTAGAAATTCACACATAAAATTACAGAAAATAAATTATATATTCATAAAAGTAACCTTGATACGGTTCTAACAAAAAAAAGTACTGAAAAAGGACGTCGGGAGTGACCGTAATCGCTCCATGAAGTTGAAGGATCACTAAGAAGAAAACTCAAAAAAATTAGATGGAATTAGGGTTCTGAAAAATATATCATATATATAGAAAAGGTTGAGGCGGTGGCTCGAGTTTCCGCTCTGTGTGCCACGTGTCATGAACCTGGCACTCCTATCCAGGATTGGACGGCATGCTCCGTGCTGCCCTGAGCGGCTGATGGGTGGGCCCCACAGGCTGACTGTGTGTACTAACTGGGTAATTATTTATTTTGAATTCAAAAATTTATTTAAAAATTATTTAAATCCAAATAAATTCTAAAAAAATCCAAAAAATCCTAGAAAATTCAAGAAAATATTTCTAGGTGTCTAGAGCTTGCATAAAAATGTTTGGTCTCAAAATACCTCAATCTGACCCTACAAAATTCCCCAAATGCCAATAAAATAATAACATATCGATATTATATATATATATATATATATATATATATATATATAGAAGAAGGTAATTATATATTTCTACGTAATAAAACATACATCCGACATCATCCAATGTTTTGGAGTTGATGTCCAAGCACTGCTACATCATACTCAATGTTTCTACTAATACCTACCAATGAGATCTCAATACCGTAAAAAATCCTATTATTCATTTCCCTCCATACATGCCAGACAGCCGCTGCCAGCCTAAGACATGCTTCATTGTGCCACTTCTTGCCTCTGCTTTTTAGTCTCTTGATCTGTACCAGGACGTCCTACCATTCTAGAGGTCTACCCATCTGCATCTAGAAAATGATACCCTGCTCCCTCTATAGGCTCCAGGTTACCTTGTATGAGAAAAATGAATGCCCCATAGTCTCTAACCCCTTCCTGCAAATCATACACTTCAACACTTCTATATGTATCCCCAGTCTCTCAAGCCTGTCAAGGGTAAGGAGCCTTCCTTGACACAACTTGTAAAGGCACATCTGGAACTTACGAGCCATACCCTTCGCCCAAAAGAACTCCTCCCAGTCCCATCTTGAGTGTCCCTCGCGGCAAGCTTTATATACTACACTTGCGTCAAATCTAGTAGTCCCCGTACTGTCCCACATCTACGAGTCCTTTTCGAGACTCGCATCAATCTTCACCCTCTAAATCTTCCAGCAATATCTCGTGGTGTAGCCATGTGTCTCCGGAACACATTGGCCGTGTCGTAGTATTCGACTAACAACCTCTCGTTGGTTCTCCCATCATGCCGCCATAGATCCGACGAGCGCCCCTAATGAATAATGTGCGAACCACGGCTTTTGCGACATATCCGTGCCCTCCATGTCTTTGATGACCCAGTGAATCATTGACTTCATTTTCGCCCGATAGCGACATATGCTCTTGAAGATAACCGAGTCATTACTGTTCTCATCCACACTCCAAAAACTTCTATCGTTCACATAATTGGAGCACATCCATGTCCCCTAGAGGCCACCTGATAACAATGATTTCCACGCCAACTTGACCACCTCCGCCTCCCGCAGCGTGCATAAATTTCTTATACCCACCCCTCCTTCCTCCTTAGGACGACATAAAGTGTCCCAACCAATCACATGGAGTCCACCTCTCTAGATGAAATTCGCACAGATTCACTCTATTCGCTGGATAATAGTAATGGAAAGTAGTATCGACCAGAGCTAAAAACAACAATAAAAGTGATAACTGCCCAAACCTGTCACGACCCGCTCCCGCTTTTTGGGATACAAATACGTGGCCAAGTCCAGCCTACGCCGCATCATCGACGGTAGTACGATGTCTATGATACAAAATGGTCCATAACAAGAACAACACACACATATCAACCACAACTAAGCCATCAATTCACCAAAAATAATATCCAATAGTCTCAATAAATAAACTAAAGAAAGTTGTCAAATAATCTACTACAACTCAGATTGTCTCGAGAACAAACCCGATAGCAGAAAATAGAATAGATAAACTAGAATCCATAGTTGTAACTACTGACTAATGTGAATGCATAAGAAAGGAAATATGCTAATTCGCATCAGTGTTAGAATAGTGTACGCTAGTGATGTTGTCTCCAATATATTCACCGTAGAGCTCCGGATAGATCACGTCGTCTAAAGCTGAAACATAGTTATCCAGTCAGGATTGGAGCAAGATCACCATAATACTACATTATAGTATACATGCATGAAGAAACAATAATAAGAAAGATAAAGGAAAATAAACTATGTGCATGACATAATATGGTAAGACGAGTACTACTATGACATAATGACATATGAAATAGACTCGATAGAAGACAAACAAGAAACAATGATCAAGTCATATGTACTGTGTATTTTAGAATACTAACTTTTTGCATGTAGACGGTTTGGGATATACGTCTATCATACGTGGGGTGCATGACTGATATTATGCAATCAATGTATAGGGAGTCTATATTCAATTCGTTGACCACATGCTTACTTGTTGTATTTCCCCTCCCGACTCGCTCACAATTAAACATGATCACTTGACTTTAACTTTAAACTTAAACATTGAACATTGAACGAAAGGATTATGTGAACAAGGATGGTCATGATAACAAGTATAACTCTCGTGCACCAATAATGTAAAAATAAACTAAGAGTTAAAAGAAAAGAACAACATGCAGCATAAAATAAAGGCAACATAGGTCATAGTGATACTTGTCTACTCCAATAGATAATGAAGTCACAAACTCAAGACATTGTTGCCCAATCTAAACCGTCACATAAACAACCACAAGTTAGATATATAATTTTCACTCTAAAAATCCTAGAAATCAGCTAATGGGTTAACCTAATTAATTCTATTTTAATTCTAGAATAAATGATCTAAAATCCTATTTTAACCTAATTAAAATCTGAAATAAAAATAAAACACAAATTTTTGGCCAAGGAAAGTCGCAGTTTCAAATTCGGGATCCGTGGCACGTAAATCAAGATGTACCGTTGACTAAGTGGTCAAAGACTAAGTGGTCAAACAACACGAACTCAACAACCTGAGTGTGAAACCAAGTAGATTTCAGCTCCATGGGTGCACTAGAATCGATGGTGCCACAAAATCACAATTTGATCAAAAGTTAAAGCCATTATGGCTAACCGTGACCAAATCGATGAATCATCAGCCAAAGTTGAGTTCTACAAATTAAATAAAATTCTAGATGAATTTATAAATTTCTGGAAAACTTATATGTCATAGATAGATTTCCAAAACTTCAAACACGTCTCGAATCGGAGTTCGAGATCTCTCGAAATCTCAAAAATCGTGCGACGCGTCAATTTTTGGATAACGGGCACTCAAATAAATCTTCAGAAATTCACGTAAAAAATTACAAAATTAAATTATATTTTTGGAAAGGTATCCTCGATACGGTTCTAAAAAAATGACATGCAAAAAAGACGTCAAAGTTGATCGCAATCGCACTGCGAAGTTAAATGATCTCTAAGATCAAACCACAAAGGAGGCTGGAATAATAAACTAGGATTTTTGGAAATAAATAATATATAGGCGAGAGAGTGGTTCAGGCTGCTGGGTGTCGACAGGTGGGCCCCACCTGGCTGACTGGATGGCTGAATGTGCTGCTGACTGTGTAAATACTAATTTTAATTGCAGAAAATTGTTAAAATTTTATTTTAACTCCAAATATATACAAATAAATCCCACAAAAATCCTAAAAATCCTAAAAAATTCTAGAAACTACTTCTAGGTGTCTATAACCTAAATAAAAAGTTTGGTCTCAAAATCTCTTCGTGTGATCCCACAGTAAATCCCAAAAGCCTATGGATAAAAAATTCTATAGGTTTTAATTATTCAAAAATTCCCAAAATTTTTAGAAAAATCCAAAAAAAAATATTAAAAATTTATAGAAAATATTTTTAACTATCTAGAACTTAAATAAAAATATTTGATCAAAAATATCGCCGTGTGACCCTATAAAAATTCCTTTAAGCTTATAAAAATAATAATTCTATAGATTAAAATAATCTAAAATTACCAAAAACTCTAAAAAATTCAAAAATAATAAAATAATATATATGGGGCTATCTAGGGACTCTAGTGACCATATGTGACCTAATATTAGCATATCTCACCTATAGGCCTAGGTAAATACCATTGCGATCTCAAAATTGAAACATTGATCTAACTACTCTATACATAATAAAATAAAAAATAAAATAAATATTCTCCAAAATAAAATAAAAAAATTCTAGGAGACCAAATGCTACAAACTATCTCCCTTAAAAGATTTTTGTCCTAAAAAATCATATGTCACAAATTGCATAAGATAGTATACAACTCTTGAAAGTAATCTAATGATAACTCTTAGGCTAAATCATAGAGATAATGGTTGAAAAAATCCAAGGGAATCTAAATCAATAATATCTAACCAACTAAACATACCCTCTTACCCTTAAGGATTGCACTACGCCTTGTATCAACCATTGCTAACTGAAATGGACGAAAAGGACGTGTTTAAAATGATAGATGCAAATATATCGAAGAAATCACGGACGAAATCAAACAGGATACAAATAAGTGACAAAAGAATCCAAAGGTAAAATAGACTCGTGAGGTTGGAAATCTTATTTGTAAATGATATGAACCTCTCCTAAAATTATTCTAATATCTAGCTTCAACTCTATTCGCAGGCTCGCAGTAGTACGACTAACCTACTACCACGAGTTTGTAATCTTTTACGAAATTGGACCTGCATGAGCCACCATAAAAACTTATCACGACCCGCTCCCACTTTTTTGGGATACAAGTACGTAGCCAAGTCCAGCCGACGCCGCAGCATCGATGGTAATACGTTGCCTTTGATAACAATGGTCCATAACAAGAACAACACGCATATATCATCCACAACTAAGCCATCAATTCACCAAAAATAATATCCAATAATCTCAATAAATAAACTAAAGATAGTTGTCAAATAATCCACTACAACTCAGATAGTCTCGAGAACAAACCCAATAGCAGAAAATAGAATAGATAAAATAGAATCCATAGCTATAACTACTAACTAATGTGAATGCATAAGAAAGGAAATATACTAATTCGCATCATGGCTGGAATAGAGTACGCCAGTGACGTCAGTGTCTCCAACATACTCACCATAGACCTCGGGATAGATCACGTCGTCTAAAGTTAAAAAATAGTTATCCAGTCAGGATTGGAGTAAGATCACCAGAACACTACATTACACAATATAGTATACATGCATGAAGAAATAATAATAAGAAAGATAAAAGAAGATAAACTATATGCTTGACATAATATGGTAGGAAGAGTACTACTATGACATGATGACAGTATGAAATAGACTCGATGGAAGACAAACAAGAAATAATGATCAAGTCACGTGTATTGTGTGTTAGAATACTAACATTCTGCAAGTATACGGTTTGGGATATACGTCAGTCATACGTGTGGTGCATGACTGATATTATGTAATCAATGTATAGGGAGTATGTATTCAATTCGTTGACCACATGCTTACTTGTTGTATTCCCTCTTCCGACTCGCTCACAATTAAACATGATCACTTGACATCAACTTTAAACTTAAACATTGAACATTGAATGAAAGGATTAAGTGAACATGTATGGTCATGATAACAAGTATAACTCTCGTGCACCAATAATGGAAAGATAAACTGAGTTAAAAAAAAGAACAACATACAGCATAAAATAAATGCAACATAGGTCATGGTGATACTTGCCTACTCTAATAGATGATGAAGTCACAAACTCAAGACGTCGTAGCCCGATCTACCCCATCACATAAACAAGCACAAGTTAGATATATATTTCCCACTCTAAAAATCCTAGAAAGTGGCTAATGGATTAACCTAATTTATTCTATTTTAATTCTAGAATAAATCATATAAAATTCTACTTGAACCTAATTAAAATCTGAAATAAAAATGAAACACAAATTTTTTGCCAAGAAAATTTACGGTTCCAAATTCGGGATCCGTGACACGCAAATCGAGACATACCGTTGACTAAGTGGTCAAACGACACGAACTCAACAAATTGACTATGAAAGCAAGTAAATTTCAGTGCCATGAGTGCATTGGAATCTACGGTGCCACAAAATCACGATTTGGTTAAAAGTTATCGCTATTTTGGTTAACTGTGACCAAATCGATGAATCATCAGCCAAAGTTGAGTTCTACAAATTAATTAAAATACTAGATGAATTTATGAATTTTTGGAAAAATTATATGTTGTAGATCTTTGTGTCAAATTTCCAAAACTTTAAACGGATCACGACTCGAAGTTCAGGATCTGTCGAAATCTTGAAAATCGTACGACACATCAATTTTTGGACAACATGCACTCAAATAAATCTCCAAAAATTCACGTAAAAAATACAAAAATTAAAGTATATTTTTTGATAGCTAACCTCGATACAGTTCTAACAAAAAAATGGCACACAAAAAAAGACGTCGTAGTTGATCGCAATCGCACTGCGAAGTTGAAGGATCTCTAAGATCAAACCACAAAGGAGGCTGGAATAATAAACTAGGGTTTTTGGAAATAAAAAATATATATAGGAGAGAGAAAGACGGTTCAGGCTGCTCGACGCCGACAGGTGGGCCCCACCTAGCTGACTGGATGGCTGACTGTGCTGCTGACTGTGTAAATACTTATTTTAATTACAGAAAATTATCAAAAATTCATTTTAACTCCAAATAAATCCCAAAAAATTCTAAAAACTACTTCTAGGTGTCTATAGCCTAAATAAAAAGTTTGCACTCAAAATCTCTTCATGTGAGCCCACAATAAATTCCAAAAGCCTATGGAAAAATAAATTCTATAGGTTATAATTATTCAAAAATTTCCAAAAAATCCAGAAAAATATTAGAAATTTATAGAAAATATTTTTAACTATCTAGAACTTAAATAAAAGTATTTGATCAAAAATGTCGCCGTGTGACCCTATAGAAATTCTCGAAAGCTTATAAAACTAATAATTCTATAGATTAAAATAATCTAAAATTACCAAAAATTCTAGAAAATTCAAAAATAATAAAATAACATATCTGGGGCTATCTAGATACCCTAGTGGCCATATGTGACCTAATATTAGCATATCTCACCTATAGGCCTAGGTAAATACCATTGCGATCTCAAAATCAAAACATTGATCTAACCACTCTATACCTAATAAACTAAAAAATAAAAAAAATAATTCTAGGAAAATAAATGCTACATAACTATTTCAATACGTCCAGCGAAGGATAGACCATGTGCTTGCCAACCCTCTACACGCCTCTGGGTGTAATCCACCATGCTCTGACACTCCATTTATCGAGCATGATTCACTGACAATAGGATGCCCAAGTATTTAACTGGCAGATTCTCGCGGTCAATGCCCAGCATAGTAGCTTGTTCAATTTGGAGTGAACGATGGGAGTTGAAATAAGCCGTACTCTTTTCTTGATTCATGTGGAGCCCTATTAACTCCCCAAAGGTCTCCAAGATGCCTGCTAATTCTCGCAGTCCTCTCCAGGACAGAACCAGGAACACCAGCAAGTCATCCGCATAGATCAAATGTGTAACATGAGGTTGAACTTGCTTAAACAGTGGCATAATCTGCTTCCTGAACGTCGATGAGTCCATTAGGCATGAGAAGTACTCCATGACTATAGTAAATAGGTACGGAAAGAGTGGATATCCCTGACATAATCCCCTATTACTCCTTATGAACCCATGGGATTGGCCATCAATAAGTACCGAAAATGTTGGCGTCGAGATGCATTCTCGTACCATTTCAACCCAATTACCACCAAAATCCTATCTCCCGCATGATCTGACAGACAAACTCGCGGTTGACCGTATCATAAGCCTTGCATAAATCCATCTTGATGCACGATTTGTCTCCACTAAGCTTGTTGAAGTTACGAACAAGCTCATGAGCGAGTAGGCTATTCTCCACATTAATGTCTCAGCATTTAATAAAGGCTGCCTGATTTGAGGAAATCAACTCCTGAATAATATTCGCCATGTATCGACACATCAGATGCATGATAAGTTTATAAATAGTTGCAACATGCGATGGGCCTGAAGTTAGAAAGCGATGTAGCCCATTTCTTCTTCGAAATAAGAACCAAGAAGGGATGATTTAGTTTCTGAAGAAGTCGTCCATGCCTGAAGAAGTCCACTACCACATACAAAACTTCATACTTCAACTCATGCCAATATAACTTGTAAATTTTGCTTCCAAAGCCATCCGGACCAGGAGCTTTATTAGAATCCGCATGCATGATGATTGCCTCAATTTCTTCTATTCTATTGTCATAGGAGCCACGAGAGCATGATTTCCAAAAGAGGTAACCTTTCTCTTGCACAAAAGTTCAGGGAACACCGCCAGATAATCAGATTGATTATATAGATTAGTATAATACCTGACCGTTGTCCTTCGTATGTCCAGTGCGCTCGTAACTGGAGAACCATCAGGTCCAAATAATGCCCTATGTGATGTCGGTGCTTATGTGACCGAACAATATTAGAGAAGAATCTCGAACACCTGTCCCCCTCGAGCAATCATGAACAATTTGCTCGTTGGGCCAACTCAACCTGCCCTTGAATCTACAATCGTCCAATCAGATGCTCGAGTTGTCTCTCTTCTGCAGCCAGCTTAGGATTAAGGATGTCCGCCTGTAGACGACCTTGGAGCTCCTGAAGCCTTCTCTCCTCGACTTCTACCTGACTTACGGGAGTGGCCTTCAACCACTTCTTCACGCCCAGCTTGACCTTCTTCAGATGAGAGACTAATCTGAACCGAGGATTCCCAGCGACCGTAAGAGCCAATCCAGACTGCACCACCTTCGCATACCCTGCCATAAGATGCCACTTATTATTGAAGCAGAACGGGCGACCATAAGGCTTTGTCCTCTCCAACAGGCAGACACAAACCAGGCTGTCATCACTCGTTCCTATCGCTAGTCCCTCTGTACTGACCGTAGGAAAAATAGTCAGCTACTCTGGGTTAACTATGGCACGATCCAGCTGACACGCAATCCGCTTGTGAGTGGACTTATTGTGCCAAGTTCATATATACCCCGCTCTTCTAAGGGATATTAGGCCAGAAGTTAGTAGGCACTTCTGAAAGTTTTGGAGGATCGGTTCAGGGATCAATGTACCTCCTAATTTTTTACGTTGATACACCATGGCATTGAAGTCTTCCATAATAAGCAGAGGAGTTCGATGTTGCGATCTTGCTATATCGTTGATCCGGATAATGTCATGCCACAGCTCCTCACATCGAATTCTGTCGTTATGTCCATATACAACGCCAAATAGGAAGGAGAAACCCCCTTTGTTTGAAAGTGAAATCATAATTAGTTGTTCGGATATATGTACCACCTGTCAATCCCAACAGTCGGAGTCCCATCAGACCTAAATTTGTGCCATGCTACACAAATACAGGTTATGTGTCTGCTGCTAATACATACATGTTCTTCTCGCTAGCATTCTTGAAGACTTAATCTTAGTCTCAAGGAGGGCTACCATACTATACTGTTCCTTTGCTATAGCTGCACTATACTCCTTCCATCTACCGATAAAACAAATCCCCCTAACATTCCAAGAGATTAATTACTAAGATGAGATATTGTCATCATCCCTAGTATTGACCCAAAGACTGTCGTCTGAAGCACAGTCACTGTCACGACCCGCACCCGCTGTAAGGGCACGTGTGCGTAACAACGCCCAGCCCTCACCGTAAAAACGACGTGGAACGCTGTAGGTTTACTACTCTAATAACAGTTTGTATAATATCAAAACATGTCGAAAATATGGTCAACTCCGAACGGAGGACAAGCAATGATAATATATAAGTACTCAATCACAACTCTAAGATGATAAAGTAAATACTGAATGATAAAGACAACATGACAATAAAAAATATAACATGTCCAGTCCAAACACAAAGAATATACAAGTCCAAGTCCAAAGTCTCTAATACTAACCAAAAATAATAACAGTCCCAAGAGTAACAGGAGACAAGGTCCAGTATAAAACCTACTCTATCTACAGGGTAGGTGGTATCTCGTCCTGCGGTACTGCACCCTGCCGATCTAGGGTATCTGTCTCTAAACCTACTATGTCCGGTGGGTCGTAGTAAGCGCAGTAATAGTCCTCCTCTGCATCTGTAATAATTATCAACATATCCGGTCCGGATGGAACGAGTACATAAATCTCATAACAGATCTCAAGATAGGATAAAAGCCATAAGACTGTAAATAGAGCATATACAATAAAATCATGGAGTGTACATATATGTAGCATAGCATGGTAAGCTGTAGAGCTAGAGCTAGAACAGGAAGGTAGAACTGATCATGGTATGTACACAAATCAGGGTAAGCCATCTATCTAATGTGTGTGAGTAGTAGTTTCAACTTGTGATCGGCTTGGGCACCTGTAAGTAACTGGCCTGGCTAGTCATGAGTGCGGTAGATGACTAACACTATTCGGGAATACAAGATGGATTTGATCACAGGCATACGCTACTACTCCCCCGCCCCCAACTGGTATAATGGATCCAAACAGGACACGTCACTGCACGGGATTCTATGAGAAGGGAGCAAATCTTCTCTAGAATCGGTGACCATATAATGCACAAGAGCTACAAGAGAGCTTGCACAATACATCCTAAGCTAACAAGGAGTAACATCTCTTATCAAGATCCAGGAATACCAATCCGTGAGAACCATATGTCAGGAATAAGTATATCTACACTAAGTACATGAATCATAACAGTTATCATAAACTGGAAAAAGTTATCAGAGAATGTACTCGCCTGTGATATGATATAATATGTCAACTGTATCCAATTCAGCGCCTCGAGGACTTATAGATAACAAGACGTATCAATACTATGTTTAGAAAGTAAAGTCAAATCAATTTAAATCCTATTAAGTCATTCTAGGTCAAGACAAGTCTAGTTAGGTCAAACCTGGTCATAGAAAAATAATGGAAGTCAACCCAAATCAAACTAGGTCAAAGGTTGACTTACAGTTGACTTTTGGTCAACGGGTCAACTCTGGTCAACTCTAGGTCAACCCTAGGTCAATGGTGACTAATAGTTGACTTTTGGTCAACTATTCAACTCTAATGGAATTTGGGACTAAATTGGGTAAAGTGTTGACCCATGGTTAACTTTTGGTCTAAAAGTCAACCGTGGTCAACCAAGGTCAAGATTAGGTCAAGGTGACTATTTCTAACCATTTACAACCCTTACAATCCATATCCAAGTCCATCTTGAACTCCGAAATCCATATCTTGGCCGTAGGCCAATACCTTAAATTTATCCTTTACAAAGGTAAATTCCTAACCTAGCCCAATACCAAGTTAGCCTACCTACGCTTGGTATTTCGACCCATGCTTCCTAGGGTAGCTAGATACTACCGTATCTCGACATTACCAACCGCTGCACGGCCGATCCTAACCCATCTAACCCATGTTAGGGCGTACCCTAGTGTTTGGTCAAATACCTTGACCAATACCAAGGTAAACCCAAACCTAGTCTCTAACCATATCCAAAACCCAGTCCCTCTCACCCCGATTTGATTTCCTACATTTTCTACCCCGTATCCTAGTAACTCTAGTATTCAGATACCAAATGGGTATCCTATATACCTCATTCTCTAGGATTTGGGCAAATTCCCAATCCTACACTACTACTAACACCACTACTATCCCCTTTACAACTCCTACTACTACTACTATTCTTTCCCTTCTTCTTCTCCTTCTCCTTCCTTTCTCATCCTCTTTCTCCCTGTTACTGCTGCTTCTACTGCTGCCTATGCCACTGCTACTGCTGCTATTGCTAGTTGCTGCTGCTGCTATTGCTAGCTGCTGCTGCTGCTATTGCTAGCTGCTGCTGCTGCTACCAATGCAGTAGCTGCTGCTGCTACCACTGCAGTAGCTGCTACTGCTACTGCAGTCTACTGCTGCTGCTGCTCTTCTTCTTCCTCCTCTTCTACTACTTCTTCCCTTCTCTATATATATCTATATATCTATCTAACTATCTAGCTATATATATATATATATATATATATATATATATATATATATATATATATATATATATATATATATATATATATATATATATATATAGCTAGATAGTTAGATATATATATATATATATATATATATATATATATATATATATATATATATATATATATATATATATATATAGCTAGATAGTTAGATATATATATATATATATATATATATATATATATATATATATATATATCTAACTATCTAGCTATATATATATATATATATATATATATATATATATATATATATATATATATCTAACTATCTATATATATATATATATATATATATATATATATCTAACTATCTAGCTATATATATATATATATATATATATATATATATATATATAGCTAGATAGTTAGATATATATATATATATCTAACTATCTAGCTATATATATATATATATATATATATATATATATATATATATATATATATATATATATATATATATATATATATATATATATATTTGGAACCTGGTAAATATATTATAATAAGAAAAGTGTCAAGTACATACTCTCATCAAGCTATCAATCTTATCTATGAATTACAACCACATTCCCATTCCTTCTAAATTATATTCAATATTATGAATGATGCCAGTGATGGTTGCGCGATGATCTTGAAATATTCGGTTGTTTCGCTCTCGCCAGATATGCCAGACTGTCGACGCCAATCTCGCTGTCGCCTCCTTCGTCCATAGCATGCCCCTCGAGTTGTTAGCTCGTATCAATTGTAGAGTGACATTGAAGTCTATATCTACTGCTCCTTGTAATCCCAGCTTGGTAGTTTGCGCTTGCCATATTCTTCTAGTCATTGGGCATTGGAAAAATAAGTGATCTATCGTCTCAGAGTCTTGATCACATAGAGCACAACTAAGATCTGTGATTTGGATTTCGAGTCTTTGTATTCTATCCCTCGTTAACAATCTTCTTAAGACAAGTTTGTACATGCACATTTGCATCTTGCGAGGAAGACCTTTCCTCCACACTATGTCCGTATATTCCACTTTATCATGATGAGTTCGAAGCTTGTTATATACTGTCCCATGGTTGAATTTATTGTTCAGGGTCTCTGTCCATACCCAAACATCTCTGAGCAAACTGGTATCTATCTGCTGCCTTGTGATATCATCTGCCACTGAGCGTGCCCACCTATGCTCGGCTAAGTGCCAACGCCCTTCTCTGATAATGTTTCCAACACAGTCACCTTTGTGCGCCTCCCTTTCCATGTGAGCTCCTATTATTTGCAGAAGTGACCGGTGTTCAATCCAGGGATCAATCCACAGATCTGTATTTCTTCCATTTATGAAAACCCGTACTAGGAGATGATTAATGTCCACCCTGTGTCGCAGGATATATTTAAAAGTTACCGACTCATTATTATTTTGTCGATACTCCCATATGTTTTTTCCCTCAAGTATTTGCTATTCATCCATTCTGCCCACAAGCCACCTCCTTGTAGGATTCGCCACGCAAGTTTAACTCCAGCTACCTTGCGCAAAGTGTCCAGTGCTTGGAGGCCGACTCCTCCTTCATCGATAGGCCGGCACAGCGTAGCCCATGCAATGGTTTGCACCCCTCCACGCCAAATAAATTTGGCACACATTCTTTCTACTGTCTTTAATGTAGATGTAGGGAGAAGAATTACCTGCATCCAGAAGTTCATGATAGCAGTGATCACTGATCTAACTAATTCAATTCTGCCTCCAAACGATAGACATTGCGCCTGCCATCCCTCCAGGCATTTTTGGACATACTCCGTCAAAGAGCAAAAATCTTCATTTTGAGCATAGTTCACTGTCAATGGGATACCTAAGTATTTAACAGGCAGCTCGGCCTATCCAACTCCAAGAGCTCTCGCGCATTCTTCTTTGTTGGTACTAGATGTGCTAAAATATACGCGGCTCTTATCACGGTTGAGATGTAACCCTGTATAGTCTATGAATCTAGCCATAATCTCATTCAGGGTCCTCAAACCCAGCATGTTCGAGGCCAGGAAAACTAAAAGATTATCTGCATATATCAGGTGACTGATGTGTAGCGTGACGGTCTTGTAAAGTGGCTGAATCTGACCCCAAGCAACCGCGGCGTCCATTAGGCAGGAGAATTGTTCCATAACCAGGGCGAAGATATACGGGGATAGCGGATCCCCTTGGTGCAATCCTCTATTGCTAGCAAAGAATCCATACGGCCTGCCTTCAATCAGAACGGAGAACGTGGCGCTGGATATGCATTCCCGTACTCGATCAACCCATCTCTCCGAGAAACCCATGGCTATCATTGTGGCACATACGAATTCCATATTCACCGTGTCATAAGCTTTTCGGAGGTCTAATTTTAGGCAGGCTTTTCCTCCTCCTGGCTTTTTAAATTCTCTGACAAATTCATGAGCCAGTAGGGAGTTTTCTGAAATTGATCACCCTTTCACGAACGCAGCTTGATTTTTGGATATTAACTTTATCATGATTTCCTCTATACGACGGCACATAATCCCAGTGATGAGTTTGTAGATATAATTGCAACAGGTTATTGGTCGGTACTCTGACAAATCTGTTGCCCCCTCCTTCTTTGGTATTAGAGTAAGGAACGTATGGTTGTACTTCTTTAGTAATCTTCCGGACTCAAAGAATTCTCTGATAGCTTCGAACACTTGGCCTTTAATTTCTTCCCAGTGAAGTTTAAAGAACTTGCTCCCAAATCCATCAGGGCCTGGGGCTTTATCTGGGTTTGCCGACTTCACTATGTTTTCTATCTCCTCCATCCTAAGGGGTGCCATTAGTATGGCATTTCCTTCTCCCGTAACCAGCCGCTTGCTTACAATGTTAGGGAATATAGTTTTATAGTTATGCTGATTGTAGAGATTTGAAAAGTACCTGACTGCCGTTTCCTTAATGTAGGTAGCTGTGCAGATTGCATTCCCTTGCTGGTCGATGATCTGCTGTATCCTATTTCTGTGTTGCCTTGTCCGTATCACGTCGTAGTAGAAACGGGTACATTTATCACCTTCTTGTAGCCACGTGTATTTTACACGTTGTGCTGTAGCAATTTCCTCTGCAAGTCTGAGTTTGCCAACTTCAGTTGATAGCCTGCGCTCCTCAGTAGCGAGTTCTTCATTGGTAGGGTCTTCTTGAAGGCTCTCTTGAATCCGAGTGAGAGCTCTGGACTTCTGCTCCAATTCTCCACTCAGACGCGATCGAACCCAGGTCTTTAGGTGATCTTTAACCGACTTTAGAGTACAGGCTACTCTAAATTGTGCCGATCCTGTAGCCCGCTGCTGAAGTCCTGTCCCCACCGCCTCCTTATATCCATCCAGCAAGTGCCACCCATTATTATATCGGAATGGTGAATCTTTCATCTTCTCCATGGAGGCTAATTGAATCCTGTAGCCCGCTGCTGAAGTCCTGTCCCTACCGCCTCCTTATATACACATATATATACTCTATATATATGTAAAACCTACTATCAATACACTACTCCTTTCACTAATCCCATCCTCTAACACACACACACTCTCTCATGACACCACCACCACCACCACTCTCCTCTACACACACACACAAATACATATATATATATATATTTTATATATATATATATATATATTTTATATATATATATATATATATATATATATATATATACCTCTCTAAAAAGGGAAAAACCCATAATAAAATCCCTAAACTAGGTTTTAGGGAAACCTATAAAAGCTATGGTCAACTTGTAGAGAATGGTCTCCTCTACACTTATTGTGAAGGAATAAATGTAAATGAGGAATTTATGAGGGTTTAAAGAGCATACCTAAATGTAGATCTCTTAAAGAAGAAGGAACTAAAAAAAGAATGAAATGAAGAGAGAGAGAGATGACTTAGGAATGAAATAAAGAAAGGAGGGATGGCCTATATGTGGCCGGCCATGGGGGTCCCAAATGGGTTTGGGTGGAGACCCATTCGGCCTCCACACCAATTAGACTTGGTTTGGTTTGGTATGGATTTGGTTTGGTTTGGTTTAACTTCAAAATGACTAATTAAGCCTCTAAATGACTAGTTAACCCTGGGAGTATGGTTTATGGTTTCTAGCCTAGTTAGGATGGCATGTGAGCCAAGCCCAGCTAGTATGTAGGTCCCACTAGTGTCCAGACTACCCGGGTCTCCAACTTAAGTCCAAATTGGATAAAATTCAAACTCAATCTACTAAATCCCTAAAAATCCTATAAAATCAAATAAAATTTCTAAAAATTATAAAACTTGGAAAATGACAAAAATATCCCTAATTCGAGAACTGGGGTGACAAATATACCCTCTTTAAAAGAATTTCGTCCTCGAAATTTAAACAACCCAATACATGCAAACAGAAACAGTAAACTTGAAAAGCATATACCTCATGGCTCGAAGAGATAAGGGAAGCGCTCTTGCATGTCGCCCTCTCTCTCCCAGGTAGACTCACCCGGAGAGTGGTGCCTTCATGCGACTCGAACCAAGGGTATGACCTGATTCCGGAGCACCTTCTCCCTACGATCCAGAATCTCGACTGGCTGTTCTGTATAGTTGAGAATAGGCCCCACCTCTATCGCTGAATGATCCAGCACGTGACTGGGGTTCGCCATGTACTGCCTCAGCTGCGACACATGGAAAACGTTGTGCCCTCCCTCAAGCATAGACGGCAAGTCTAGTCGATAGGCTACTGTACCGACCTTCCCAAGGATGGGGAAAGGACCGATGTAGCGTGGACTAAGCTTTCCGCCCTGGCTAAAGTGAAGCATGCCTCGTGTCGGAGAAATCCTCAAGAACACCATAGCTCCAACCTAGACACAAAACAAGACTCAGAACCCAAGCACAATCAATTCACAAACAATGCACAACAAGACAAAAATGAACCTCGAACTCTAACGGTCTCCGGTGACTATCGGCCCAATGCCGCTGCCTATCCTGAGCCACCCGAAGCCTATCCCTGATCAGTCTAACCTTCTCGGCCGCATCCACCACCATCTCCGGCCCGAGCAACACCCTTTCGCTAACATCGTCCCAAGACAAAGGGGTGCGACATCTCCGTCCGTATAGAGCCTCAAATGGTGACATCTCTATACTGGCCTGATAACTGTTGTTGTAAGCAAACTCTACCAGGTAAAGATGATCCTCCCAAGAACCCCCGAGATCTAAAACGCATGTGCGAAGCATATCCTCCAAGGTCTGGATCGTCCTCTCTGACTGCCCGTCTGTCAAAGGGTGATAAGAGGTACTGAACTTGAGCTGGGTGCCCAAGCTAGTATGCAAACTCCTCCAGAAGTGGGAAGTAAAACGACTATCCCGATATGAAACTATGCTCACCGGAACTCCGTTCAATCTCACTATCTGACGAACATACAGCTCCGCCAGCCTCTCCGCGGATAAACCCACTTTAAAAGGCAAAAAGTGGGCCGATTTGGTCAATCGAACAACAATGATCCAAATCGCATCCTTCCCTCCAGGAGAACATGGAAGTCCGGACACAAAGTCTATGGTGATCTGCTCCCACTTCCACTTGGGAATGGGTAGTGGCTGTAGCAATCCACCTGGTCTCTGCCTCTCGGCCTTCACCTGCTGACATACTAAGCATCGAGATACAAATTCTGTCACCTCGTGCTTCATGCCATACTACCACACGTGCTCCCTCAGGTCTCTATACATCTTGTTGGCTCTAGGATGCATAGCATACTGAGATCGATGTGCCTCCTGAAGAACCTTCTCCCGAAGCACCCCACTCGGAACGCACAGTCTAGCACCATGCCTCAACGACCCATCCTCTGCTAGAGAGAAATCGTCTAACAACCCGGTCTGCACCTGTGCCATGATGCTCCTCAAGACAACATCATCATACTGTGCCGATCTGACTCTGTCCATCAGCTCAGACTGAATCTGTAAGCCCCACATCTGGACCTCCACCCCTGGAACGATCACCTCGATACCCAAGCTATCCAAGTCTGCCAATAGATGATGATCAGTCGTCAGATACATAGCTACTGGATACCTGCTCAAGGCATCTGCAACTACGTTGGCCTTTCCCGGATGATACTACAAAGAGATATCGAAGTCCTTCATCAGCTCAAGCCACCGCCTCCGCCGTATGTTCAACTCCTTCTGAGTGAATACGTACTTCAAACTCTTGTGATCTGTATAGATCTCAACTCGCTCTCCGTACAAGTAGTATTTTCACAGCTTCAAAGTAAAGATGACCGCTGCCAGCTCCAGATCGTGGGTAGGGTAGTTCCTCTCATGAGGACGTAACTGCCTAGATGCATAGGCAATCACCTTCCCGTGCTGCTGAAGTACACAATCTAAACCCCGTCCTGAAGCGTCACTGTAGATCATATAACCACAAGATCCAGATGGAAGCGTCAAGATAGGAGCTGTAGTCAACCTCTTCTTCAGCTCCTCAAAGGCGTCCTGGCACTCCTCGGACCAAACAAACTCCTCGTCCTTCCTGGTAAGTCGGGTCATCGGCTGGGCAATCCTGAAAAAGTCCTGCATGAACTTTCGGTAATAATCTGCCAGACCCAGAAAACTCCGAACCTCTGCTACTGAGCTCGGCGTAGACCAGGACTCCACTGCAGAAATATTCTTCGGATCCACTGAAATCCCCTCGCCAGAGACAACATGGCCTAGGAACTCTACGCGATCCAAGAAGAACTCGCACTTCGACATCTTTCCATACAGCTGCTCCCTCCTGAGAGTATCCAGCACAATTCTCAGGTGCTCCTCGTGCTCCTCTGGCATCTTTGAATAGATGAGAATGTCATCGATGAAGACCACTACGAACTTGTCAAGGTACTAATGGAATACCTTGTTCATCAAGTTCATAAATATCGTCGGGACGTTGGTCAACCCAAATGGCATGACCGTATACTCATACTGGCCATAACGAGTTCGAAATGCAGTCTTCAGAATGTCATCCCGCTTCACCTTCAACTGATGATACCCGGAACGCAAGTCGATCTTTGAGAACACCCTCGCGCCGCTCAACTGGTCGAACAAGTCATCAATCCTTGGCAAAGGATACTTGTTCTTGATAGTAAGGTTGTTGGGCGCCCTGTAATCGATGCACATACGTACCGTACCATCCTTATTTGGGACGAAAAGAACTAGCGCGCCCCAAGGTGAAGAACTAGATCGGATAAAGCCCTTGTCCTGCAGCTCGTCGACCTGTTTCTTCAGCTCCGCTAACTCACTGTTGTTGATTCTATAGACGTGCTGCGAGATAGTCTCAGCGCCCGGCACTAAGTCTATAGAGAACTCAACATCACGATCTGGCGGCATCCCAGGCAACTTCTCGGGAAAGACATCCAAGAACTCAGCAATAAGTGGATGTGGCAACACCGGCCCCGCCAACAAAGCTCCACAAAATCTATCTCCTGGCTCCGCTGCACCTCTAGCGAACTCAAACTTTGGCTCTCCCGGCAGCCTAAACAGAATCCTGCTTCCTGTACAGTCTATGCTAGCATGGTGCATGTTCAACCAGTCCATACCGAGTACCACATCGTAACTCGAAAGTGGCATTACGAGCAAACATGCACTCAGCTCCCGACCTCTCAAAGAAACTCTTTGTCCCTTGTAAATATTATTAACCAGGATGATGTCATTCCCAGTCATAATCTTGCAAGTTGTACCAAGATACTCAGCAATGATATTGTGCCTAAGTGCAAAAGAAACAGACCCAAAACTGTACATAGCACCAGAATCAAACAAGGCTAAAGCAGGAAAAGAATCGAGCAGAACAGAACCTGCGACAACATCTGCTATAGGCTCCATCTCCTCTGCTGCAAGAGCAAAAGCTCTACCTTGAACATTCTTCTGCTGCTGCTGGGTCAGAAGTGGACCCCGCTGCTGAACTACAGGCACTCTAGCTGGTGTCCTCGAAACAGGTGCCCTCTGAGCTGCTCCAGCAACACGGGGGTTCTTAGGATATTCCCGTATCTGATTCCCAGTGGCACCGCAAAAGAGGCACAAACCCAGCCTCCTCCTGCAAAACTCAAAGAGGTGATCGGGCTTCTTGCAGTAGTGGCACGGAGGATCATCCTGCCCCTAATACTGCTGAACCCTCTGGACAGGTGCCTTGGCCTGCACCTACTGCTGATGATGTTGGAACGGCTGATGCTGAAGCTGAGGGCATTTAGCAGCCCCCGTGCTGCTACTGGCCCCTGAAAATAAATCACGATCCCTCTTGGGCTTCAAGCCCCACTCTCTCTCTCTCCACCTTTTGAGCCTCTGCATAGACCTCTGCGTATGTCGCATGGAAGGAAGGGATCAAGATCTTGATATCCTATGTCAATCCCTCCCGGAAGCGCTCTGCTCGGATCACTGGGTCGCTCACCATGTACTCCGCGTATCGGCTCAGCCGGCCGAACTCTGCCGCATACTCCTCCACAGTCATACTGCCCTGCTGCAGGTTCTAAAACTGCCGTACTAGGCCGATCTTGTCTGTAGGAAAAAAATAACTTCTCTCTGAACAGGGCCCGAAACTCAGCCCATGTGTGGCCCTCTCCTGCAAGAGCCGGCTCATTCCGAAACTATGTCCGGGCAACATCTAATAACTACAAGCCAACCGCCTCGACCTTCAGGTCGTCTGTCAGGCGGAGGCCCTCATCTGATGCTCGATATCCTCGAGCCAGTCATCAACATATACAATGCCCTCGATCCTGCTGAAATCCCTCGGACCCATCTTCTTAAAAGCCTGGATGTCTCTGGGATTCTGCTGTTGCGTCTCCCGCTGTGGAGCCCTACGCTCCACCGTAGCCAGGGCCAACCTATGGGCATCCTCCATGTCCTGGCGCATTGCCTCAGTCTGTCTCATCTGTGCCTCATGCTGGGCCCGCTGGGACTCTAGCACCGGTTGAAAGAATGTGAGCATCTGTCCCATCTCTGTAGGTAGAGGAGGCAACGGAGGAATAGCTCCCACCACCGACGAAGGAGTCCCCTGCTGAGGAGAAGGAGGAGTAACGCCCCTGACAGCTCTCGTCGTAGCCCCCGGCACTGTAGGAAGAGCACCCACAGTGACCCCAGGGACATTCATCGAGAGCGCTGGAGGAGTACCCCCGAGAGCCCCTACTGAAGTTCCAACTGCAGGGGAAGTGACTGGAGCTTGTCCACCAGAGGTAGCAGACCTCTCCGTCTTCCCGTGCTCCTCATCGGAAGAATGAGTCATAACCATCCTGGAGACAGATTGAAAGGAAGATATCAATATGGCACAAGAAGGACTATATCAAAGTAGGTCAGCTAGAATACATTAAATCAATATCAAAGGCGGTAAGCAAGATAAGCAAGGAAAGATCCTACTGTGATTGAGTACTCTTAGCCTACCACCTCCTATATGTAACACAGGCTCGTAGTCAACAGTCTAAGACGAGTGCTGCTACGACATCGTACTAATTGCGACTTCAGGACCTGCATGGGCCACCACTAAAAATATGTCACGACAAGCACCCGCTGTAAGAAAACGTGTGCGTAACAACGCCCAGCCCTCACCGTAAAAATGGCATGGAACGCTGTAGGTTTACTACTCTAATAACAGTTTGTATAATAACAAAACATGTCAAGAATATGGTCAACTCCGAACGGAGGACAAGCAATGATAATATATAAGTACGCAATCACAACTCTAAGATGATAAAGTAAATACTGAATGATAAAGACAACACGACAATAAAAAATATAACATGTCCAGTCCAAACACTAAGAATATACAAATCCAAGTCCAAAGTCTCTAATACTAACCAAAAATAATAATAGTCCCAAGAGTAACTGGAGACAAGGTCCAGTACAAAACCTACTCTATCTACATGGTAGGTGGTATCTCGCCCTGCGGTACTGCACACTGCCGATCTAGGGTATCTGTCTCTAAACCTGCTACGTCTGGTGGGTCGTAGTAAGTGCAGTAATAGTCCTCCTATGTATCTGTAATAATTGTCAACATATCCGGTCAGGATGAAACGAGTGCATAAATCTCATAACAGATCTCAAGATAGGATAAAAGCCATAAGACTGTAAATAGAGCATATACAATAAAATTATGGAGTGTACATATATGTAGCATGGCATGGTAAGCTGTAGAGCTAGAGCTAAAACAGGAAGGTAGAACTGATCATGGTATGTACACAAATCAGGGTAAGCCATCTATCCAATGTGTGTGAGTAGTAGTTTCAACTTGTGATCGGCTTGGACACCTGTAAGTAACTGGCCTGGTTAGTCATAAGTGCGGTATATGACTAACACTGTTCGGGATTACGAGATGGATTTGATCACAAGCATACGCTACTACTCCCCCGCCCCCAACTGGTATAATGGATCCAAACAGGACACGTCACTGCACGGGATTCTATGAGAAGGGAGCAAATCTTCTCTAGAATCGGTGACCATATATTGTACAAGAGCTACAAGGGAGCTTGCACAATACATCCCAAGCTAACAAGGAGTAACATCACTTGTCGAGATCCAGGAATACCAATCCGTGAAATCATGTGTCAGGAATAAGTATATCTACACTAAGTACATAAATCATAACAGTTATCATAAACTGGGAAAAGTTATCAGAGAATGTACTCGCTTGTGAAATGATATAATATATCAACTGTATCCAATGCAGCGCCTCGAGTACCTATAGATAACAAGACATATCAATAATATGTTTAGAAAGTAAAGTCAAATCAATTTAAATCCTATTAAGTTATACTAGGTCAAGACAAGTCTAGTTAGGTCAAACCTGGTCATTGGAAAATATTAGAAGTCAACCCAAATCAAAATAGGTCAAAGGTTGACTTATAGTTAACTTTTGGTCAACGGGTCAACTCTGATCAACTCTAGGTCAACCCTAGGTCAATGGTGACTAACAGTTGACTTTTGGTCAACTTTTCAACTCTAATGGAATTTGGGACTAAATTGGGTAAAGTGTTGACCCATGGTTGACTTTTGGTCTAAAAAGTCAACTGTGGTCAACCAAGGTCAAGACTAGGTCAAGGCGACTATTTCTAACCATTGCCAACCCTTACAACCCATATCCAAGTCCATCTTGAACTCCGAAACCCATATCTTGGCCGTAGGCCAATACCTTAAATTTATCCTTTACAAAGATAAATTCCTAACCTAGCCCAATACCAAGTCAGCCTACCTACGCTTGGTATTTCGACCCGTGCTTCCTAGGGTAGCATTATCAACCGCTACACGGCCGATCCTAACCCATGTTAGGGCGTACCCTTGTGTTTGGTCAAATACCTTGACCAATACCAAGGTAAACCCACACCTATTCTCTAACCATATCCAAAACCCATTCCCTCTTACCCCGATTTGATTTCCTACATTTTCTACCCCGTATCCTAGTAACTCTAGTATTCCGATACCAAATAGGCATCCTAGATACCTCATTCTCTAGGATTTGGGTAAATTCCCAATCCTACACTACTACTAACACCACTACTATCCCCATTACAACTCCTCCTACTACTACTCTTCTTTTCCTTCTTCTTATCCTTCTCCTTCTCCTTCCTTCCTTCTCATCTTTCTCCCTATTACTGCTGCTCCTACTGCTGCCTATGCCACTGCTACTGCTGCTATTGCTAGCTGCTGCTGCTGCTATTGCTAGCTGCTGCTGCTACTACTGCAGTAGCTGCTGCTGCTACTGCAGTCTACTTCTCTTCTTCTTCCTCCTCTTCTTCTCCTACCATTTTTTCTTCTACTACTTCTTCCCTTCTCTATATATATCTGTATATCTATCTAACTATCTAGCTATATATATATATATATATATATATATATATATATATATATATATATATCCTCTATATATATATACATATATATATATACTCTATATATATGTAAAACCCACTATCAATATACTACTCCCTTTACTAATCCTATCCTCTAACACACACACACACGCTCAAACTGTCGCGCCCCAGAACCAGAATACTGGAGAGCGGAGGGCAGACACAGCCAGCTATGTATATTGAAATGGGAAACCACCTCGATATACGATCACGGCTGTCTAGAAATATGAGGGTTTACTACAAGCCAACAGTCTCTTATGGTCAAGAACAAGCCTAATGTCTCAATCACGAGCAAGTAAGTAAGGTTGCAAGATGTATGATCATTAAATATACAATAATAAGGCGTCCCAAATATCACATATTCAGCTGATCATGAAGCTAGTCATTACAAAATGTTAGGACTAGCAAGAGTTAGGTCATACATGATCAACCCTAGGATTTGTTAATCATGTTTACAGCCCGTAGGCAGACAGTAAGTAAAAGTGCATCGAACTAACAGGTGCTCGTCGGTTAAACGCCTCAAAAGAATAATTTTACAAATAGAGTGAGCGAAACAAAATAGAAAACCCACTCGTAGCCCGGATTCCGTCTAGTGTTCACCATTGGGCTGGAAGCTTGGTAGATCCTCGGGAGCTGCTCTTTAATCTGGCCACACAAAACCAGCTGGGTCAACCCCAGAAAGAGCAAGTGCCACAAGGGGGCCACGAAATAAGAACAAAAGCCAGCAATCAACACAGAAAATCTAATATTAAAACTAAAATTACGAAAATATATCAGGATGATATACGACGAGATAACCATGGAACTATTCCGATAGCCAGGTTACAACCCGTAAACCAAACAAGGACCGGGGTTGTAACCCTTCATCTGAACAGAGCTTGGTTTCCCACCATTTATCGGCAAGATAAGTAATATAAGTAATCAAGACAGGAAGCAATCTTGCATGGGATCAAGACATGACTAGACTGGTTATACCTCATTCAATCAATCACGGCCAAACAGATCCTACGGCTTACTACTTTAACTAACTAGGGTTATCACAGGCCTAATTACTAACAAGATGCAGTGAGATTGTTCCACAGCCACAAGCCCTGCAGACCATCCAGGCTACCCAGGTCGAAAATTAGGAATTGAATTCAGGTGGGTACATTGTCCAGGGGACAAATGTACCCTTAGGTGACTTAGAGGGTGCAACACGTGACGATGTGCTGGAAATGTGCCCTACTCGACGGCAGGCTACAGATCCCAAGAGCGCCCAGGTAACGGGATTGCCTGTAGCTGTGTCATCTCTTCATGACTACTGTGTTATTCTAGTTATTAACCTTATTCCATTTTAGTAGGTGCTCCTGACCGTAGTACTCAGGAGTCCCATCCTAGACATGATGCAAGACAGGACAAGTGGATTTAACAAGCAAGCAAGAAGAACTACCCACGGTGTCAAGGCAAGTCAAGTTAAGTTATCAAGATAAATCATGTCAGGGTACTTGTTAGGAGTGCGCCACGACGGGCCACTATCATGTCAGGTTGGTCATGTCAGGAGTGCACCACTATGGGTCACTGTCGTGTTATGCTAGATCCTTGTCATACCAGGCCATGTGCAATAGTCATTCCAAACACATTAAGTAAAATCAAGTTCATGACAAAAGGCGTAAGGATATAAAATGGGCGTAAAATATCTAATAAAATATCAAAAGACAGGGCTATGGAAGAGCCAAGCTTAAAGAAATAAGACCAAAACTCCAAGAGCCAATGGGTTAAGCAAGGGGTCAGGGAAGCAGCGTACGAAAATTCACGCACGTTGAAAGAGCTGCGTACGTGAAAAGTCACGCACGCTCAAGGGTGCAGCGTTGGTAAAAAGTCACGCACGCTACAAAGCAGCGTAGGTGAAAGTCACGCACGCTCAAGGAGCAGTGTGTGTGAAAAGTCACGCACGCTCAAGGAGACAGCTGCGTGAAAAGTCACGCACGCTCAAGGAGACAGCTGCGTGAAAAGTCACGCACGCTCAAGAAAGCAGCTGCGTGAAAAGTCACGCAAGCTCAAGGGAGCAGCTGCATGAAAAGTCACGCAAGCTCAAGGAGACACGCTTCCAACAGGAAGCGTACTCAAGTCAGCGTACGCAGCGCTAAAGAGCGCGCGTAGCTCAGTGTGCGTGAGCTAAGAAGCTCTGTACACTACTCACTGTCTTCTCCAAACAGCAAGAACACCATGGCAGAACCCAAAACTTCAAAACAATATAACTTGGTCATCCGAACTCCAAATCCGGATTTCCAAAGTTCCAACTTGGGTGGAAATGAATGCTCTTCCACATGGAAACATCAAAACACAAGGAAAACCAACCAAAAAGGATCAAAACATACAAAATCTGAAAATAGCAATAACTTAGATCTACATCAACAGAGACTCCAAATCATAAAAACCCAAGAACTAATATTGATCTCCATGTCCTAAACTAGCAAATGGACAAAGAAAAGAGGGTCCTCATGTAGTGGCAAGATGCACTTGCCTAGGGTTGGGAGAGTTGTGGAGGAAGGAGAAGAAGAAGAAGAAGGAAATTAATGGTGGAAGTTATGAGGAGAGAGAGTGGTAGGTGGGGGTTATAAAGAGGGGGAGTTGTGGTGTGTTGAAGGTGGAGTGTAGGGCTAGGGTGTTCCAACACATAAAACCGAACCAAACCGAACCATCCCCAATAAAACCGAGCCATGCCAAAACCAAAATACGAGAAATACCAAAATTCTACAAGTTGAGAAAAATAAAAATACATGCCAAAATCTAGATACGAGTATAAATACGAAATACGGGAAATACGGGAAATGAGGGTGACACAAACACACACTCTCATGACACCACCACCATCACCACTCTCCTCTACACACACGAATACATATATATATATATATATATATATATATATATATATATATATATATATATATATATACATACATACCTCTCTAAAAAGGAAAAAACCCAGAATAAAATCCCTAAACTAGGTTTTAGGGAAACCTATAAAAGTTATGGTCAACTTGTAGAGAATGGTCTCCTCTACACTTATTGTGAAGGAATAAATGTAAATGAGGAATTTATGAGGGTTTAAAGAGCATACCTAAATGTAGATCTCTTGAAGAAGAAGGAACTAAAAAAAAAAGAATGAAATGAAGGGAGACAGATGACTTAGGAATGAAGTAAAGAGAGGGGGGATGGCCTATATGTGGCCGGCCATGGGGGTCCCAAATGGGTTTGGGTGGAGACCCATTAGGCCTCCACACCCATTAGACTTGGTTTGGTTTGGTTTGGATTTGGTTTGGTTTGGTTTGGATTTGGTTTGGTTTAACTTCAAAAGGACTAATTAAGCCTCTAAATGACTAGTTAAGCCATGGGAGTATGGTTTATGGTTTCTAGCCTAGTTAGGATGGCATGTGGACCAATACCAGCTAGTATGTGGGTCCTACTAGTGTCCAGACTACCCGGGTCTCCAACTTAAGTCCAAATTGGGTAAAATTCAAACTCAATCTACCAAATCCCTAAAAATCCTATAAAATCAAATAAAATTTCCAAAAATTATAAAACTTAGAAAATGACAAAAATACCCCTAATTCGAGAACTGGGGGTGACAGTCACTCTTTTTCTGCTCATTGAACGATAGGTCTTCATCCTCCCCTCCTCGTACTATCTATGCTTCCTCATGGACCTCCTGCCATTGTGGGGTATCTATGCATAATGCCTCCCGCCACCATTGAACATCATGAGCGGAGAGGTCTGTATCATCCTGCGGAGCAGTGGCAAGCCATTTTTGGCTCGAGGTACATGCAAAAGAAGTCTTCAAAAACCTCTTCTGAGTAGTACTTCGCCCACTGGTCCGCCGTGATACTCCCCTAGCACTTCCTAATGCATCCTTCTGTCGAGACCTTCCAGTCATGCCAGCACAATGTCATACCGTCTCTCCGACCGCCTGGAATACTATCGTATTCCCCACTCCGCTACCATCCATCTGAACTACCTGGTTCGTGACAGCGGATGCATCTGCTATCGAGTCTTTTGTGCCATTAGACACAGCCGTGTGCAGTCCGATGTTAATTTTGATATCCATACCTTGCATGTTATGTGTCATGCAAGTATCCCCTACCCTAGTTGGGATCGAGCCCAAGCTTGAGTCCTCACCCGCTCCATCTCATACTGCAGGGTCCACGATAGAAGAGTCCCCTCCCGCTCTAAGTACTCCCCACTTGCATTCCTTTGGGGGACGCACAAAGCAGTAGCAGAGATGGCACATTAGAGGCACCCATTCATAATCCACCTGCGGCGTGTACACTGCCCCCAATGGCACCTCATACTCCAATAGTCGTAGGAGTTCCTTATCCGCAGAAATCTCAATAAATACTCGTGCATAATCCAATCGAGTCCAATATGAAGTAGCTTCATCAGATTTGATAGGTTTCCCTACCATACTTGCTAGCTTAGTTATCATCCCTATACTCTAGTAGGCAAGCAAAAGTTCAGAAAAACGAATCCAGACAGGAACCGAGTACAACACCTCTCCCTCGCATCGATGATCTTGCGTCCACGCCTTCATGGTGATTAATCTGCCATCAAACATCTATGGTACGCCTTGGAGTACTCTTTCCATATCTTCCTTCATGGCGAACCGAACATAACAGAATCCGTTGCCCCAACGAAGAATTCAATATTTCCTTTGGGGCGCTACACTCGATATTGGCATATGCACGAATCTGCACAAAGAATGGTCTATTTTCCAATACGTACATCACAATCATATTACTCCAATACTCTACAGTCTTCTTGAGGTCTTATTCCGTTAACACAACACGTTCGCTCGTACCAACTTTCTTTGGTGGGGCAAACTTCATGTAGCTCTCGCTTCCTCGCAAATCGAATTTGTAATACCCCGCTTTGTACAGTGCATTATGCTGAGTCATTGACTCGAAGAGTTGTGTTGACCCGAGAAATGCATCGAGTAAGATCGATGCAAGTGTTAAGTTGGCTCGAGAGAAAGCATTGAGTCGATTCGAAGATTCTAAGAAATCGAATCGATGCAACGCATAAGTCCCGTTTGAACAAATATTGATTTTATTTGGTTTTGTGTGCAGGCTATGCTTTTATGCTGAAACATAAGAGGTTCGACATTTTGTCTTATTTACAATGGAGTCCGCAAAACTAAATCATCGTCTTCCAACGGACTGAGGCATAGACACGGTAAGACAAATAGGTCGGATAATTCAACGAGATACGAAGTGCTCGAATGGCTAAGTCAGAAGAGTTAGCCGTACAATAAAGTTATAAAATCGAGCCGTATCGGCTCGACAAAACGATAACACGTATCGGCTTAAGGTGGGACGAATTTGAACATTCTTTGCTACTCTTTCATGCCTAAGTAAAATGAATCATTGTATGCTAAGTTAACCTATCGAGTCTATGGGTGTAGCTCAAAGGACCGAAATCGTAGTACGTGTCGAACACTAGATAGAATAATTGAAATAAAATGTGCATCAAATGCACGAGTTACTATTGAATATCGAAATACCGTAATGACGAACACCTCGGTACGCAAGCCATAGGAACATGGGATAACTGTATCGATGAGTGCCTCAGCGCACAAGTCATTCGTGCCCCCGTGCGTGAATTAGAAGGCTAGAACATTGAAAGACTATTGAGGCGAGTGTCGTAGTGCACGAGCTATGAACATTGAACACTAAGGCATAAGAACATGGAATTACGGTATCGATGCCTGTATCTCATGCAGGACTGGAAGAATAGAGAAAAAATGTGTCAAGGCATGTGTATTTGCATGAAAATTATAAAAGATAGCTTCATTACGAAGAGAACAATTATGGCATGAATGTGACAGAACTGTCGAATGTGGTACGGTACCTTGGAAATGTTCGGGGCCTTCCTGGCGTTCGTTTGATGAACATTGAGTTGGGGCATGGTGCCATTGAATATTGAAAGGAAGAATGAAATTGTACAAATAAAGAGTAAGAACATTGAAAGAAAGAAAAATATGAGATGATGCCAAGTCTGAGTGTCGGACTCAAAACTATGTTTGGTTGTATAAGTTTGATGCACGTTACATGGTCGAATGGACTTGAGATATTTCCTGTGCATGGGTGTGATGATTCCCTCGAACGAGTTATTGGTTGCGGCACCAGGACTGTTCGGTCTAGGAGGGATATGAATCATTGTCGGTGCACATCTTTTGAGCATGACTTACGATTTGCTACTAATGTAATAAGCCACAATTGGTGGTAAGTTTGTATCCTTCAGATACTTGAGGCTAGCAACCTGTATGGGGAGGACGTCGGGTTATCCAATTTGAGAAAAGAAAAGAAAAGTAAAAAAAGGAAAAGAAAAGAAAAGAAAAATATGGTAGAGTTCTATTTTGGCGCGAATACGCCAATGACCTTCATATAATTAAGGAACGATAGGTTAAAAGTATAGGCACACGGAGATCATGCACAAGATCACTTATAACATGACAGAGAAAGATGGTAGGCGTATTCACCTTGCGTCGGTGCAAGGGCGAGTGCGTCAATATTGGTAAGAAGTCACGAAACAACATGAGAGTGCTATTAGTTGCCTGCTTGCTTATGTGAATCATCGATAACATGTTTGCCATAAAATAACATACTTGCCATGAAATAACATGCTTTATTGCTTTTGAATATGCCATAAAACTGATCCTAAGGAGAACATAGAAAGAAAACTAAATTTTATGCTGCATAAATCAATACCTTACTTAATGTCAGTTTAGTAAGGTGGGTCTTTGATTAGTACAGCGAGGATGAAAGTACTAATCCCCCACTAGATTGCTCGCAGGTTCAGGATATGTTCTGCTGGTGGCGGAGTTTCGCTTCAATGCGATGAGGCATGGAATGTCGTAGCGAATTGAGGCGTGCGACCGTATTGACGCTCGAACTTGCAACAAGATTGATGCGGCCGAGATATAGAAGGTATGATGTATGGAACGGTGAAATCCTTTTTGGGCAAGAAAGAACTTGAGTGTTGTAGCCAATCTGGAAAATTCAGTTGGGCTATTAAAAGCCTTTGTAACCTCAGTTCAATTATCAATAAAGAGAATTGTTTCGTACACTCTATTTTCTTCTGCTTATAATATCAAATCAAAGATAACTATTTGCACTACAAGAAATAAGGATGTCTTACAACGGTCAGAAACTATTACAAAATCAATAAAAACCATTGTGAAATCAATCTGCAATGAATATTGGAACCACTGTAAAAACGAGCGTTGTAGATTCCTCTTGCAACGGTTAGAAGGAATATTTATAACAGTTCAATAAAATGTTACAAATAACATATTATGTAATATGTCCGACATTAATGCGTAACGATTACATGGCGTTGTTAATAGTTTATTTTGTAACAAGTAACCAATGGTTGTAGCAATTGGGTAATGCACAACGATTACGAATTGTTGCCTAAGTGTTTCTTGCAACGAATAAAATTCGTTGCGGATGATAAGCAACAGGCAAAAACCATTACAAATGATCTATAAGACAACGATTAAGTAATGGTTAAATGAATAAGCAACAATGTGAGAAACCATTGCTAAAATAATAAATATGCAACAGTTTTGAACTGAAACAGGTTTAGGACCTGTTTAGAGTAATCTGCAAAGGTTATATTCAAGTAATCTGCAACAGGTTTAGGACCTATTTAGAGTAGAATAAATTGACAACGGTTATAAAAGGATATTACAACGGTTTGTAGATATGACCAAAAATCATTATGGGTATTTGCAACCGTTTTTGTTTTGTTTTTGCAACTCTTGCAAAACCCTTACAACGAATTTTGTTTTATTTTCTAAATTTAATCTTTGGTCATTATTTTCCTCAATATACATTAGACACCAACCTGTAAAATTAAATAGAAATGATATTACTATTATTCAAACCATCATTGATCCAAAATGGATCAGATTCATCATTCTCATAATATAAATTATACTTCAGTTAACAAAGAAGCATCAACCAAGCATCCAGCCGTCTTTAAGACAAATTATTTGTTAAATAGCTATACGAAAGGATCAATTTTTATCTCTCTTCTAGTCCAACTTCATCCTGATCTTCATTGGATTACAAACAAAATATAATAATACCCTTTAATGCAATCTCAATGGCATGTTGGAAAAAAATTTATGTGATTGTGACCATCTCGGTAGCAACTCAGGCCATTTTAGTCGAGGTATGAGCTGAGATTGTGACGGCATTTAGATTTTTGTTGTCCAGCTTGAGAGCTTCCTCTAAAACCATATTTTTGTCCAACTTGAGAGCTTCCTCCAGAAGCACTTTGTTGTCCAATTGCTGCAGTTGCATATATTTCTTTAGATCCACCTTGACATCGTTCTTGGGAGCTTCCTCTAGAACCATTAGCTTTTGATACTTTTTTTTCCTTTTCCATTGTTAAACCTACAAAATTAAGAAAACACAACTCTGAATATAGTGAAAGAAAACCTCATAAAGTACTAAAATTTATTGCAAGCTTTTATACAAACAAAAACAAGTGACACTGAATGGTCCTTTAATCTTGAAATGTATTTCTTTAGGTGAATTAGTATATATTTATGCTTTTCACTTAATTTGAAATGTAACTATATTTTTTTTTAAAAATGTAACTATATTGAGATCCTTGATTGTTTAATTTGATTAATTTCTCTTAGTGCCAAAATTTAGGTACACTTGCAAGGGATGTGGGAAGCATGCTCCACAAGAGAAGTTAGAACCTACAGTTCTCAAATTTTGATACAAAAATAAAATTTAAAAAACATAATCTTGCATCGAAGCAAAGAGATCATATTAATGCTAACAAATACTCACCATCACTACAATGGTTGGATTTTCACAATTGCTACTGCAACATTTGTTTGTGCAACATGTCAATACATGAGTGCCATTTTCACATATAAATCTTCCTTATAACCCTCTAGAGGCATGGATGTAGAAGATTTTATTCATTATCCATATCTTAGAGGCATCATATATATCCTCCCTTACTAAAAACATAACCCCAACTATCTAGTTATGGCATCAAGTCAAATAATGAGGACAGGACCTCAAGATAGAAAATTTTTACTTCAATCTTATACAATGTTTCTTTTCCAGAAGTATTCAAGTATAGCTTAACAAGCTTCAAGTTAGTTCACTCACAAAAATAAATGAACTGTCAAGGAGTTCCCACTCCCAAAATATATCTAAGAGCAAATTAATACCAAAAACAAGAATATTGATTCCAACCAATTAAAAATCCGACATGATTGTCTTTTAAACATGGTGACATGATTCTCTTTTGAAGTAATACAATAAACAATAATATATAGGGTTTGCATTAAATACACCTATCTTGTTGTTTCCATATGCTAATTTGCTTCTCTCACCCGCTAAGGGACTGGCTATAAGACTGGCTAAACCCAACTTTATGAAAAGTTTAATTAAGATGAACAGCCCCTCTTGATTAGTGATGACAATCATTAAAAACTCAATACTTTTGTCATCAAGAGACATTAATGATAAGTAGTTATACTAATTCAAGTTCCTAATTGTACAAACCTACCGAGACAATTTATCATGCATTTGAGATTATATAAACAAGCACATGACATCATGTCTCTATAAAAATATCAAATATATCAACAAGGCCATCTATAAATGTAACTTTCTAAGACTAAATTAGGACTTTAGAGAATGACAGTAAGATGAGCATTTACTTCAAGCAAAAAGTATTGTTGCCATCATTTCATATTTCCAATGGCAATGCACTCATAAACTAATGTACTAAGACCGTAAATATTTTGATAGTAGAGTATGTCAATTACCAGAAGGTGTAGTAGCAATGTGTTGCTAGTTAAATCATATATAGAGCGAAGCATGCAACATTTCATGTAGTTTGGTGACATTTGTTTTGATATGGCTGAAGTCCTACTTCAGTGCACTATTTATAAGATAAAAAGATCCCTTAGTCTTTGTTTAACCCCAATATAGATGTACCCAAGGTCTAAAGTATAAATGTTAGGTAAATTGCAAACTTAATAAATTGATTGCTTAAAGAACCTGCATACTCTTAAAAAGGCAAAAAGACTAATAAAGCTATAGCATCATGACAATTCAGTGATGAACATAACATCTGACATATTAAGGAATGTTTAAATGGAAGGATACACTCCTTCAGACCTATTCTAGATTTAAAATCACACTTTTGATGCTGAACAGAGCATCTGACATCTATGTAAATAGTAGATGGCAATCTATGTAAATAGTAGAAGGCGATCTAGTGATTCATCACATAAAATCACATCCTAGGTGCTGAACAGAACATCTGACATTCTATTTGTATATAAATAGTAGAAAAAAATCTAGTGATTTAAAATAACATTCCTTCAGACTTGTGTTTCCTCTTGTCCTAGGTCTATTACGTTTTTTCTGGGATCTAAGTCTCAGTGTATTATAATTTTATGATATATAGTATGTTATTACTTGTTTGCTTTAGACAGTAAGCTACATTTTTCAACATTTTCAACTGAATATCTTTAATCACATTTCAAACTTATTGGTGGGTTTTGTTCAAGCTATCTGATTATATTTTAGAGATATTGTATAGGAAGTTCAATTCAGACTTGTTGAAAATCTTCAATCACAATTCAAACTTTAGGGCACAAAATCTATCAATAATGAATCATCAAGATCGCCAACCATGTTTCTATGCCGGATCACAAAATTGATGTCATATTCTTCCACAAAGTAGTAAACGACTTGCCACAAAAACATAAAGCCAATTATTTAATAAGAAGGCATATTTTATCGATAGAATAGTTTTAAGTCTATAGAGAAAAGGGAGCAACCTGCAATAGTGGACGAGTGGTCGCGATAGAGGAGGAGGCAGAGTCTCTTTCTCCTCAACATTCTCATCTTGCTAACAAATGAGTAACAAACAACAATAAATTTTCAATGCCAATAAACTAAAATTTAAATTTTAAAAACACCAAGATTTTAAAATTTTGCATCCTGAGATTTCAACCACCTACCATCGCTTAAGGGTCCAGCGTCACAAAAGAAAACACCTCATCTGTGTCTGGTTCGACCTGAATAAATAAAAAATCTCTCAAAGTCACAAAGAATCCCAAAAAACATAAACAACACACACTTCAAAAACCAGTTTCATTTGTGTTGCATCATGCCGAATACGTATTGACACAGACATAGACGTAAACATAAACACAGACACGGATATTCCAGCATACACAACAAGAAAGTAGATGGTGTGCACATTGTGTCGTGTCGTATTCGAGTCCATACAAAGTTTCTAAAAACTTACATGTTTGTTACAAGTAATAACTTTCAGTTATAATGTTTCAGTTAGTGCTACCTTCAACTGGACATTGATAAAATGACAAAGGATCTTGGAGGGAAGATTGTAGACAGGCATCTACTGGTTCGAGAACTGATTTGTTGCTGCCGCCACCAGAACAAAATAACCATATTGAGAAAATACAGAATTAAAAATTAAAAATATATAAAAAAGAAAGCATAAAGACTTGAAGAAACTAGAAGATTTTTACCTGCTCTATGTAATAATCCTCAATTACTCGCTTTAAAAATAATCAACCCATTTTGTCGAATAGCACCAGTGCCTCGACCAAACAACCAGACTTGCATAGCCCATTAATGAAACTAGTAAAAGTTAATGGTCGATGAGATATTCCTCTCGTGCATTTTGTTGAATAGGTTCTAGGCATCATCAGGATGCCCATTCTTAACAACCCATCAAATAATATGCATGAGAACTAGAAAGAAGGAAACAAATAGGCGAATTCATAGAGACACATACACCACACCACCCCTTCTCAGTTATTGCAATAATATGCAGAGGGAAATTGGTGGAGGTTTTATTGAACCAGAGAGTCTCAATGATCTTCGAGATCGTGGAGCTTGTTGAAGAGGTGGCGGGCGTCGACGGAGAACCAAGGAGGGCAGTTGAAGGCCCACTGTGGATCTTCTTGTACATGTTGAAAGAGTGAGAAAGATTTGGTGTCGTGTGATAGGGTTTCGAATTGGCGGGAGAAAATTTGGAAAACATTTCCCTTTCCACAAATTTTATTGGGACGGAACCAATAAAGCATTCCCAAGAAAAATAATTTTCAGTCTTAAATAATAAGGTATACTATTAGCTTTCATTTACAAATTTATTATGTATAATATTATATTTTATTGCAAAATAATTAATTATTTTAAGTATTAATCTTTTAGTACTTTTCAATGTACTAATAGTGTCACCCATAAAGTTCTTTTTTTAGTGAATTTTTTTATCAAACCATACTATTAATTAAAATATAATATTGAATTTGCAACCGTCATAAATAAACTATTGTGAGATCAATATCTTGCAATGGTTGCTTGTTCTGTCGACAATAGTTATCACAAACATTGTCATTTAACAAAACATTTGCAACTAGTTGTAAAAATTGTTGCACAATCATCACAAGTAATAAGCTCATTCGCAACATGTTACGAAAAGTGTTGCGCAACTGATGCTAATAGTGAGCCTTTTTTTATAAGGCTTAATGTAATTATTGCAAAATATTAACAAATTTGAAACAATTATTTAAAACCCTTATATAATCGTTGCACATTCAGCTCACTTTAACAACGCTTTTATAAAATCGTTGTTTTACCGTTGTAAAAAATAAAAATATTTAGCAAGCATTTATTAACCGTTGTAAAAGGTGTATTAAGCAACTGTAAACCTTCAACCGCTACGAATATATTTAATTTAGAAACGATTATTTTAACCGTTACTAGACCGTTGCAAATTATAGTTCCAGCAACACAGATATAACCGTTGCACTAAAACTATTGCAAAACAGGGGTAATTCTTGTATTATTGAGATCTTTTCATCTTGCCTTGTACGAGTGCAACTCCAGACTCGTATGACATCACGCCCCAGCGAGGACGATGATTCGGTAAAATCAATACGAGGACGCGCAATTTTCTGGGTCGGGGTGTGACAAATTGGTATCAGAGCTCTAGGTTCAATTTTCTCAGGACGCTTGCTTCATTTTAATTCCAAAAAGTTGCCCACCACAATCGAATCACTCTTGACTCTACTCGATGCAGCACTGGATGTTCCATACAATAAGTTTAATACAAATCATGTAATTTTGTCGCATGTGTTTTGGAAATTATGTGATATTTACTGAGAAAGTCATGAAATATTGATTGCATTGAGTGCAACGAGCCGTGAAATATTTGTTGCTGTAAGTGCAATAAGTCGCGAGATGTGAATTCAAAGGTTTGTTGCCACAAGTGCAACACGTCATGAATTATGAATTGAGATGTTTTTTGTTTCAATGCAACGATCGATATGAGAAATGTTGGTTGCATCGATACAATAAAAGTCATGGGATTTTGCTACATTAATTGCAACGAGTTGATTGTGAATGATGCGTTGCAATGAACATGAAAGTTGATATTGAATTTGTTGAACAGATTCGAGCATTAGCTTTGAATGTCAAAAATAAATCATTGTACGAAGTACAACGGATGGGACTAAAATCGTAAGTCGTTGAGAACGAATCATTCGTTTGTGCACCGAACTTGTGTTGGCAAATGAATACATTGACCGAATTGTGTCAAATTTTGATTAATCAAAAGCTACGGTTGTGATTGTTAGTCCCGGGGCTTGATCAAAGATGAAAAATAGATACAATCGAGATCTGAGATGTCACACAAAACTTTGCAGTGATCAAACTCAAGATCTACGATGGTACAATAAATCAAATAGCCAAATTACAATCTGAAGAAGGGAAAAAGAGAAGAGAAGATCTCTCGTTCTTTCTTGCAAACGAGTTGCAATTGGGACAGAACGAGTTACAATAAAACTAGAGAGAGATAAGAAGAAGAACAATACTGGGGTGTCAAAACACCGTTGCTCAAAGCAAGATTTGCCCCACACGATCTGCTTCCAGGAACCAGCAAGTTGAAGAACTTATGGAACGCTCGAAGTCACCTCTGTTCAGACTCCTCAGATGGACTTGCAATGGCGGCAGCAACTCTCTCTCTTTCTTTCTCCTTTTCTGACTTATAATTTCGTAGTAGTCACAAAGGAGGTCGGAAGAGAGTATATATAGAGAGAGGGTGGAAACCCTAGCTGCCTCTTCAGTTATGGAAAGATTGAATCAAATCCCAAAAGATAGCAACGAGATTTAATTCAAATCCCACGAAATTAATTCAAATCCCACAAAGATAGGATCTGAATTAATTCAAATCCCACAAAGATAGGATCTGATTTAATCGCATTGATTCAGCCTTTCCATTACTGATTTGAATCTGCACAGTCAGCGGATCCCTCCATACGGCAGCAGCAGCAGCCTGGCAGCATGTGCCTAATGGCCGCTTGGACCGCATGAGCCGCATGGACCGCATGAGCCTCATGGACCGCATGGACCGCTTGGTACGTATAGACTGCATGGACCATATGGGCCGCATGGACCGCATGGACCGCATGTGCCGTATGAGCCGCATGGCCGCATGAACCGCATGAGGCCGCATGTGCCGCATGAGGCGCATGAGGCCGCATATGAGCCGCATGCCGCATAAGACCGCATGACTGCTAACGTGCTAAGTACAAAGTGCGCCAACAAAATGCCACATTACGCCTCATGAGCCCATGAGCCCGAGTCCGAGTCTGAGTCCGAGTCCGAGTCCGAGTCCGAGTCGCTAAGCCCCTTTGGGGCTTAGCTCCAAATGGAATTAATCCAAGAGAATGACAAAAGCATTAATGCTTAATCCTTGGAGCCTTATTCTTACCTCCTAGTAAAATCACCCACATGGTTCCCTCCTTAGGGTCACCACCCCATGTGCATCTCTCAACAACACACCCAAGTATATATGTTGAGATAACTCATGGTGCATTTCCGATGTGGGACTAAAATTTACAAGGCATGTTGAGAGCAAGCTCTCTCCATATAAAGAAAGCACCAACAATCCCCCACATATCCCAACATATATATGTGTCCAGGGTTGAGCGTTCCCCACAGTAACTGTCCATTTTGCATTAGGATAGATATCGCTGACGACTTGAATCTTTCCGCATGGGTTAAATAACAGTATGATACAAGAATGGACTACGCCTTGAATTCTGTACCATAATTGTAATTCTTTCTACTCACAAAGTGTAGTTACGTGTGCTTCTGGCTGTACATTAAAGGCCCTGTGCCAGCCTGGTTTCAGTGTATAATTTTAGGCGTCTACAAGTTTACCCTCAAGAGACGGCCTGATATCTCTTTCCATACACTATAGGTGAGTTCTTTATTAAAGAGATATGGCATGAAGCCTTGCGCTTCCTTGCGGTGCTACGCCGCTATGACATGGCCTGAAGCCGAGGAATTACCCCTACCTGGGAACCTCATCGTAGTGTCTTACTACTGTAGCATGAGGTCACAAGCCTCTTTGTAGTGCCAAATTACCCAACATGAAGCCTAAGGCTTCCTTGCGGTGTTACGCCGCAACGACATGGCTTGCAATACCGAGCCTTTACCCCTACCTAGGTACCTCATCGTGGTATCATGCCACTGTAACATGGGGCCATCCTCCCCTTTGTAGTGTTGTCTACAACTCTTTAATTACGTCATACAACATTAGGCTACCTGTCTATTTGCGGTGCTACGCCGCTGTGACTTGGCTTACAAAGCTGAGGCATTACCCCTACCTGGGAACCTCATGGTGGAGTCACCCCACTGTAGTATGGAGTTTCACTCCTTGTAGTACTGCTCTACCGTGCTTTCTGTAAAGCACAACAGGCATTCACTCTGCCTGAGAACTCATTAAGGCGTTTAAGCCAACCTTCCACAGGATCTGTTTTTTTTGCAGAAAAATACATAGTAGACAACAGTGGTTATGGGTCCGTATCCCTTCCATGTTCCAGAGAACAAGTACCCACTGTTACCTGATAGTTTCCCAGTCAGTGATCCTCCTTTGAACCAAAAGTTAGACGCCTAGTAGATTTCTCTTTGAACTAATAGCATAAAACTTTATGGTAGGATTACAAAGACACACTATCAGAATGCCTTCAAGCCCATTTTACAAGCTGTGTCATCGACCAACTGGCGCTTGAGGCCCTTTGTGAATGGATCTGCCAGGTTCTCCGACTCCGTACATCAACCACTGCAATTACACCTCTTTTGATAAGATCGTGTATTGCCCTGTACTTCAACCGCACAGTCCTCTTCTTCCCGTTGAAGAGGTCATTTGATGCCACCGCCGCAGTCGCCTGGTTGTCACAGTATATCGGTATCACCAGTATCTGAGCCCCAACCACTGGAAGATCATACATGAGCTTCCGAAGCCATTCTGCTTCATCTACTGCAGTTTTAAGTGCATAGAATTCAGATTCCATAGAGGAACGAGAGAGTATAGTCTGCTTCTTCGACTTCCACGATATAGCAGCTCCACCCAAGGAAAAGACATATCCACCTGTGAATCTTTCGCTTTCTATCTCTGAACACCAGCTAGCATCACTGAAGCCTTCTACTACTGTCGGATACCCGTTATAGTGCAGTGCATATGTCTGAGTTTTCTTGAGATATCTCATCACCTGCTTCACAGCTTTCCAGTGCTCAACCCCTGGGTTGCTTGTGAACCGACTCAGCATTCTCACGGCGAAAGCTATGTCAGGCCTTGTGGCAGTGGTTGCGTACATCAAACTTCCGATAACGCTAGAATACTCCAGCTGCCTGACGCTTTCCCTTAAATTTGGCTTCAGCTTCTGATCATACCTGTATGGCGTATCGATCCCTGGAAGATCCTTATACCCATAGCATGTAAGCATCATCTCAATGTAGTGAGATTGTGACAGCGCTATTCCAGTGTCTGTCCGGATGATCTTTATGTCCAAGATGACATCTGCATCCCCCAAGTCCTTCATACTGAACTTGGTTGAGAGGAACTTCTTTGTCTCTGTGACACAGCCTATATCCGTACCTAGGATTAGCATGTCGTCCACATACAGACAAACGATGACTCCTCTTCCATCAGCGAACTTTGTGTGAACACATTTGTCCGTCTCGCTGACTCTGTAGCCGTTTGACCTAATAACTTTGTCAAACTTCTCATGCCACATCTTGGGAGCTTGCTTCAAACCATACAATGATTTCACCAACTTGCAGACTTTGTCTTCAAGACCTTTGACGACAAATCCATCTGGCTGTTGCATGTAAATCTCTTTCGTCAGCTCCCCATTCAGGAATACAGTCTTTACATCCATTTGATGTATCACCAACTTATGTATAGCTGCTAGAGCGATTAACATCCTGGTGGTGGTCATCCGAGCTACTGGAGCATACGTGTCAAAGTAGTCTATCCCCTGTTTCTGAGAAAATCCCTTGGCTACCAGCCTGGCCTTGAACTTGTCAATAGTTCCATCTGCCTTCATCTTCTTCTTGAAGATCCATTTACATCCGATGGGCTTCTCTCCTTCAGGTAGATCTACCAACACCCATGTGTTATTGGAGGTGATAGAGTCAAACTCGTCATTCACTGCCTCCTTCCAGAAGATAGCATCTCTGGTCTTCATCGCCTCATCATAGGTAAGCGGATCTGCTTCCACATGATAGGTGACAAAGTCATCTCCGAAATCTTTCCGTCTCCTCGCTCGCTTAGCTGACGGCTCTGCGAGTTCTGGTACAAGAGTTGTTTCCTCAACAACAGCTTCTTCTTGGACTACTGGCCCATATAAGATTTCAATCTCATTTGCACCTACATTATTTTCCGAAATGTTCGAAAGAACAATATTTTTGTCTTTTGCAAACTTGTCTTCAAAGTATTCAGCATCGCGAGATTCGATGATATGATTTGACTCAATATTAAGAAATCTCCTAGCATCACTTTTCTCGGTATACCCCAAGAAGATCGCCTTCGTAGTCCTTGTCCCTAGCTTCTGAATCTTCAGATCTGGGAGCTTCACATACGCCAGACACCCCCACACTCGAATGACATTCAAGTTTGGTCTGACTTTGAACCAGAGTTCATGAGGAATTATGTCCGAAGTTGCATATGGCACTCTATTTAGAATAAAAGTGGCCGTCAATGCAGCTTCTCCCCAGTAGCATTTAGGAAGACCCGCGGTTAGCAGTATTGAGTTCATCATTTCTGTCAACGTTCTGTTCTTCCTCTCCGCTACTCCGTTGGATTGAGGAGAATATGGAGCAGTTGTCTCACATATAATTCCATGTTCTTTGCAGAACGATACGAATTCATGAGACCTGTACTCCCCACTTCGATCACTCCTTAACCTCTTGAGTTGTTGTCCAGTCTGCCGTTCAACTTCGGCCCTGAACTCTCTGAACTTCTCGAAAGCTTCGTCTTTAGACTTGAGTAAGTAGATGAACGTGTATTTTGAGAAGTCGTCAATGAAGGTTATGAAATACTTCATCCCGGCCTTCGTGGAGAAATGTTTGAAGTCACAAATATCGGAGTGCACCAACTCCAGAAGATCTGTGCTTCAATTGACCCGATGAAAGGGTTTCCTTGTGATCTTCGTCTGAGCACACACTTCACACTTCTCCACCTTACCCCCACATTTAGAGATAATTCCTAGACTAGACATTTTGTTAATTCTTTTATAATGAACATGTCCTAGTCTATTATGCCACAACTCAAGAGAATAATCAGAAAAAGCAACTGCATTAATGTCTTCAAACTGGTTGACAAGCTGAATTTTAAACATTCCTTCGGTTTGATAAGCCTTCCCGAAGTATGTTCCTTTCTTGGACATCACCATATGACCAGCATTGATGTCCATCCTCAAGCCTGCTTTGTAGAGCAGGCTCCCAGAGATCAGGTTCTTGGCAATCGCCGGAACATGCTTCACACCTTGAAGCGTCAGAATGTTCTCAGAAGTGAGTTTCAGTTCCACGGTCCCGATCCCCAGAACTTCATCTTGGGCCTGGTTCGCCATGACAACCTTCTCAGATATTGGCTGGTACGTGACGAACCATTCCTTGCCAGAACAGACATGGCAAGTCGCACTAGTGTCTATCCACCAGTCAGAGTCAACCCCCACATTTGTGACCTGTGCGATCATAGCAACAAAGTTAGAAACCAATGAAACCTTATTAGGCTTACCTTTCTCTGATTGTTTAGGCTTAGATCTGCATTCACTCTTGTAGTGGCCTTTCTTGCCACAATTGTAACAAGTCACGTGGGACTTAGTCTTTTGTTGCTTGAAAGAAGGACCCTTCACTTTTAGATTAGTGAAGTCCTTATTCTTGGGATGAGAAGCTGCCTACTTCCCCTTGGGATCTCTCGTCTGCACAAGATTGGCTTTAGCCAACTGTTTGGACAGAGTGTCCACCTTCTGTTGGGAACGCATCTCGTCCTCAACATAGATCTCTTGCAGTAGATCTCCCAAGCTAATGTCTAGCTTTTTCTGTGCATCCTTGCATAGAAGGTACTCCATCCAGCAGGAAGTTTTGAGACGATCCCTCCGACGACAAACTTGTCGGGAAGGGGCATCTCTTCGTCTTCCAGTTTCTGACGCAGCTTCAGAAATTCCTTCACCTTTGGCAGTATGGACTTTTCGTCCTCAAAGAGCAAATTGTGATATTTTTCAACCACAAACATTTTGCTCCTGTTCTTGTCTTCTTCATACAGATTTTCCACAGACTCTCATATGTCTCTGGCAAGTTCCTTCTTCGAGTAGGATTCTGCCAGGGAGTCCTCCATAGCAATCAGGATGAGAAGCCTGTAGATGCTATTTTCCCTTCTCCACTTGGCCTGGAGTTTGGTAGCCGCGTTGATTGCGGCAGTAGATCCAGTGTCTGGAACAGAGGGTTCTTCCTCTAACAGAACATGATCAACGTCTTTCAGTTGAAGAGTCAGGTAAACCTTTCTCTTCCAGACTTGATAGTGCTCTCCATCGAACTTTTCCAACTTGCAGAAGTCCGATTGGAGGAGCGAAGCATTAATATTTTCCATCTACACGGATCTTGCTTTGAGATTGTTAGTCCCGGGGCTTGATCAAAGATGAAAAACAGATGCAATCGAGATCTGAGATGTCACACAAAACTTTGTAGTGATCAAACTCAAGATCTACGATGGTACAACAAATCAAATAGCCAAATTACAATCTGAAGGAGGAAAAAAGAGAAGAGAAGATCTCTCGTTCTTCCTTGCAAACGAGTTACAATTGGGACAGAACGAGTTACAATAAAACTAGAGAGAGATAAGAAGAAGAACAATGCTGGGGTGTCAAAACACCGTTGTTCAAAGCAAGATTCGCCCCATACGATCTGCTTCTAGGAACCAGCAAGTTGAAGAACTTGTGGAATGCTTGAAGTCACCTTTGTTCAGACTCCTCGGATGGACTTGCAATGGCGGTAGCAACTCTCTCTCTCTTTCTCCTTTTCTGACTTGTAATTTCGTAGTAGTCACAAAGGAGGCCGGAAGAAAGTATATATAGAGAGAGGGTGGAAACCCTAGGCGCCTCTTCAGTTATGGAAAGATTGAATCAAATCTCAAAAGATAGCAACGAGATTTAATTCAAATCCCACAAAATTAATTCAAATCCTACAAAGATAGGATCTGAATTAATTCAAATCCCACAAAGATAGGATCTGATTTAATCGTATTGATTCAGCCTTTCCATTACTGATTTGAATCTGCACAGTCAGTGGATCCCTCCATGCGGCAGCAGCAGCAGCCTGGCCGCATGAGCCTAATGGCCGCTTGGACCGCATGAGCCGCATGGACCGCATAGACCGCATGGACCGCATGAGCCGCATGGACCGCACGGTCCGCATGGTCCACATGGACCGCATGGACCGCATGGACCGCATGTGCCACATGTACCGCTTGAGCCACATGGCCGCATGAGCCACATGAGGACACATATGCAAAGTGTGCCAATAAAATACCACATTACGCCTCATGAGCCCATGAGCCCGAGTCCAAGTCCGAGTCCGAGTCCGAGTCGCTAAGCCCCTTTGGAGCTTAGCTCCAAATAGAAATAATCCAAGATAATGACAAAAGCATTAATGCTTAATCCTTGGAGCCTTATTCTTACCTCCTTGTAAAATCACCCACATGGTTCCCTCCTTAGGGTCACCACCCCATGTGCATCTCTCAACAACACACCCAAGTATATATGTTGAGATAACTCATGGTGCATTTCCGATGTGGGACTAAAATTTACAAGGCATATTGAGAGCAAGCTTTCTCCATGTAAAGAACGCACCAACAGTGATCGGCATTATCACTGCAAAAATTGTGAGTCAGAATAGATTGTTGGTTCATATAGAGTATGAAGCGAAGGAAACAACTTGATTTTCGAACAGTATATGCCATACCACCTATGGGATGAATGACTCGAATTTTGACTGGTATATGCTATACCACTTATGTAATGAGTTGCATTGACACGTCATAAGAATTTATGAAAGACTTGTCCGCAAAGGACGGGATAGTACCGAGACTCGAATAAAAATTTGTATGACAGTATGTTGATGCAAGTGTTCTTCGATAATCGGTTGGAACGATAGGATGGGGACTCATATCATTGAATGATCCTTCGGGCAAAAATTTAACAGTCGTTCAAATGACCGGGACTAGTGAAACGATTTTGCTTCGAGACATTAATCGAATCGGCAGGATAGGAAACTTGAAACATTATAAACGACTCGTATGACTTGCGAGCTCGATGAAAATATTAGTCGATGCGAATGGTAATCGAAATGCACGAATTGCAAACTCAATAGAATGTTGGTCAATATGAATTGTATCCGGATCACGCAAACAGTGACTCGGTGAAAAATTTGGTTGGTACGGGTAGTCGTACCTACGAAAATAGTTGGTTACGTTACGACGAAACTCATTTGAGTACGATTGAAACGCCTAAAACTTAGAGGGCGCGATCATATAACTCGAGGGTTCGATGTTGGATAATCGGTAATCAGTTACGCAATCGAAGTATAGCGGGATGCGACGAATCAGAAAAATGATTTGATGCGTATAGAAAAGTTCATTGAGAACTTGGATGTATGCGATGCGAGCTAAGTCGATGTTGATATAGATTCAAAGTTGATCCTCGCGCTATCAAAATTGATATGACCTATCGAAATTGATACGCAAGAAAACGTAAGCACGATGTGAGAATACAAATGGGATGGACCTACGATATCAAAAAATTTATAAATAGCAATACGAGAAAGTCGAACTGATTGATCGTAAACTTTGTGATTTATTAGGGCGAGACTGTAAAGTCATCGACGATTGTTTCGATGTGTATAGCATCTCGGGTGTCAACCGTGGGTAGAAAGGCTCGAACTCAAACGAGTAGATGTTTTGTGAATTAAAAAATTATCGACGGTAGTGCATGAATTATTCGGAGGATAGTTACGCATCAGTTGCGCCGATAGAAATAGTTTTGTCCAAATTTGGGTTAGTCCCATAGAAATGGTCGAAACGTAATTTGGCTCCAAAATAATATAGCGTGGTTCATAGTAATTGTCCTTCGTTAATGATCCATAATTATCGAGCGTAGCTTCGGGACAGCTGACCCTAGAAGACTTGACTGCCCAATCAAAGTGAATGTTGCAGACCCGTAAGATGACCCATGCGATGTCGCATATGGAATTGCGTTGAGAATAAATAAAATATGGTGCGTGTTGATGATAAGTCTAGGCGATCGATTGATTATTTCGGGAATTGATGGAACGGCTTCAGTCGAGAATAAAAATAGTCAAATTTTGAGAATTGGTCGGATGAATGCTTAAATGATTATGTTGGTCGATGATCGAATAGGAAGTCATAAATGAACTTAACGATACGAATAGGCAATTTTGAAAATCGTGCTACATGCGAGAGCACGGGATAAGGCAATGACGCTCTAATTGTATTGTTGGACTAGGATTCACTACCAATTGAGCGTGCGTGAATCAAAATTAGATTCAATGTTGCGAGACGGACAAGTTGAAAATTTGGCTAGAAAATTTCTACTCGATAGGAATCGAACATAAGACGCGTCGTAGAAAAACCTTTGGGTCGAAACGATTGCTGCCTTTGAGCACTGTCAACTTGATTTAAACAATTGTTCCGAAAATTTAACTCCTCTCCCCGAATCTTTATTTTTTTATCCCTTTTAATTATTGTGTTAGAGGTAATTTTCTCGTCGGGACTTTGTGAAAGATATATTATGATTAATTCTTTCATCAAAATCTAGTTTTGAAAAATTATATTTGAGAATACTAATTTGTTTTAACAAAAATATTTTATTATTGGAATTATGAAGGACGTTGGTAATTATCTTGGATTTTACTAACATTAGTTTTCAAATTTAATTCGAAGTCATATGTATTTTTGGAAACAATGAATCAATTATTCAATTTTGGCTTGAATTTATTTTGATAGGTTCAGAAATAATTATTATTATCCTAATTGAAAATTTGTTTATAAAAGAGATTGGAATTTATGCATTTAAATTATTTATATTAATTATTGCAATAGTTAGTAGATTGTGAGTAGATCGATTTTGCCTAAACATTATTTGAATTGGAATTGAATTTATAAGATTTATACTTTGATAAATATTAAATATTATTTAAATTATAGTAGTAATCAACTATCTGATTTAGATAGCCATATATATCAATTAAATTGTTAACTTGATTTCGATTAGATTGACCTTAATTTTAAATATTTATTAAGTTTTTATCAAAATTATTGAGTATCGTCTTTGAATGATAATAAGATTTATGAAATTATTTTTAAATAAGATTTTAGATTAATAAAAATATACTTTAAATTATTTTGATTATATCAGGTATTGTATTTAAATACGATGAATATTATTTGAATTACGATTTAAATTATACTATTATTTTTTTTAAATTACTTTGATAGTGACAAACATCACCTTTAACTATTATGATTGGTCAATTATATAGTAGTATTATAGAATGAGAAAATCCCTGTAGATTAAGTATTTTATAATTATTATTTTTATAATTATTATCCTTTAAATTCTAATCTTGATAGAATTCACCTAAACAAATTTTATCTCTACGTTAGTATATACGTAGAGCCCCTCTTCTCCATATTTGTTTTCATCATCATCAACAACTCTTCTCTATTATCACGTATTCTTTCCGGCTCAACCCATATCTCCCTCAAATTCTGAAGGCTATCCAAACTCTAACCATATTAAAACTACCAAATCCGAGCCAATCTCTCTGCTAATTTATTTAAAGAATATCCTATCCTATCGTATCCCAAATTCTTATCCCCTTTATAACTACCTCTATATGTACATATACATCCAAGGAAGCCAAACCTACGACCAACCCCCTTCACGACCACATTTGTCACGACCCGTACCCAGATATACGGGTACGAATACGTGGGCCACGCTAAGCCTACGCCGCGGTATCGGCGGTAGAACGCTGTCAAGTATACTATACTAACTACAACATCTAAAGATCCATAACTAGAAATGTACTCATGTCACATCACGAAAACTAAGAAAGATAAGACAAGAAATAATAACAATATCACTAGAACAACTATAATCTACAAGGATCATAAGACAGGAAAATAAAAAATGAACAACAAAACTAACTAAGGATAACTACCAGGCAACTTACATAGAAGAATAGTGAGATCCACCTCAGCTAGCAACATCATGAAGTCCAAATACTGAGGGCACAACTACTCCTAAATTTTTATCAACATATCCAGTCAGGATGGAACGGGCACAAATCTCAAATAACAGTTCTAATCAGACGATATTAAAAATGTAGCAGTAAATAGAGAGAATATATAAGAAATCATGAAATGTACATGTGAGTATCATGGCAAGATAAGCTGTAAATCTAGAGCTAGAACAAGACAAGTAAAACTGATCATGTCATGTACAAGAATCAAGAATCATCTATCTAAGTGTGTGAGTACTAGCTACAATATGTGGCCGGCTTGGGTCTGCACAAGGTCATGATCTAGCCAACCATACGTGTGGTGTATGATTGGCATTCACAAGGTTCACAAGATATACAAGGTGGGTATTGACCACACATCTATACTAATACTTCTCGTCCCCGACCAGTATAGTGGATCCAACCATGACACATCATGACACGCAATTCTCCGAGAGGGTAGCTAGCCTTCGCAGGAATCGTGTCTATACAATGCACAAGAAACAAGAAAGACTTGCACAAGATATACCAAGGAGAGCGAGGAATAATATCTCATGACGGGATCCAGGGAAATAGCAATCCGTGTGAACAATGTGTCAAGAGAACAAGGGTATCTACACTAAATACAAGAAACATAAACGATATCATAAAACAGAAATATTATCAGAGAATGTACTCACCTGCGATCTGGTAGAATATGTCATCTGGTCCAAGAACAGTGCCTCGAGGACCTATAGGTGGAATACTGTATCAATATAAGGGTTTGGAAGTAAAATCAAGTCATACTAAGTCAAACTAGGTCAATCTAAGTCAAGGGTTGACTTACAGTTGACTTTGGTCAACTGGTCAACTGGTCAACTCTGGTCAATCCTAGGTCAACTCTGGGTCAAACTTGACTAACGTTGACTAACAGTTGACTTTGGGTCAACTGGTCAACTTCGGTCAAGTTCTGGTCAATTTTAGGCTACGATTGACTTCTGGTTGACATTTGGTCAAAATAGTCAACTGTGGTCAACCAAGGTCAAAACTAGTCTAACCTAGGTCAAATGTTGACTCTACTTCGACGTTCAGTCAAAGTTGTCAACCATGGTCAAACTGGGTCAAAGCTAATCTCTATAAACATCTACAAGGTCAACTTATGAATTTCAGTGATTTAGAAATTACTGAAATCGACGGGTCCCTAAAACAACCCAAAAGGAGAAAATATTATAATAATAGGATGACACAAAAAGGGAAGAAATCTACAGATGTTGTCGAATGATAAAACTAACAGCACCAACGTTTCCAGAATAGTCAAATCAGCTAGGATAGCCTGTCCAAAAGTCCAATTTGGATACAGGGGCAAAAAGGTAATTTCGGACCAAAATGATGTCCGCCGTTGGACACACTTTGCACCGAAAAACGTGTCGAAATAAAAGTGCACAAAACCTAACAAATTATATGTCCATGAATCCAGAATGACGATGCGAACCCAACTGTATATCCAGAATTGGATTCCGTTGACCCGATCTCAAATTGGTCCGTTGACCGGGATATTAAAATCCGATTTGCACGAAAAAGCGTGTCGGAGCCAATTGTCACGCCCTGATTTCATAGAATCGATAGTCGTCCCCCGGGCGTGATGCCGTACGAACCTAAGTTGCGATCGCACAAGGCATAGTCATAAGGTTATCCGAAACACAACATCAAGTTAGAGTACGCAGAGAAATTGAATGACACATTTGAAATAGAAATAGACTTTTTCATTGATGATAATAAAACTTTACATAGACTCCTTTACAATCATTGTCGCGCGGGCTATAACATGACTCGACTTACAAAATGAACGCCGATGAGATAGTCATTCCATACATTACATCCCCTTTTTACAAGCAAAATATAACATCTTTTCACCTGCTATCGAGACGAGTCGAGCCGCCATCTTCTTTTGGACTAAGTGCGGGTCTTCTTCAAAAGGAATCCTGAACAAGCCTTTATACGGACGAGACTTCAAAAGTGTCCACGCCGCCTTGAGAATTTAGATGGCACGCCCTTCGTGGTTCGGGGTACCTGCGTGGAGAGCGAGGATCAGTACATTACACTTTGTACTGGTGTATGGCAAGTTAATTTCCAAGCTCTCATTTGGTTGAATGAGTTTATATGACTTAGTTCATGAATGTTTCTAACCATCCTAATGAATTTCAAGCATGCAATGACAAGCATAATGTAATTTACATCGGAACTTACCCCCGGCGGACCGCGTCGCGCCTTATAAAACTTACCATGTTCTTTCCTGTCAGTTGTTAACATTTTTCATATCAAGTACAAAATGTACGTGTGATTGGTCACTAGCATCACAAGCCATCCTGGACGTATAGCTTTGTTAATCGAGATCCTTTCAACGCAAGTAGCTAGCTCCGTTGCAAGTCCTCGCTTAACCTGTGCTAAAACCTTATGCACGACTATACCCTGTTTCCTCCTAGGCCGAAACGGTCCCGTGGCCTCGGGTTGCCGCTCGAGGAAACTATCGCCTTGTCGACAAGTTGTCCATAATCGTGTGAAAACATATTTCCCTTTTTAGTTATTAAGACATAGCCTACATTCTCTTTGAAAACTCAATCCTTTTTCCCGTGTTCGTGCCCATGCATTTATCCTTTCATTCGCAACAACAATATCAATTTTTGCCTAAGAAGAGGGTCGAGAAGAGAAGGGTCAGCCACTCACTTTGAGTTTACTTCGACGAGGGAACTTGTTGGTCGCGCTTAGACGTCGCCTACGCGATTACATGAAATCGCACAAGCAACCGATTAGAACACTGCATTAATCAAGGAGTTCGATAGGAAATGCGAGTTCGAAATGCAAGCCATGAAAACCATCGAAAACATTCACGAAAGCACATTCAGAAAACAAAGCCAAAACCAACGCAAGCGGCGTGAAAAGCAGAGCAACGGGAGGTCTCTCCCGACTCAGCCGCAGATTCAATCCTCGAGGCGTAACCCGCTGAATATGGGATTTGGTTCCGAAGAAGACATTCCATAACGAGGAATGGATCTTAATTCAACCGTTCCCGTTCGATCGACTCGGCCGATCCCGACCTATCGGTCCTGACCGAATCGATAGCGACAGTGTTCCTTTCTCGTGCACCCCATGGACAAGTACGGGGCACGATGTAGGGACGGGGCACTACACCATAACCAACTAAGAAAAAGTTTCGTCCTCGAAACTTAAAATAGAACCTACCTCTACGAGAACAATGAAGGGAACTTCTCCTTCATTTCTGACTCAAGCTCCCACGTCGACTCCTCGATGGAATGGTTTCTCCAGAGGACGCGGACTAGAGGAATAGCACGGTTGCGGAGAAGTTTATCCTTGCGCTCCAAGATTTGCACCGGCTGTTCGACATATGATAAGTCCGCCTTCAGGTCCAGCTTACCCAAATCTACCACATGCCCCAGATCGTGCACGTACTTTCGCAATTGTGAGACGTGAAAGACGTCATGTACCTCTGACAATGCAGGCGGCAAGACGATTTGGTAAGCTACCGGGACGACTCGCTTCAATATTTCGAACGGGCCGACAAATCTTAGGCTCAACTTTCCTTTCGCACCGAACCGGGACACTCCACGCATAGGCATCACCTTCAGGAATACATGGTCGCCTTCCGAGAACTCGAGGGGGCGTCGGTGCGTGTCGGCATAGCTTTTCTGTCGGCTTTGTGCTATCTTCAATCTTTCTTGTATCAACTTGACCTTCTGCACAGTCTGCTCCACCAGCTCCGGACCAAGTATCTGCCGTTCCCCGACTTCATCCCAGCAAATGGGCGATCTACACTTCCGGCCGTACAAAGCTTTATACGGCACCATTTGGATGCTGGACTGATAGCTGTTGTTGTATGCAAACTCGGCCAGCGGTAGATGGACGTCCCAACTTGACTTCAAGTCAATCGCACAGAGTCGCAACATGTCCTCGAGAATTTGGTTCACCCGCTCTGTTTGGCCGTCAGTCTGAGGTTGATAAGCTGAGCTGAACTTCAACTTGGTCCCCAGTGCTGAATGTAGACTACTCTAGAAGCGCGCTACGAACCGTCCATCCCGATCCGAGACGATAGAAACCGGGACCCCGTGCAGCCGAACTATTTCATCAAGATATATCTGAGCAAGGCGGTCGATGCTCCAAGTAACTTTGATGGCGATAAAGTGCGCTGACTTGGTTAATCGATCGTCGATGACCCAGATGGCGTCGTTTCCCCGCGGCGTCTTCGGCAAGCCAACAACGAAGTCCATAGTGATGTGGTCCTATTTCCACTCTGGAATGGCGAGGTTCTGCATCTCCCCGCCCGGTCGCTGGTGCTCGGCTTTGACTTGCTGACAGGCCATACATCTTGACACAAAGAGCGCTACGTCCCTCTTCATGCCGTGCCACCAAAAGACAACGCGGAGGTCCTTATACATCTTGGTGCTGCCAGGATGCAAGGAATATTTTGTATAGTGCGCCTCCGTCATTATCTCCTTTCTAAATTCTACGTCGTCCGGTACGCATAGCCGTCCCTTCACGCGCAACACTCCCGACTCGTCCTCTGCAAAGTCAGACGCTTTCCCTGTCGATATTAGCTTCCGCATCTTCTCCAGGTAGGGGTCGTCCTTCTGTGCAGACTTGATCCTCTCCAGTAGGCTCGGTTCCACCCGCAGTTGAGCCAGTTTCACGTCTCTGAAACGAACTCAAAGCTCGATGCCCATTCCTTCCAAGTCACGCAGCAGTCGGTTGTTGATACATAATGAAGCCAAGTACTTCCGACTCAGCGCATCCGCTACCACATTTCCCTTGCCCGGCGTGTAGTCGATTGATAAGTCATAGTCTTTGATTAGTTCGAGCCATCGCCTCTGCCGCAAATTCAGTTCTTTTTGGGTGAAGAGATACTTAAGGCTTTTGTGGTCCGTATAAATCCTGCACGCCACGCCATAGAGATAGTAACGCCACAGCTTCAACGTGAACACAATTGCCGCTAGTTCTAGGTCGTGCGTGGGGTAGTTCTTCTCGTGCGACTTCAACTGCCGGGAAGCAAAAGATATCACCTTATCCCGCTGCATGAGCATACACCCCAAGCCCTGGCCAGAAGCATCGCTGAAGATTTGAAATCCCTCCGTCCCTTCAGGAAGAGCAAGTATCGGGGCCAAAAAGAGCCGTTCTTTGAGCTCCTGGAAGGAAGCTTCACAGTCGTCTGACCACTTGAATGCGACTCCTTTCTGGGTGAGGCGAGTCAACGGCGATGCGATCTTCACGAAATCCTTCACGAAGCGTCGGTAGTATCCCGCCAAGCCTAGGAAGCTTCGAATTTTGCTAACTAATGCGGGCCGTTTCCAATCAACAACTGCCTCGACTTTCTTCGGATCGACTGCGATGCCCGCGGCGGAGATGATGTGCCCAAGGAATGAGATGCTGTTAAGCCAGAACTCGCACTTGCTCATCTTCGCGTACAACTGATTCTCTCGAAGAGTTTAGAGTACCATCCGCAGATGCTCTGCATGTTGCGCTCGATCCTTCGAGTAGACGAGGATGTCGTTGATGAAGACTACTACAAACTTGTCAACGAACGGACGAAACACCCGATTCATTAGATCCATGAAGACGGCCGGAGCGTTTGTCAGACCGAACGGCATTACCAAGAACTCGTAGTGGCCTTAACGAGTGCGGAAGGCAGACTTAGGCACGTCGTCTGGCTTGACTTTGAGTTGGTGGTAACCCGATCGTAGATCAATCTTCGAAAACATCGTTGCACCTTGGAGCTGGTCGAACAAGTCGTCGATGCGGGGCAGGGGGTATTTGTTTCGGACGGTGGCTTTATTCAATTCCCGATAGTCGATGCAGAGTCGCATCGATCCATCCTTCTTCTTTACGAATAGCACGGGCGCACCCCACGGCGAGACACTCGAACGAATAAACCCTCTGTCGAGCAATTCCTGAAGTTGTGCCTTCAATTCTTTCAATTCTGCCGGGGCCATTCTGTATGGGGCTTTCGAGATCGGCCGGGTGTCGGGGAATGTGTCGATGGTGAACTCTATTTCTCGATCGGGTGGCATGCCGGGTAGCTCGTCCGAGAATACGTCTGGGAATTCTGCCACAACGTCGGTCTGACCCACGCTTGCACCATCCTGTCGTATGTCTCGAACGGAAGCTAGATAGCCTTCGCACCCAGAATGCAGCATCCGTCGAGCAGATATTACAGAGATCACCATGCAGGTCGGCGACGCCTCACCACACGAGTAGCTGAATTCAGGCACTCCAGGTATGCGGAATATGACCTTCTTTTCAGCGCAGTCTATGGTTGCGTTGCGCAGACCGAGCCAATCCTTGCCCAGTATGATGTCGAAGTCATTCATGTCTAGAACTATCGCATCAAGACCGATCTTTTGACCGCCGATACAGATAATCCCGCCGGCGCAGGCTAAGTTTGTGAGAATTGGTGCGCCCAAAGGTGTGCTTACGCTAAGGTCGAGATCCAATGATATTACAGGAAATTTGTGCTCGGCGGCGAAGTCTGCCGATATGAAAGTATGTGAGGCGCCTGAATCAAATAACACACGAGCAGGTACATTATTGAAATTTAATATACCTGTCACAACAGTGTCGGAAGTATACGCCTCATCTCGAGTCAGAGCAAAGACACGCCCCTGTGCATTAGGGCGTCGGTCTTGGTTGTTGGAATGAGTGTGCTGAGGAGGTCGGGGCACCTGTCCTCGATTCTCCTGGCGGTTTTGTTGTGGTGGTGCGTTACGATTCCCTCTCCGGGGGCAATCTTGTTTATAGTGACCCTTTTGTCCGCAAAAGAAGCATCCCCCTCGGCAACAAGGCACTGGCTCGCCTCATGCCCAATGGAACCGCACTTGGCACATCGCGATGATGAGTTATGTCCCTGGTAACCGCCATGGTTCGGACGCTTTGACGCGTGATTATTGCCTCCCGTATAGCTAGGACGTTTATGATTTGAGTGACGCACAACGTCGGCAGCACCGGAAGGATGCAGGCTCTCAAGGCGGAGAGCGTGGTTCAGAGCCTCGCCCATGGTCTTGTACTCCGGGACGCCGACATGCGCACCGATAGAGTGTCGCAGACCCACTTTGAACCGTCGCACACGGCACTCTTCAGTAGGCAAAAACTGGCCAGCAAACTTAGACAACTTATTGAATTCTGTGGCGCACTGTTCCACTGTCCTGCTCCCTTGCTTCAACTACATGAATTCATTCTCCTTCGCTTGAAGAATGGCTGACGGAAGGTACTGGACTTCGAAAGCTTTACAGAACGTAGCCTAAGAGAACGGCGCGGTGGTGTTGTCCGGTCGGATCGCTCGCTTGCGCACGGCCCACCAGTCGTGCGCGTTCAACCGTAATTGAAGTTGTGCGCAGGCGACTTGCTTCGACTCTTCAATGCCGAGAAGCTCAAAGTGATCTTCCAACTCTTCCAACCAGTCGATCGCTATGGAAGGACCCTCGGTGCCGCTGAAGGAAGTACGGCATGCTTTCTTGAATTCTGACACTTCAAAGTTGTACTTCTTCAGTGTCGCTGGTTGACGCTCGGGCTCCACCGTGTCGACTTCAATGGGTTGGATCGTCGGCCAGGTAGTAGCAGGTACGGTGATGGTAGGCGCAGTCGCAGAATTTCCGTTGGCCGCCATTGTCTGGATGATCTGCTGTAGGGTATCTAACTGCTTTTGTTGAAGTTTGGCATGTGCGTCAAAGCGAGCTTCGAAGCGAGCTTCGAACTGGGCCTGTCGTTCCTCTACCTGCTGATGTCGGTTCTCGGACTGGTTTCGCTGTGCCTCCATCATGCGCAGCATCCTTTCGATTGTATCGTTAGAAGGTCCGGCCTGCGGACGATGCAAACTACTAGAGCCGCTTGAGGCGCTCTGTTCTTGCTCGGCCGTGGGTTCCGTCACTTCTGCGATACGAAGGCAAACACATCAATCACAAATTATTGCGGACTTATTGTATGGAACAACTTATCTCATCGATGCGAGGTCAAAGGTTTGGAACTCTAGACGCGAGGCCAAAGGATGTAAAGCTGTGCTCTAATACCATTATGTCACGCCCCAATTCCGTAGAATCGATAGTCGTCCCCCGGGCGTGATGCCGTACGAACCTAAGTTGCGATCGCACAAGGCATAGTCATAAGGTCATCCGAAACACAACATCAAGTTAGAGTACGCAGAGAAATTGAATGACACATTTGAAATAGAAATAGACTTTTTCATTGATGATAATAAAACTTTACATATACTCCTTTACAATCATTGCCGCGCGGGCTACAACATGACTCGACTTACAAAATGAACGCCGATGAGATAGTCATTCCATACATTACATCTCCTTTTTATAAGCAAAATATAACATCTTTCTACCTGCTATCGAGGCGAGTCGAGCCGCCATCTTCTTTTGGACTGAGTGCGGGTCTTCTTCAAAAGGAATCCTGAACAAGCCTTTACACGGACGAGGCTTCAAAAGTGTCCACGCCGCCTTGAGAATTTAGATGGCACGCCCTTCGTGGTTCGGGGTACCTGCATGGAGAGCGAGGATCAGTACATTACACTTTGTACTGGTGCGTGGCAAATTAGTTTCCAAGCTCTCATTTGGTTGAATGAGTTTATATGACTTAGTTCATGAATGTTTCTAACCATCCTAATGAATTTCAAGCATGCAATGACAAGCATAATGTAATTTACATCGGAACTTACCCCCGGCGGACCGCGTCGCGCCTTATGAAACTTACCATGTTCTTCCCTGTCAGTTGTTAACATTTTTTATATCAAGTACAAAATGTACGTGTGATTGGTCAACCGGTATGGCTGCAAGAGAATCTAAATTCCATAACTAGGATAGTATATCCAAAATCAGGCTCCATGTCCCTATCAGGCTAGCTAATATGACTGCGATAAATTCCAAACTCCATAAGTAAAGTAGATATTTATTGTTTCCATCGTCTCCATCAAATATGTTTATCAGGATATCTTAACTCAATCCTTAAAAGAATTGTCCAAAACAAAATCAAAGGTCAACAACGAATATTAAGATTTAAAATTCAATAACAAGTCAAGGGTAAGTTAATAGAAACAACGGAAAAAACTTCCGAGATAGGGTTCAGAGGAAAATCTTAGGGAAAGTCCCGAGGGTGCTACCTAGGTCAAGATAGAAAACGGTGGAATATAATCTAAAACAACCCTCGACTATGATACGAGGTTGGTAAATCATATTCACATCTCAACCTAGAAGATACAAGTCCAACTTATAACTTCCCTCTGGGGTCCACAAACTCATCCCAAGAAGGAATAAAGTTTGATAACAGACAGATGTTTCAGAAATCAGGATGGACAGGAACAAATGGAAAAAGTTTCGAAAATTTTGAAATAAGATTCCCAGGGGTCATCCCTGGAATCTACCAAGAGTTCCTAATATGTGACTGAGTACCAAAATCCTAAAATATTCCATGACTCAACCTTAATCCTAGGGCAGGCTCGCAGTAGTACAGATAAGCTCAAGTACTACCACGACTTCGCATTAATTGCAAAGACTGACCTGTATGGGCCACCACTAAAAATGTGTCATGACCCGCACCCAGATATACGAGTACGAATACGTGGGCCACGTCCAGCCTACGCCGCAGTATCGACGGTAGAACGCTGTCAAGTATACTATACTAACTACAACATCTAAAGATCCATAACTAGAAATGTACTCATGTCACATCACGAAAACTAAGGAAGATAAGACAAGAAATAATAACAATATCACTAGAACAACTATAATCTACAAGGATCATAAGACAGGAAAATAAAGAATGAACAACAAAACTAACTAAGGATAACTACCAGGCAACTCACATAGAAGAATAGTGAGATCCACCTCAGCTAGCAACATCATGAAGTCCAAATACTAAGGGCACAACTACTCCTAAAATTTTATCAACATATCCAGTCAGGATGGAACGATCACAAATCTCAAATAACAGTTCTAATCAGACAATATTGAAAATATAGCAGTAAATAGAGAGAATATACAAGAAATCATAAAATGTACATGTGAGTATCATGGCAAGGTAAGCTGTAAATCTAGAGCTAGAATAAGGCAAGTAAAACTGATCATGTCATGTACAAGAATCAAGAATCATCTATCTAAGTGTGTGAGTACTAGCTACAACATGTGGCCGGCTTGGGTCTACACAAGGTCATGATCTAGCCAACCATACGTGCGGTGTATGATTGGCATTCACAAGGTTCACAAGATATATAAGGTGGGTATTGATCACACATCTACACTAATACTCTTCGTCCCCGACCAGTATAGTGGATCCAACCATGACACATCATGACACGCGATTCTCCGAGAGGGTAGCTAGCCTTCGCAGGAATCGTGTCTATACAATGCACAAGAAATAAGAAAGACTTGCACAAGATATACCAAGGAGAGCGAAAAATAATATCTCATGACGGGATCCAGGGAAATACCAATCCGTATGAACAATGTGTCAAGAGAACAAGGGTATCTACACTAAATACAAGAAACATAAATGATATCATAAAACAAAAATATTATCAGAGAATGTACTCGCCTGCGATCTGGTGGAATATGTCAACTGCTCCAAGAACAGTGCCTCGAGGACCTATAGGTGGAATACTGTATCAATATAAGGGTTTGGAAGTAAAATCAAGTCATACTAAGTCAAACTAGGTCAATCTAAGTCAAGGATTGACTTACAGTTGACTTTGGTCAACTGGTCAACTCTGGTCAATCCTAGGTCAACTCTGGGTCAAACTTGACTAACATTGACTAACAGCTGGCTTTGGGTCAACTGGTCAACTTCGATCAAGTTCTGGTCAATTTTAGGCTACGGTTGACTTCTAGTTGACCTTTGGTCAAAATAGTCAACTGTGGTCAACCAAGGTCAAATGTTGACTCTACTTCGACGTTCAGTCAAAGTAGTCAACCATGGTCAAACTGGGTCAAAGCTAATCTGTATAAACATCTACAAGGTCAACTTATGAATTTCAGTGATTTAGAAATTACTGAAATCAACGGGTCCCTAAAACAACCCAAAAGGAGAAAATATTATAATAATAGAATGACACAAAAAGGGAAGAAATCTACAGATGTTGTCGGATGATGAAACTAACAGCACCAACGTGTCCAGAATAGTCAAATCAGCTAGGATAGCCTGTCCAAAAGTCCAATTTGGATACAGGGGCAAAAAGGTAATTTCGAACCAAAATGATGTCCTCCGTTGGACACACTTTGCACAATCCAGAATGACGATGCGAACCCAACGGTATATCCAGAATTGGATTCCGTTGACCCGATCTCAAATTGGTCTGTTGACCGGGACATTGAAATCCGATTTGCACGAAAAAGCGTGTCGGAGCCAATTTCCACAAAACTCAGCAAATTATATGTCAACGAGTCCAGAATGATGATACGAACTCAATGGCATCTCTAGAATTGGATTCCGATGAGCCGATCTCAAAATGACCCGTTGACCCGGATACTGGTATCCGACTTACACCGAAATGCGTGTCGGAACCAATGTCCACTAAAACCTGGCAAATTATATGTCAACGAGTTCAAAATGACGATACGAACTCAACGGTATATCCAGAATTGGATTCCGATGAGTCGATCTCAAAGTGACCCGTTGACCCAGAAAGTGGGACCCGTTTTGCACCGAAATACGTGACAGGGCCCACGTTCTCCAAATATAACAAAGTTTATATGAAAACATACCAGAACGACGTCACGAGTCTACTGGTGGTGTCAGAAATTGAATCCGGAGCCCCGGGTTCAAAAATGGAATTTTACAAGTGCAACACTAAGAATTCGAACGACCAACTTTGGCGTCGAATTCGACCGACCTAACAAGCTCAAACTGAAATGAAATCTAAAGGGGGCAGGAAGAAGGTTATACCAGATGTGCACCGGAACTGGTAGCACGCAAAACGGAGCTGATATGGCGAAGATACGAACCCGTGAAGTTGGCATCGCAAAACTGTCCAAAAATAGTACAAATTAAAATGTCAACTTGGTGACCGATTTTGATGTATCAAACGACGAAATTAACGGTTCAAACTTGACAGAGGTGAAGAGGGATATACCGAGATTGAGACGGAGCAAGGAGTTCATCGATCCAACGGTCGGATTTCCTAGAAAATGCGTGCGAAGTCGCTGCGACGGAGCGTGAATTCTGGAATTCCTCCGCGCGCGCGTCGGCGGGATTCCGTGCAAAACACACGAATCTCCTACGTGGCTCATCGGGGAGGTTGAGGATGGCGTAGGAGAGCTCGCCCAGGGGTGCGCCCAGCCGAGAGGGCCTCGGGGCCGCGCGGTGGCCGGCCACGGCGGTACGCGGCGGCGGCGGTGGCCGTGCGCGCACGCACTGCAGCTGCTGCTGCGCTGCGTGCTGTCGCAGCTGCTGCGGCTGCTGTTTGCATGGCACGACAGTGCGGCGGTGCTCGTCGGCCTGGCACGACGATGTGTTCGTGCGGTGGTGGTGATGAGTGGTGGTGGTGTTGACATAGTGATGGTGTTGGTGTTAATGTGTAGGAGGAGAAGAAGAAGAAAAAGTGGTGGTGATGGTGAAAATGACCATGGTTTAATGGTGGAGATGATGAAAAAAGAAGAAAATAATGAAGAAGGGGGAGGAGTTTTTCGACTAAGTCATGGAGGGGGAAGGGCTGTACGTGTAGGTGTAAGGAGAGAGAGAGAGAGAGAGAGTGTGTTAGATATTAAATAGAAAGAGAGAGAGAAATAGGGATGGGAATATTAGTGAGGGGGAGAGAGAGAAATAGAATAGAGATGGGGGAGGGGGTGTTCGTGTACAGCACATGAGGGGGTTGTCCTGATGGGAGAGGGGAGGGGTTTAGGTGTGTAGGAGAGGAGAGAGAAAGAGAGATATTTACATATATATATTTATATATGTATATATATACACATGAGATATTTAGGATATTTAATAAGTAGAGAGGGAAAGAAATATTTTCAAAATAGGAAAATCTTGTGGGGTAATTGAGCAGTCTTGAGAGGGCAACATGGGGCTTGGGTTCGGGTTCGGTAGAACCGGGTCGGGCCAAAATCGGACCGGGTGCAATATTTGAATTAAAATAGGGATTTATAATTATGGATAAATAAATAACATGTGGGGACTCAAATAAATGGGACACAAGTGGCAGGCGTATAGTAGGCTTCATGTGGGCCATGTCCATATTTGGGGTCGACTAGGTTGGGTCGATGTCGGGTCCTGAAATTAAATGGGAAATTAAATCAGGTTTTACGATAGATAATTAATTGGTCTAAATTGAACCGAAAGTTGTGCGAAAGAAATAGAGCACAAAATAGAGTGTCTGAGTGGGACACGAAGGTCAGGGGTGAAGAGCGTCTCGAGTAGATCAGGCATGACAAGTTAGTTCTGAGAAAACGACTGGTCTGGTGCTCCTAAATTAAAAGTCACGGTAACGTGCATATGAGGATCCAGAAAAAGAGTGGGAATTCAATTAATAATTAAAATGGTCTAAATTGACCCGAACTTGCGCGAAGCAAAAAGAGTACAAGGGAGCAAGTTCGAGTGGGACACGATATATCAATGTGAAGATAATCTCGTCTACTACAAACTTTAAGAAGGAAGTTTCCAGAGATTGGCATGCCTGATGCTCTAGAATTCAAAGTCACGTTAAAGAGCATTAAATTAAATAATAATCAAATAATAATATTTATTCAAAATAATTGGTTTATAAAAAAATTAAAAAAATAATAAGCCCTAATTTCAGGGGCTTACAACATTGCCACCCGAGCCATCACCACTTCTCCCCCTGACCACCCATTGGTTCCGACGAACCCGTCACCGTCCGAACCAACACCACCTTCTCGACCTTTCTCCGTCGACCCCGCAACCAACCCGGCATCCAATTTCCAGACTCATCTCCACCACCACAACCGCAGCCACTTTGTCTAGCCAGCATCACCACCAGCATTCCCATCATTGTCATCAAAATCGTGTCGTCGTGTCTGTGTCAGTGATCACCACATCATTTCCATTCCATTACAATATTACAGTACAAATTTCCTCGCGTCCGACACCGGGACACGATCACCAAAATAACTACCACCACCACCAAATTAAACGAACACCCCTTGCTTACCTCCGCCTGACCACGTCGATCCCTATCCTGTACCTGCTCCGAGTCGCGAGCGTTGGAGATTCCGCCGTGCCTCGTCAGCCTCCATCCCGACCAGCACGGACCCGCTCGGCCATCGGACCGCCTGGGCCACTCGATCGGCGCCAGTTTCTCCGGTACCCGACCGGCTCAACCACACTCTTCTGCGAGCTCCGTCGCACCTGGCGGTGTCCGTCGCTGACCTCCGCGACCATCGGTAACATCTCCTCCGCCGCGCCGGTAATTTCATCTCGCACTCCTGCTGCCAAGGACCCGCTGCTCCGACTGCTCCGCGACCCGTCCCTCTAGGCAGCGGTGGCCGCCTGCCATGTGGTCACGCCGAGCCACCGTGTCACACCACTTCGAACCCGTGCCTGCACAGCCATACGGAATGCCAGATCAGGTGCAGCGCCCAGCGCCACCACGGGCACGCGCTCTGCACCGCACCCTCACGAGCTGCCCGCGTCCCCGTGAGCCAAGACCCGCAGATATTCTCGTCGCTTTCCGATCCAGCGCCTGCACCGGTAAGCAACCGCACGGCCAGGCCCAGATCTCCGAAAGGCCGTCCGCGTCGGGGTCGCCTAGAGCTAAGCCGATGAGCTCTCTAGACTAGAGCTTCGCCTTCCCTCCCTCCCCACGGTGAGTGCCTCTGCGTAGTCTCTCTCTCTCTTCAAGCTTTTTCTTTTCTCTTTTAACTTTCTTTGTTTTTGTTTCTTTTCATATGTTGTGGCTCAGGAAAGGAGAGGACATCGAAATAGCTGTCTCAGTTTCTTTTTTTACTTTATTATTAATTATCAATCCTCTTCACCCAAATCGAGGGTTACAAGTAATTTTAGTATTAATGAAGTTTTACTAATAATTATATTTAGAGTTTACACATGAATACGTATATATGTTATAAATAGCATAGTTACTATTATTTAGTAATATAACTATTACTATTACTATTATTATTATTATTTATGTATTATTTTTAAGTTATTATTTCGTACAATCAGGGTTGACAACAAATGTTTTATTACTAAGTATAATAAGAATAATAATATCATTTTGTTATATGACAATGTTTATGATATATACTTTAATTTTTATTAATAATATGATTTTTGTTATTTTATTATTAATATGTAAATTCATACGAAATAATTTTCAAAAATTATGTATATTGTGACCAAAAATATAATTGGGCTTGGCCCTAGCTATTTCGAAATCGGATTGTTAGTCCTAAAGTATTATTATGTTTTGTGGCATAGGTATGACTTTGTGGCCTAAAAATCTTATTGTTTTAAGCACTTTAAAAATATAGCTTTTGACCAAAAAGATGTATTTGACAAAAATAGGATGATTTTCTAGGTTACTTAATAATCTAAATATTTTAACTAATAAAAATCTACTTTTAATACTATAAATATATTCTAAAATAAGTAGATAATTTTTATTTATGAAATTCCTTGAATATTGACCTTCATCATGACTAATATATTCATATTTCTTTTTGCCAACTTTGGGATTCCTTCATGTCGACCCTAGGCTAATTGGACTCAACGAGATTGTCGGTTTCACCAGCTAAGGATCTCAGACAAGTGCACTTTCTGATTGCTTTTCGATTCATAGTAGTTTTTACATTTTATGTTTATACATGTATCTTGCTGCTTGTTGACACGCTCGTCACACGGAGTAGTCGGGAAGAAAAATATCTTAGTAGACATGTGGACTACCCAGAACTATCCCCATGATGTCTATTCGTGAATAATAGCATCTATATACGACACGTACAGGTGCCGAATTTACCCCCTAGCCGTTCACATGTCGAAACGGATATTTTACATCACATCGGTAGTTGTATTTTATTTGTTTTCCTTGTCTTCTTCCCTACCTACCATGTCATCAGTACTTTCTAGTTTTTATCTCTCATATGTTATTTTCATGTCTTGTTAATTCTATTGTGTTCTCGCATTACCGTCGGTTTGCGTGCTTATTCCATTCCTGACTGAAAACCAACATTTTTCTGGTTAGCTGTGGCTTCACTTTGCTTTGGGATTTACGGGAGTACTTGCAGACAGAAACTTAGAAATAGATAGCAGTTGTATCATTTTCATTAATTGTGAGAACTTTGTATTTACTTTCAGATATAAATGTTGTAAATGTTGTAATCAAATCTAGAAATGTGAATGAGCAATAATGTTTATTTTGAGCATTTATTTCTTGCGGGCTTGACAGCGTTCTACCGTCGACTCTGCGACGTAGGATGGCTTAGACATGTCTCGTATCTGAAAAGCGGGTACGGGTCGTGACAAGTTTTTATGGTGGCCCATGCAGGTCAGTTTTCGCAAAAGATTGCGAACTTGTGATAGTACTTAAGTTAGTCATACTATTACGAGCCTACGACTAGGGAATGCTCATTCACAATTAGGATTGAATTAATTTAGGAGAATGACTAGGAATAGGAGTCCTTATTTTGATTATTGGGTAGTTAAGGATTAGGCCATACAATTTACTAAATTTAGATGACTTGGAAGGTTTTATAGATACACTATTACATTTTGATACGACGGTATGACCTAAGATGGGTAGACTATTTACTCATCAACTTAGGTCTTCCTGGAACCCAATTCTTGACCGTAACCCCTCTTTCCGAAAGTTTAGAAAATGTCCTTTTATTTAATTGTTTGAATTAAAATGTGATTCTTAGAATTTTATAAATATTTATTATAGAAGGCCTTAATCACGGTTAAGTTTCAGAGTGCAAGATAACTAAGAATTTTGGCACTGAGAGTGTGGTCGAGTGCTTTGACTAGTGTTCTAGCCATGATAGAGAAGGTCGAGTCATAAGTGTGCACTAACTAGGAAAACCAGGCCAAATTGCGACATAACCCTTATTAAGATTATTGACTTTTAGAAGACCTGGTTGTTCCAAACCCGCCCGAATCCAACCCAAGTCTTAGTGGTCATGTAGTGCGACCAACGTCGTCCATGTAGATATGTAAATGTGTATATATTGGTAGTCCATTTCTAGCATTGTGAATAATTTCTATAAATTATATATTGAATATAATATATGTATTATTGCTATTTAAATTCATATTTTACTTGAAAATAAGATGACCTTCTCTTAGAATGTTATGTTGGGATTATTGGGATTCACTTAGGTTATACATATATACTTTTGTATAAATATATTCATAATGGGTAGACATAGTGCCATTTACATATTTTTCCTTGATCTTGAATATTAGAGAAATATAAATTCAAGTTTATATTTCTTTTGCCTTCGGTCATTTTCTCCCTAATCATGATCATTTGTACAACTTTATCTGATGTCTTTTCTAAACATCGCCATATCATGGGTTTTTATCACTTATATTTTCCTTGGACCCAAGGGATTATATCTTTTTAATAATTTCTCACTCAATTGTCTATACATTAATCTCAAATTAAGTTTTTGGATTCAAGAGTTATCCTTCCTAATAAATCATTTTCTTTTCAAGACTTGATATTCATACTTGAAGGACAGATACTTACACCTTCATGGAACTTGTTTGAAATTCTAGAACCTCCTTTAAAATTTTATAAAGTATAGCTAAAAGACTGTTCGTTGACTTGCGATAACAAGACAGCAACGCACTGTCGCCACTTAATTGAATTATCGAGACTACGGGTTCACTGCAGCTAGCAGCGCACTGGCTTGGTATGTCCCCCAAGTTGAAATAATTTCAAATAAGCGTGAGTTATCGAATGTCATTAAAACTATAGCTTAGTTGCCCTATTTTTTATCCTTGAATTATTATGTCAGGATTGGATAGAGTTGATAGGGTATTCATTACCGTATCCTCATTTGAGTCGTAGAACCAAGAGTTTATTGCAGCTAGCTGTACACTGGCGAGGCATAAATTATCGGTAAAATGACTTCAGATATGTTTACGATATTCGAATACCATGTGGGCTACGTCTTTTATTGGCATACGACTGTAAAGTTTCTAAATTGATTTGTGCATTATTCCTAGTTACCAACTTCTCAATAAACTGATTGTTATTTTTCTCGATATCTTCCTACTTTTGAATCGACATCTTTTAAACCTAATTTGATTTTCTTCCACTAGATTCATAATCATCCCTAGATTATGATTCTTTGATCATGCTTACCCAATCGATCGTGTTAGAACGGTTTCGATTTGGACCATCCTTAACGACCTTTAGGTCACGACTAGACTATTCGATTCTATTTCAATCGTGCCAATTCGTATGTTATCCTAGAATTCGATTCTATAATCGTGCCTAAATAATTTTGCTTAACTATTTGTTCGTACCACAATGATTTCAATTTTGATCGATCTTGAACAATTTTTGTTCATGACTAAATCATAATTGTGCCTATACTTTTAACTAAGTTTTATTTTATTCCACCGTGATCATGACTATTATGATATTGTTCATGCTCGTACCAACTTTTAAATTTTGATCATGCTTGGATGACTTGCATGATTAACATCCATCGTGACTGCATCTTAGTGTATCTAAGTGACAAACATCATCTTCAACTATTATGATTGGTCAATTATATAGTAGTATTGCAGAATGAGAAAATCCCCGTAGATTAAGTATTTTATAATTATTATCCTTTAAATTCTAATCTTGATAGAATTCTCCTAAACAAATTTTATCTCTACGTTAGTATATACATAGAGCCCCTCTTCTCCATATTTGTTTTCATCATCATCAACAACTCTCCTCTATTATCACGTATTCTTTCCGGCTCAACCCATATCTCCTTCAAATTCTGAAGGCTATCCAAACTCTAACCATTTTAAAACTACCAAATCCGAGTCAACCTCTCTGCTAATTTATTTAAAGAATATCCTATCCTATCGTATCCCAAATTCTTATCCCCTTTATGTCACCCCCAGTTTTCAAAAACAGGAGTATTTTTGTCATTTTACATTTTAAAATATTTTTAAAATTTATTTTATTATTTATGATATTATTTTGGGGTTGAAATTTATTTTATTATTTATGATATTGTTTTGGGGTTATTTGAGTCGGGTTCGAATTTTAACTCATTCCGACTTATATCGGGGACCCGGGGTAGTTTTGACTCTAGCGGGCCCACACACTAGTTAGGCATGGCCCACATAATATTAATTTTAGTCCACATGATATTAATTTTAGTTAGTGACTAGACTAATTATTTTGGTTAGTATTAATATGGATTAGTGTTTTAGGATTGACCAAACTACCCCCGACTTAACCCCTTACCAATGTATTAGTAAATAGACTAGAAAAGGGGCTTTTGGACTTTTCCTAATAGGACAAAACCACCTTTATGGCCAGCCATAATAAGGATAGGGTTGAGCCTCCCATTTGTCATTATCCATCTATTTTTCTCTCTCTTGTTCTTCCCCAAATTTCTAGAGAGCAAATCCCTATCATTTCTCCACCAAATCAACTCCTTCTTCCACCAAATCTTCTTCTTTTCTCCTCTACTCCATGAAAGGGAGGAGCTAGCCAAGTTTGGGAGGATTCGGAGCTCGTTCATGTCCTTTTGGAATCTCTATGTGTCGGTGTCGTGTCGGAAGACTTTTCCTTTGAATCTCTCTTTCGGAAGGTATAATCTCTCCTCTAAACCACCCCTACATGCATATAGGAATATTGTAAACCCATAGGAATGACCCCCACGGTCGTATCTCCATTTGTGTCCATTTTGTGTCCATTTGGAGGCCATAGGAGTGTCCTTTGTGTTGTGGATGTGTTCATGTTACATATATAGATTTATATATATATATATATATATATATATATATATATATATATATATTGTAATGAGAGTGTATCTATATTTATATATGTAATAAATAGTTCATGATGATTATATAATCAAGTTTGTGAGTGTGGTTTCTCATATTATTATTGCTATTATTGTTGTGGATAATTAGGATATATATTGTGTATTCTTTTGGCTCAAACTATTTAAATCCGTCATGATTTTTATCCATTTTTTTAATTTCAGCCCTAACTTAGAAATATCATAACTTCTAGCTCAAAGCTCGGTTTAATCTTCCATTTTTTTTAAAAGAAGCGTATTGAAGTTAGCTTTCCAAAAACATGTATTAGTAGGCCTAATTCGTTCTGTAACTTTCTGGAGAATTATTTGAGTGTCAGCTGTACGAAAGACAAACGCGTTCTCGGTGTTTTCGCGATTCCGGGAGTTTTCGGAAACGAAAACGCGATCCGTTTAAATTTTCGGAAAGCTAACACATAGATCTATAACATACTTTAATCCTAGAATTTAATTCATGCTAAGTTGGTACAGTATTGATTATTAGTAGGAGTTACTATTCGGCATATACATTTTGTGCACCCTTGTGTGTAATATAATGTTCTATTTGATTTTAACCCATGTTAATGTATATACATTATGTAACTAAATAGAGAATGCAAGCATGAGTAAATAATTAAATAAATGATGTATGAGGTGTAAGTATCCTATCTAATGTAAGCATGTATAAGTATGGCTTGTAATGAATATGTAGGTTCCATAGTATGTAATGTATGGTGCATATAGTAGTGCAAGAGAATAAATGAATGATGAATGAATGCAAGCATGAATGTAATGTAATAATAGATGTAATGTATGCAATATACAAGTTAATGAGATGTAATGTTCTATGTTAACACAAATCCTATATTACCTCATGTACCCCTTACACTATGTTGACACTATCACACTTGACACTTTGTTCACTTACACTTTGACACTCTTTGATATGTATACACTATGTATGCCCATTTAACCCTCACTTGCCCCTTTGCCATGTTCACATACACACACATAGCCTCTTAAATAAGTATTTATGAATATAGTTAACTTAGCTATGTATGTATATTATATATATGGTAGCATATTGTGTTGTAATATATATAAGTTTATATAAACATTTGAAATGCCATAATTATAGACCTAATATTGAATACCAATATATGTATGCATATATATGTGTAGACATATATAGCTTAAAGTAATAGATTACCTAGTGTATATCCAATATGAATTCTTGTCTATTTGAGTATTGAATAATTGCATCCTATATAGAGTCGGGTGTATGTTGGCTTGTATAGCCTTGTATTGATGTGTGCTTGCTAGGATAGTCTTGGTTAGGCCTAGTAAGACTTGCTGGATTAGGACATGACCTAGTTTGACCTAGTTTGACTAGTACAGTTGACCGGAGTCGACCTAGAGTTGTTTTGACTTAGAAGAACCTAGGATAAAAATAGATTATTGTGGATTCATTTATTTTCAACTTGAATATCTTGTAACCTGTGTTGCTTTAAATAGGACTCTGTGGCTTCAGTGGGACCCCCTATACTTATCAGCTGTTCAGGTTATCGAGGCGAGTACATCCTCTGATCATTTCATATCCTGCTTAGAATTATTTTCTGCAGTAGATTACTTTACTTGTACTGTCACGTTGGTCACACGGATTGGTACTATATGGATCCCTTCTTGAGATGTTATCCTTAGGGAGCATCGGGTACTACATGTTCTGTGCGTTTTACTTACATGGCGTATCATATGTTTCATTGGTTCTTTGATCACTTACGACATATACTCTTATGATCGTAGAGTCTTCCTAGAATCTTTATCCCATTTATGGGACTAATATGTATCACCTTCGGGGTCTATCACCTTCGGGGTCTACCACCCTTCGGAGGCTGTTACATAGCATCATATAACATAACCTGGCTGGATCCTTGTGTATTGATTGGGGGTACGGGGAGTAGAAATGGACATGTGAATAATACCCAAGTAGTATCTTATCAGAATCTCTTCCATAGTGTCTTATCAGAATCTCCTATGCCATTTACATGTCTATATTGTACTCTGACTCACTAGCCACATGTTAGTTCTTTATTTATAGTAGATATTTCTATTACAGCTTTCTCTCTCTGTTTACATACTGTACTTCTTTCAGTACTTGTATTTTACTTTACTGCATGAATATATTTTCTAACCTGCTTTGAACTGTTGAGATGTATTGTGCTCGCTCTTGTCCTGAGTGGACCTGTTAATAAATTTTACAGATGGCCTGGGATTGCCTACTAGCCTAGAGCAGACACAGTAGAGGTTGTTTAGATAGTTATTTCATTTTGTCTGGAGCTGTATTTACTTTGTGGATACTGTATTTGAGTTTTGAGATGTATTTCTGGGTTTATGTATCTTAGACACTTAGACTTCTATCTCCTGTATTTATTTTGGGTTTCATGTTTTATCTATCTTTATCATGCTCTACCCTAGATGTGATTGAGACTGTATCTGCTATGCCACCCCCATTCGGGGAGTATAAACTGTTTAGTCTTATACTGTTAGATGCATTGAGACCTAGGACAGCGTTCTACCGCCGACACTACGGCGTAGGCTGGGCGTTGTTACGTTCTCGTGCCCTAACTCTAGGGTGCGTGTCGTGAAACGTTTTTAGTGGTGGCCCATGCAGGTCAAGACTAAAAGTGTAGTGGTATTCGAACTAGAGTACCACTACAGCCTGCAGTAGGAATAGAATATATTTTGAAGGTACTCAATCACAGTTAGGAACCCTTGAGAGATTCCTGGGACGACCCTTGAGAATCTTATTTTAACTTCGATTTGAAAACTCTCTTTTTCCCTTGATTTGATTTATTTTTACTTTTTTTTGTTGTTAAATTTGATTTTTATAGATTATTGTTGAATTCGAGTTTGTAATTATTGATTTTGATGGATAACTGTCGAATTTGAATTTTGATGATAACTATTGCATTCGAGTTTGTATTTTGATGAATTTTTGTTTATTTTTGAATTTTGATGTTCGTTGATAAATTGATTTAATTTTTGGGTATTCATTGTTGATTTAATTTAATTTTTGGCAAGATAAAATTATATGGGCTAGGTCATCTATGTTATGGAATCTAGTCTTTTATAGTCACATTAGCCAGCATGGTGAGGACATATAGTCTGACTCTGGATATATTTCTCGGGTGTGGGAATTTAAGGTTTTCGCAGCCAAGCTAGCGGCACCGCAAAAATGTTAAATACCATGATTTTAGAGATATGTGCATAAGTCAAGGGCTCTGTGATTATCGTAGCCTTGCTTACTAGTATGACGAGGATTTAGAGTACCATGATTTTGGATGGACGCATATGATTATCAGATTGCGCCCTAAATGTTTTTGAACATGTTTTCTCTATTTTTGTTTCAGTCATTCAAAAAAAAGAATTATTATTTATTTATTTGTTTTGTCTAGTTTCCTATTATTTAACTCAAGAGTAAGTTTAGTTGGTTTTATAAACCTTGTGTAATTTCTTGCTATGAGTTTTTCATAATACAATGAATCGATGATTTTGCTAGACTTTATCTTGAATTTGATATTTTAACTCTGGATTTTAAAATGGTTCCTTCTTTAAACAGATAAGCAGAACAGATTTTATCGTTATTTCTTCTTGCTATTATTCTTGTATTGAATAATAATGATAATAAAACTGTCTTGATTTTGTCAATCACCTACTCTATAATTTTGGTAGGAATTTAAATGTTAGTCTTAACGTAGAATTAATTTTTTTTATATTGGGACATGAGAATATGTATATGAATATATATAGCGGATACTTTGCCTAATACATATGCATGCTACACTTGATTTTTCTACATATCTAGATACATATTGATATGTTGTTGATGTCCAAATTTTCATAACCAATATTTCTGGTTCTCTGCTTCTCCATGTTTAAATTCGTAATTTAAATATAAATTTCATGTTATTATTTAGGTTTACATCACTGCACATGTATGTTATACGTAGGGTTTCAATTCAAAAAAATTTTGGTTGAAAATTTATGTTTAAATTTGTCAAATTTAGAGCTGTGTACATTGTTGTAAGTAGGAATATAAATTTAGGTTTCATATTCTTACATGTTAGTTTGTGATAAGCATTGAGTTGGTTTTTAATGTTCAAATTTCTCCAAAATCCTGAAAACTAGTTACATGTTAACATTTTTACATTTATTTCAAATGTTAGTTCAATTTCAGATTTGATAGGTAATATTGAACTGTATGCATAGATAAATGTATTAGTAATATGTTAGGGTTTTATTTCTATCATGCTAGGATGTATTGGGAGCATTGAAATTAGTTGTGATGTTTTAAACTACTAAATTTTGAAATTGCATTATGTTAATATTACACTGGTTAAATGTTAGCTTATTTTCAGATTTTTTTTATGTAAATGCTGAACTAAAACTAAGTTTAATTTTTTTCAATACTAGGCTATAACCCTGTACAAGGACACACATACACCCTCTTTATATATATATGTATAAGGTTAGCCATGCATGTTATGAGTAAATAAGTTGCGTATTGTAGATTGTTTAACCAATATGCCATGATTAGTGTAATTTGATAGCCGTTGTTTTGAAACCCAATTTCTCATATACAATTTTATGTATATTTCGTCTACACATATGCCTACTATCTTACCATATTAACCTGTTCACATACACCCATACACACACAAACCATATAACATTACATAATGCCAGCTTTTTCCTCTCTAACGCTCTATATATATATATATATATATATATATATATATATATATATATATATATATATATATATTGTGATTGGATTTCAATGCAAGTGACCTTCAATTCTTTAACTTTGAAATTGATTTTTCTGTATCCTTTTAGATTATTGGAAGTTACCTTTCTTATTTTTATATTTTTTTTCGAGTACCAGCTTTCACATAGGATGGTAGACTGTCTTACAGTTTTGATGATTTGTTATTTCTGTATCTTTTTTAGTTTAGCACTCTAGATTTCTTGTGTGTTTGATACCCTATGACCGTCTTGGTTTAGCATGACTAGTATTCCTAGATGAGACTTTCACTACCACCGTATGCAATGACCCTGTATGTTGTCCTTTTGATCACATGATTTGTTTTTATCTGGGACTTTGATTGTGGGGGTTTGACCTAGAGGGAGTATGGACATTTTAATTTCGAGGATGAAATTTTTCTAAGGTGGGTAGACTTGTAACACCCAATTTTCTAAGATGAGAGTAATTTTGAAATTTTGTAATTTTAATTATTTATTGATTTGACATTTAAATCATGATATAATTTTTGATAATTTTTTAAATTATTTTAAAACTATTTAAAATCTTGACTTGTAATTTTGATGTTTTGCTAGTGAAACCCTAGAGACTGTTTGACCTAGAGCCTAACCATGTGATTAGGATGTTTTAATGTCATTTCTGGCCTAAGGATATTTGCATTTGACCTCCTTGAATTATTTTGATATTTATTGCGTTGATGATTATTAATTTTGACCTTTGATAGGTGTGATGGTTTTGTGTCTGTATCGGACACGTATCAGTTTTTATTTATAAATATTTGATGTGCCTCAAGGAAATTTTTTTTTATTGCTGATTTTTTTTTAAAAGCATTTGAATGAGATTGTTTTCTGCATGTGTTTCCTGTGATTGCTTTGTTTTAATTTCGAGGACGAAATTTTTTAAGGTGGATAGATTTGCCACCCCCCAGTTTTCAAAAATAGGGGTATTTTTGTCATTTTACATTTTAAAATATTTTTAAAATTTATTTTATTATTTATGATATTATTTTGGGGTTGAAATTTATTTTATTATTTATGATATTGTTTTGGGGTTATTTGAGTCGGGTTCGAATTTTAACTCATTCCGACTTGTATCGGGGACCCGGGGTAGTTTTGACTCTAGCGGGCCCACACACTAGTTAGGCATGGCCCATATAATATTAATTTTAGTCCACATGATATTAATTTTAGTTAGTGACTAGACTAATTATTTTGGTTAGTATTAATATGGATTAGTGTTTTAGGATTGACCAAACTACCCCCGACTTAACCCCTTACCAATGTATTAGTAAATAGACTAGAAAAGGGCTTTTGGACTTTTCCTAATAGGACAAAACCACCTTTATGGCCAGCCACAATATGGATAGGGTTGAGCCTCCCATTTGTCATTATCCATCTATTTTTCTCTCTCTTGTTCTTTCCCAAATTTCTAGAGAGCAAATCCCTATCATTTCTTCACCAAATCAACTCCTTCTTCCACCAAATCTTCTTCTTTTCTCCTCTACTCCATGAAAGGGAGGAGCTAGCCAAGTTTGGGAGGATTCGGAGCTCGTTCGTGTCCTTTTGGAATCTCTACGTGTCGATGTCGTGTCGGAAGACTTTTCTTTTGAATCTCTCTTCCGGAAGGTATAATCTCTCCTCTAAACCACCCCTACATGCATATAGGAATATTGTAAACCCATAGGAATGACCCCTACGGTCGTATCTCCATTTGTGTCCATTTGGAGGTCATAAGAGTGTCCTTTGTGTTGTGGATGTGTTCATGTTACATATATAGATTTATATATATATATATATATATATATATATATATATATATATATATATATATATATATATATATATTGTAATGAGAGTTTATCTATATTTATATATGTAATAAATAGTTCATGATGATTATATAATCAAGTTTGTGAGTGTGGTTCCTCATATTATTATTGCTATTATTGTTGTGGATAATTAGGATATATATTGTGTATTCTTTTGGCTCAAACTATTTAAATCCGTCATGATTTTTATCCACGTTTTTAATTTCAGCCCTAACTTAGAAATGTCATAACTTCTAGCTCAAAGCTCGGTTTAATCTCCCGTTTTTTTAAAAGAAGTATATTGAAGTTAGCTTTCCAAAAACATGTATTAATAGGCCTAATTCTTTTTGTAACTTTCTGGAGAATTATTTGAGTGTCAGCTGTACGAAAGACAAACGCGTTCTCGGTGTTTTCGCGATTCCGGGAGTTTCCGGAAACGAAAACGCGATCCGTTTGAAGTTTCGGAAAGCTAACACATAGATCTATAACATACTTTAATCCTAGAATTAATTCATGCTGAGTTGGTATAGTATTAATTATTAGTAGGAGTTATTATTCGGCATATGCATTTTGTGCACCCTTGTGTGTAATATAATGTTCTATTTGATTTTAACCCATGTTAATGTATATACATTATGTAACTAAATAGAGAATGCAAGCATGAGTAAATGGTTAAATAAATGATGTATGAGGTGTAAGTATCCTATCTAATATAAGCATGTATAAGTATGGCTTGTAATGAATATGTAGGTTCCATAGTATGTAATGTATGGTGCATATAGTAGTACAAGAGAATAAATGAATGATGAATGAATGTAAGCATGAATGTAATGTAATAATAGATGTAATGTATGCAATATACAAGTTAATGAGATGTAATGTTCTATGTTAACACAAATCCTATATTACCTCATGTACCCCTTACACTATGTTGACACTATCACACTTGACACTTTGTTCACTTACACTTTGACACTCTTTGATATGTATACACTATGTATGCCCATTTAACCCTCACTTGCCCCTTTGTCATGTTCACATACACACACATAGCCTCTTAAATAAGTATTTATGAATATAGTTAACTTAGCTATGTATGTATATTATATATATGGTAGCATATTGTGTTGTAATATATATAAGTTTATATAAACATTTGAAATGCCATAATTATAGACCTAATGTTAAATACCAATATATGCATGTGTATATATGTGTAGACATATATAGCTTAAAGTAATAGATTACCTAGTGTATATCCAATGTGAATTCTTGCCTATTTGAGTATTGAATAATTGCATGCTATATAGAGTCGGGTGTATGTTGGCTTGTATAGCCTTGTATTGATGTGTGCTTGCTAGGATAGTCTTGGTTAGGCCTAGTAAGACTTGCTGGGTTAGGACATGACCTAGTTTGACCTAGTTTGACTAGTACAGTTGACCGGAGTCGACCTAGAGTTGTTTTGACTTAGAAGAACCTAGGATAAAAATAGATTGTTTGTGGATTCATTTATTTTCAACTTGAACACCTTGTAACCTGTGTTGCTTTAAATAGGACTCTGTGGCTTCAGTGGGACCCCCTATACTTATCAGCTGTTCAGGTTATCGAGGCGAGTACATTCTCTGATCATTTCATATCCTGCTTAGAATTATTTCCTGCAGTAGATTACTTTACTTGTACTGTCACGTTGGTCACACGGATTGGTACTATATGGATCCCTTCTTGAGATGTTATCCTTAGGGAGCATCGGGTACTACATATTCTGTGCGTTTCACTTACATGGCGTATCATATGTTTCATTGGTTCTTTGATCACTTACGACATATACTCTTATGATCGTAGTGTCTTCCTAGAATCCTTATCTCATTTATGGGACTACTATGTATCACCTTCGGGGTCTATCACCTTCGGGGTCTACCACCCTTCGGGGGCTGTTACATAGCATCATATAACATAACCCGGCTGGATCCTTGTGTATTGATTGGGGGTACGGGGGAGTAGAAATGGACATGTAAATAATACCCAAGTAGTATCTTATCAGAATCTCTTCCATAGTGTCTTATCAGAATCTTCTATGCCATTTACATGTCTATATTGTACTCTGACTCACTAGCCACATGTTAGTTCTTTATTTATAGTAGATATTTCTATTACAGCTTTCTCTCTCTGTTTACATACTGCACTTCTTTCAGTACTTGTATCTTACTTTACTGCATAAATATATTTTCTAACCTGCTATGAACTGTTGAGATGTATTGTGCTCGCTCCTGTCCTGACTGGACCTGTTGATAAATTTTACAGATGGCCTGGGATTGCCTACTAGCCTAGAGGAGACACAGTAGAGGTTGTTTAGATAGTTATTTCATTTTGTCTGGATCTGTATTTACTTTGTGGATTACTGTATTTGAGTTTTGAGATGTATTTCTGGGTTTATGTATCTTAGACACTTAGACTTCTATCTCCTGTATTTATTTTGGGTTTCATGTTTTATCTATATTTATCATGCTCTACCCTAGATGTGATTGAGACTGTATCTGCTATGTCACCCCCATTCGGGGAGTATAAACTGTTTAGTCTTATACTGTTAGATGCATTGAGACCTAGGACAGCATTCTACCACCGACACTGCGGCGTAGGCTGGGCGTTGTTACGTTCTCGTGCCCTAACTCTAGGGTGCGGGTCGTGACACTTTATAACTACCTTTATATGTACATATACATCCAAGGAAGCCAGACCTACGACCAACCCCCTTCACGACCACATTGCCACCCGAGCCATCACCACTTCTCCCCCCGACCACCCCGTGGTTCCGACGAACCTGTCACCGTCCGAACCAACTCCACCTTCTCGACCTTTCTCCGTCGACCCCGCAACCAACCCGGCATCCGATTTCCAGAATCATCCCCACCTCCATAACCGCGGCCACTCTGTCTAGCCCGCATCACCACTAGCATTCCCATCATTGCCGTCAATATCGTGTCGTCGTGTCCGTGTTAGTGATCACCACATCATTTCCATTCCATTATAATATTACAGTACAAATTTTCTCGCGTCCGACACCGGGATACGATCACCAAAACCACCACTACCACCACCAAATTAAACGAACACCCCCTAGCTTACCTCCGCCTGACCACGTCGAACCCTACCCCGTGCCTGCTCCGACTCGCGAGCGTTGGGGATTCTGCCGTGCCTCCTCAGCCTCTATCCCGACCAACACGGACCCGCTCGGCCACCGGACCGCCTGGGCCACTCGACCGGCGTCAGTTTTTTTGGTACCCGACCGGTTCAACCACACTCTTTCGCGAGCTCCGTCGCACCTGGCGGTGTCCGTCGAGCCAACCTCCGCGATCGTCGGTGACATCTCCTCTGCCGTGCCGGTGATTTCATCTCGCACTCTGGCTGCCATGGACCCGCTGCTCCGACTGCTCCGCGACCCGTCCCTCTTGGCAGCGGCGGCCGCCTGCCATGTGGCCACGCCGAGCCACCGTGTCACACCACCTCAAACCCGCGCCTGCACAGCCATACGGGATGCCAGATTCGGTGCAGCGCCTAGCGCCACTACGGGCACGTGCTCTGTACTGCACCCTCACGAGCTGCCCGCATCCCCGTGAGCCAAGACCCGCAGATCTCCTTACCGCTTCCCGATCCAGCGCCTGCACCGGTGAGCAACCGCACGGCCAGGCCCAGATCTCCGAAAGGCCACCCGCGTCGGGGTCGCCTAGAGCCAAGCCGATGAGCTCTCCAGACTAGAGCTCCGCCTTCCCTCTCTCCCCACGATGAGTGCCTCTATGTAGTCTCTCTCTCTCTCTTCAAGTGTTTTCTTTTCTCTTTTAACTTTCTTTGTTTTTGTTTCTATTCATATGTTGTGGCTCGGGAAAGGAGAGGACAATGAAATAGCTGTCTCAGTTTTTTTTTACTTTATTATTAGTTATCAATCCTCTTCACCCAAATCGAGGGTTACAAGTAATTTTAGTATTAATGAAGTTTTACTAATAATTATATTTAGAGTTTACACATGAATACGTATAGATGTTATAAATAGCATAGCTACTATTATTTAGTAATATAACTATTACTATTATTATTATTATTATTATTTATTTATTATTAAGTTATTATTTCGTACAATCAGTGTTGACAACAAATGTTTTATTACTAAGTATAATAAGAATAATAAAATCATTTTGTTACATGACAATATTTATTGTATATACTTTCATTTGTATTAATAATATGATTTTTTTTATTTTATTATTAATATGTAAATTCATACGAAATAATTTTCAAAAATTATATATATTGTGACCAAAAATATAATTGGGCTTGGGCCTAGCTATTTCAAAATCGGATTGGTATTCCTAAAGTATTATTATGTTTTATGGCATAGATATGACTTTGTGGCCTAAAAATCTTATTGTTTTAAGCACTTTAAAAATATAGCTTTTGACCAAAAGATGTATTTGACAAAAATAGGATGATTTTCTAGGTTAATTAATAATCTAAATAATTTGACTAATAAAAATCTACTTTTAATACTAAAAATATATTCCAAAATAAGTGGATAATATTTATTTACGAAATTCTTGAATATTGACCTTCATTATGACTAGTATATTCATATTTCTTTTTGCCAACTTTGGGATTCCTTCATATCGACCCTAGGCTAATTGGACTCAACGAGATTGTCGGTTTCACCAGCTAAGGACCTCAGGCAAGTTCACTTTTTGATTGCTTTTTGATTCATAGTAATTTTTACATTTCATGATTATACACATATCTTGCTGCTTGTTGACACGCTCGTCACACGGAGTAGTCGGAAGGAAAATTTTCTTAGTAGATATATGGACTACTCAGAACTATCCCCATGATGTCTATTCAGGAATAATAGCATCTGTACACGACACGTACAGGTGCCGAATTTACCCCCTAGCCATTCACATGTCGAAATGGATATTTCACATCACATAAGTAGTTGTATTTTATTTGTTTTCCTTGGCTTCTTCCCCACCTGCCATGTCATTAGTACTTTCTAGTTTTTATCTCTCATACGTTATTTTTATGTCTTGTTAATTCTATTGTGTTCTCGCATTGCCGTCGGTTTGTGTGCTTGTTCCATTCCTGACTGGAAACCAACATTTTTCAGGTTAGCTGTGGCTTCACTTAGCTTTGGGAGTTACGGGGATACTTGCAGACAAAAACTTAGAAATAGATAGCAGTTGTATCATTTTCATTAATTGTGAGAACTTTGTATTTTCTTTCAGATATAAATGTTGTAAATGTTGTAATCAAATCTAGAAATATGAATGAGCAATAAAGTTTATTTTGAGCATTTATTTCATACGGGCTTGACAGCGTTCTGCCGCTAACTCTGCGGCGTAGGCTGGCTTGGACACGCCTCGTATCCAAAAAGCGGGTGCGGGTCGTGACAGGAAAGACCGTTGCCTTAGAGCATCGTTGACTCGAATGGAACTTTTGTGTCGAAAAGATTGTGGCCTTTGTGCTACGTCAATTTAAAAGTTGCGTCGGGAAAATTCGAGTACGGTGTCTAAGTAAGTCAACTAACGGGCATAGCCCTGGATGTTGATGCTTTTGTAAGTCAACAAAGGGAAAATCATATCGAGATGAGTTTGGCTTCGAAAATAGTTAGACAGAGACTTCGAACGTAAGGCGTTGCGAAGACTCATTGCAATCAAATGCGCGACGGCTTGACGCAACGCATAGAATTGATGGTCAGTGCGAAAACTTACGAAATAAGAAATACGATCTTTGAATCGTGTCGCGTGCCATGACTTTGTTGGATGATCACGTATGTATTGAATATGCATATGCGATAAAATTTACGAGAACGGTCGCAAAAGGTAAGTCTGATCGAGAGTATGAGATGGCAAGCATATGATTCAAAATTTACCTATTAGCTTTGTTCCAATTGTCTACCACTGGGCTTGGCTGAAATACATATGTTCTTGGGACACCTTGAATATGTGTACGATCCAAATCAAGTTGTATTCCAAATTCAAATTGAGCTGCAAGAGAGAATGGAAGTTAATGAAAGCTTGCATGAATGTTTGAAACAGAAAAAATAATAGTGGGACGAGATCGTGAAACAATCTAGAAAATACTTGAATTGAGTGTGGGTTTAGGTTCGAGGACAAACCTTATTTTGAGTGGTATATTATGTAATGTCCCATTTTACACGGTACATTATGCTGAGTCGTTGACTCGAAGATTTGCGTTGACCCAAGAAATGTATCGAGTAAGATCGATACAAGTGTTAAGTTGGCCCGAGAGAAAGCATTGAGTCAGTTCGAAGATTCTAAGAAATTGATTCGATGCAACGCATAAGCTCAGTTTGAAGAAATATTGATTTTAGTTGGTTTCGTCTGCAAGCTATGCTTTTACGCTAAAACAAAAGAGGTTTGACATTTTACCTTGTTTACAATGGAGTCCGTAAAACCAAATCATCGCCTCGCAACGGACTAAGGCATAGGCACGGTAAGCCAAATCGGTTGGATAATTCAACGAGGCACGAAGTGTTCGAATGGTTAAGTTAGAAGAGTTAGCCGTGCAACGAAGTTATAAAAAATTGCATCGGCTCGGCGAAACGACAAGATGTATCGGCTTAGGGTGGGAGGACTTTGACCATTCTTTGCTACTCCTTCATACCTAAGTAAAATGAACCATTGTATGCTAAGTTAACCTATCGAGTCCACGGGTGTGGCTCGAAGGACAGAAATTATAGTGCATGTTGAACACTAGATAGAATAATTGAAATGAAACGTGCATCAAATGTACGAGTCGCTATTGAACATTGAAATACCACAACGGCGAGCGCCTCTGTGCACAAGCCATAAGAACATAGGATAACGGTATCGACGAGTGCCTCAGCACACAAGTCATTGTTGCCCCTGTGCATGAGTTAGAAGGCTAGAACATTGAAAGACTATTGAGGCGAGTGCCCTAGTGCACGAGCTATGAACATTGAACACTAAGGCATAAGAACAAGGAATTATGGTATTGATGCGTGCATCTCATGCACGACTCGAAGAATAGAGAATAAATGTGTCAAGGCGTGCGTATATGCACGAGAATAATAAAAGATGGCTTCATTACGAAGAGAACAGTTATGGCATGAATGTGACAGAATGTCGAATGTGGCACGGTACCTTGAAAATGTTTAGGACCTTTGGGTCATTCGTTTGACGAATATTGAGTTGGGGCATGATGCTATTGAACATTGAAACGAAGAATAAAATCCTACAAAAAAGAGTGAGAACATTGAAAGAAAGAGAAATACGAGATGATGCAAAGTCTGAATTTCGGACTCAAGACTATGTTTGGTTGTATGAGTTTGACGCACGTTGCATGGTCGAATGGACTTAAGATATTGCCTATGCACAGGTGTGATGATTCCCTTGAACGAGTTATTTGCTGAGACACCAGGATCATTCGGCCTAGGAGGAATATGAATCATTATTGGTGCACATCTTTTGAGCATGACTTGCGATCTGTTACTGATGTGATAAGCTATAATTGATGGTAAGTTTGACACCCTTAAGGCTAGCAACCTGTACGGTGAGGATGTCAGGTTATCCAATTTGAGAAAAGAAAAGAAAAGAGAAACATGGTAGAGTTCTATTATGGTGCGGATACGCCAATGACCTTCACATAATTAAGGAATGGTGGGTTGAAAGTGCAGGCACACAGAGATCCTGCATAAGATCACTTAGAACATGACAGGAAAAGATGGTAGGCGTATTCACCTTGCGTCGGTGCGAGTATGAGTGCGTCGATGTTGGTAAGAAGTCATGAAACAATACGAGAGTGCTATTGGTTGCCTGCTTGCTTATGTGAATCATCGACAACATGCTTGCCATGCTTTATTGCTTTCGAATATGCCATGACTGATCCTAAGGAGAGCATAGAAAGTAAACTAAATCGTATGTTGCATGAATCAATACATTACTTAATGTCAGTTTAGTAAGGTGGGTCATTGATCAGTAAAGCGAGGTCGAAAGTCCTAATCTCCAACAAGATTGCTCGCAGGTTCAGGATATGTTCTGCTCGCGGCTGAGTTTCGCTTGAACGTGTTAAGGCATGGAATACCGTAGCGTATTGAGGCGTGCGACCGTATTGACGCTCGGACTTGCAACAGGATTGATGCGGCCGAGATATAGAAGGCACGATATATGGAACAAAAAAATCCTTTGTAGGCAAGAGAGAATTTGAGTGTTGTAGCCAATCTGGAAAATTTAGTTAGGCTATTGAAAGTCTTTGTAACCTCAGTTCAATTATCAATAAAGAGAATTGTTTCGTACACTCTGTTTTCTTCCGCTTCTAATATCAAATCAAAGATAACCATTTGAGAACTTATTATCTTGCCTTGTACGACTGCAACTCTAGACTCGTATGGTACCACGCTCCAGCGTGGACAATGATTCGGTAAAATCGATACGAGGACGAGCAATTTTCCAGGTCGGGGCGTGACAGGATTGGCATCAGTCTGTCCATGACTTACTAATCCCCCTCTCCACCAAAGGTCGCTTGCCTTTCTCTGCTGATGTCTCCCATCACAATATTTTTATTTCCTGCCCGCTGCCTGCCGTCCTGTTCTCTAAGGAGGTGGATGAACGGTTGTTGTATCCCGTAAAGAACCAACTAGAGTAGGCTCTATAGGATTCCGGTGCCCCACGCGTCCTACCTTATCATGCCGCACGCTCTTCACCATATGCAGACTCCTCGGCCTTCTCACCATCATCCAACCACCACTATTCGATACCCCTGTCTGCAGTGACCGTCCCCCCGCTCCCTTCCTTTCCTCCTTGCATGCTAGGGTCCTAAGCCAACACCGACCCTAACCCTAATTTGCCTGATGGAGTAGCCATTTTTTAATCATAAATGCTTCTATCACATTGTTACTTAAACTTATTATTGTCCTACTGTTTACTAAATAATATCTTATTTGCTACTGTACTTCTTTGTTCGCCTAACATATACTTACAGACATGTAGTAAGCATGATCAAGCATATAAACCAGGACATATGTAATTAATGATGGGACAAAGACGGCGTCATACAAGACGATTTCTTTGAACCATCCGATGACCTATCTGGGGCCATGTACTCGAGGGTTCCGCTGCCCGGTCAGCGGTCAGGGGTCGAGGGGGCAGTACCCCCTATGGGGGTTCGGGGGCAAAGTCTTCGAAAGGTATTCAGATTTTCAGATCTATTTATCTTTGGACATCTGTCATCAAGGAAAAAAGGCATCTTCAAGTTTGCTCAAAGACGTCATTAAAGGGCTATTGGTTTTTCTAATTTATTTTGTATTTTTTCCTTTCTTGAGTCTAGATTATTTTGAAATTCGGATCACTGGCATTTAGAACTTTATCTTCACAAAAACAAACCTATCTTTTTTCCGAATCCAAACCAATATCCAAAAGCCTTCTTGAACCAAAAGATTCCCTGAAAACCTAGTAACCGAACTCGGTCCCCTAGGATCACCCCTGGTCAGTAGCATTTCCTAGTCTTTTGGATCTCCAACGTTCAACCTTTTGAACGTTAACCCTACCGAGTTCTGCCCAAACTCTATCCTAGAAAATCCTATAAAAAGAGAAAAAATTTCTTATTTCTATTCACTCATTCATTCATCTTCTCTATCTATTCTAAAGCCTTCCTATCTACAAAAGGCTTTAAACTTCCTATTTCCAAGACAACTCATGTTCTTCTAAGTGCTGGTGGTTTTCGATTAAGAGTATTTGAGTTGTTCAAGCTTGGTGTATAAAAGCTTTTCAGACAGTGTTGAAGTTTGTTTATGGGCTTCGGATAAAAATACGACGTTGGTTGAAGTCGACGTGACCTTCGGATTAAAGCACATGGTGTAATGTCTATTTCAAATAGTGGATTAATAGCGAGCAAGAGTTCTTCCGACTGGACTTGTCTTCTCTGAGGGAAACCAGTATAAATCTTAGTGTTTGCGTATGCTCTTCTCTACTCTTTTACTTTACGCATTTACTTATATACTGCCTGCTTCATATTTGTTTGATTACTGCCATAAAAATATTTTCAAGTGGTGATTTTTATTCTGCTACACACGTACTCTATTTACCCCCCTCTAGAGGTGCTCAACGGTCCTACAATTGGTATTAGAGCAGGTTATATTCATATAACACTCTAGAGAGTATATTTATATGGCAGTTGTAAAATCAATATTCACAAGTGAAGAGCAATCCATAAATAGACCTCCTCTATTTGATGGTACAAACTACACTTATTGGAAGACACGGATGAGCTTGTACCTGAAGTCTCAAGACTTTGACTTATGGTCAATTGTTGTCAATGGCTACAAAAAGCCTACTATCACATCTGTTCTCACTTCTTCTATTATTAACAAGCCTTATTATAGTTACACAGAGAAAGAGAAGAAGTTAGCTATACTTGATGCAAAAGCAATACATGCTTTTTATTGTGTTGTAAATATAAATATATTTAATTGTATTTCTACTTGTACTAAATATCATAAAATCTGGAAACTTCTTAAAGCTACTTATGAGTGCAGATACGAAAGCAAAGCTAGCAACTCCAGAGAGGAGGATAGTCTTCAAAATGATACAAATGTATGCATGATGGCATTAGAATATAAGGTACAACATCATGGAATATTGCCCCAATACTAGGAATATTACCCTAATATTGCCCACAACTGTAGAAGATCAGGCCACATCATGGAATATTGCCCTAATACTACTGAAGAGGAGAATCATTACGAACGATCAAACGAAGGAAGATCGTCATCTCACAAGTACGCTACCACGAGTATATGGTGTAAAAGTGAAGCAAGCGATTCCAAAGAAGAAAAGAGACCTCGTCTAGTTGTAAATATATGCGCAATGGCATTATCTAACGAGGTACAAAGTAATCCTCTTTATGAAGAGAGTAAAGTTTTTTATGATGAAATATCTGATGCTTTCAGTGATCTATTAGAAGAACACAAGAAGGTATTAGATAAGTATAAGCAGTCTCAAAAAGAGGTAAAGGCTTATCAGTTTGAGAATGAAAGGTTGTCCTCTTTGTTTAATAAGATTAGGGATACTACCACTGCTAGTAACATAAATAAGCTATTCACGGTTAAGCTGAGTCTGCATGATGCTCAAGAGTGCATTAATATGACATAAGAGCATGTAAAACTCAATGAAGCTTATGAAGCAGAGAAGAAGAAGTATAACATTGCTACACAGAGAAGAGACTCATTAACCGCTAAGTATAATGAGGCTTGCACGATCTCTAAAAAGTTAGAGATTAGGTTAGGAAAACAGGTAATACCTACTACCCAATCAAAGATCTATCCTATGACACATCACACACATGATAGGACATGATCTAAGAAAGAACGCAAACCAAATGCTACACATCATCATGCTTTCTATTATAAATATCCACGCATATCATATCAAACCACTACACGTTCTCATACTGCTGCACATAGCACTAATGTTAATAATTTTTGTCATTACTGTGGTATGAATGAACACATTTCTAATCATTGTCGGATTAGAAAGCTAGTAAATATGAACTTATGCAAATGGGTTCCCAAACCTAATAAATGTGGATCCAAGTATTGGATACCAAAGTTTTCACCTAATATTTCAGGTGGAGCTACTTATGCTGAACCATAAAACGATGAAATACGTTGGTGATTGCAAAGCTACAAAGGTCATCTTCCAAGCAATTACACCAACATAAATGTGGTCACTAGAACCACTTCGGTAACATGCTTCCTAAATAGATTTTAATATCTAGCATATTTTAATGAATATCTAGCCCTTATTTGATATTCTTTAATTGTGATTTTGAGGAAAGATGTTTATATGACTAGATATGGATATTTTTGCCACCATACTTATTAATGTATACTTATATTATATATTTTTCTGTATTGCACTATGAAATTTTTTTGAAAAATAGTTTTTAGTATCTTAATCTTGATGATCATTCCTTGTTTATTCTTTAGATATTTACTTCTCTTATTTTTAGGGATTCTGGATTTCGATGATGCTTGATGATATTGCATATATTCCTTTAAATTTAAGTTTTTAAAAGTAGAGATTATTTTGGGTACAAGCCTACAAAGGGTCTGTCTGTCTGTCACCACGGCTACGGCTAAAGCAAAGCGTTATTTAAGCGTTCCCCGGTGAACCTCCATTAGCTGGGACAGTATCCCTGCAGCTAATCCAAAGTGATCAATACTTTATAGACTTAAGATTTATTAAGGTCTACTAGCAACTATTATCTAGTTCTGGATCTATGGTACTGAACCCGGTCTCCTAAATTCTAAAATACATCAACGTATCTAGGTCCTACATTTTGTTTTGTAAAAGCTTTATATTTTATTATTATCCAATAATTTTGTAGCACATATAAGGATACATGTAATGGATACATTTTATGCTTATAGCTACAAATAATTTAAATTTTTGTGTTGTGTGAGATCTTTCGATTCCAGTGGATATACATATATCGTCATAATATTTTGTATTCTTTAATCGATCTATAATCTTGGATTGATCTCATTTTAAGCAACGAGATATGGATTTTATCTTTAGATTTGTACTTTTATGGACAATATTATATTTTTATATTTTCACAAAAGGTAACATATATTGATCTATCTTGTCTATTGTGAGATACTATTGTATAGATCAATTTATGTCTTTGTTTGTCTTATGTGATTATTCATCATATTTTGATTTATATATGCTAAATTAAAATATCTTTTGATTGTCTCATCTAAAGTATTCGTTTAATGGATATATCTCTTTTGTTTAAAGATGAAATATTTGTGTAATATTTATGATACTCATTTTATTAAGCTTTTATTATTTTCTTCTTATCCAAGTTACTAACTGTATATAGCAGTAATTCTTTGCGGAAGAGAAGTCAGGCAAACTGAATTTCTCTCTCTCAAAGCGTTTCTTTTCTTTAACCCGACGGTTATTAGATGGACACCGTGCTAAAGTTTTAAAAGGAAAAAAAATGAACTTTTATAAGAAGACCTAATATTTTTGATAAATTAGTCTCCTACTTTTAGAAATATTTTCTCTCGAATTTTAAATATGCTAATACTATTAATTTTGGATATACCCATATAAAGGGGGAGCAGTTAATTGTTTCAAATCAATTATTTTTCTAATATGCCATATAGCTAGAATACTATTTTGGCATTTATTTAGTCTTGTTTTATCTGGGCTATTCATAATTTATGGATTTTTTTAAAAAGTTGTTTTCATAATACAAAAATTCGAATCGTCAGCTGTCAGTCTAAGGACTAAACGGACGTATTCGAACCTTTATTAAGACAACTTTTTATGATAAATTTCATATTTCATAAGTCTTTTGATTTCTTTCTGATATTTTGAATCTGTCCATTACTCGAATGTTATTATTAAGACAGTTCTCAAAAGTCCTTTACTAGCTTGAAATCATTTATGTTATTTGAATATTTCTTTTTTCTTTAATTGGAGATATATTTTATTTGTTCATCTTTAAGATTTTTATTAGTGGATATTTATTTTACTTGCCAAAAGATGGCATTTTGTTTTAAGTTTGGAACTTTATATGCATTGATCAAAGGAAAGAAAGATGCATATCTTGGATCCCTTAGATCTTGTGATTATTTATATTATCTATCTTATGCGTATAAATATTTTTGAACTAGATATGCATATTTTAAGGGGAAGGAAATTAATTGTTTCAATTCATTTATACCCTTAATTTGTGGTATACCTAGTTCATCATGGACATATAGTCTTTTATTTAAAATATCTTGTTGATTTGTTCATGATATTTTGATTTTTAGTAAGTTTATGAGAGAATATATGATTATTATTATTTTTGGTTCTCTCATTTTTATGGGTTTATAAAGTTAGAATTTTCTTATATTATCTTGATTTTCTTACCTTGATAATAATTGAGCTATTATCATTTTGGCTTTTATTATTGAGATTTTATCTCAAAAGTTTAAGATTATATATATCTACACCGGTCATACTTTGCGAGGGAGCATTCAAGTTGACTGAATTTCTCCTTTTTAAGTATTTTGTCTCCATTACCTTCATGTTTATCTAATGGATATTCATATATCATTGTAAGGTAATTGAGTTCAAATGCATGAACTTGGATAAGTAGATAAATTCTAGTATATCTATTTTGATTTTCTTTCAATGATTGTACTTTTTCTAGAATTGATTCACTAATTTGTATGGGCAAATTATGAATCATATTTTTATGATCATTGTTAAAAGTCTCATTATATTTTTTATTTTTTATATTGGTATATACCATATCTATGAAATTCTAATCCTGATAGATTATTTATGACCAATGATTTGATTTCGACTATATTGGTATCTACCTTTTATTAAAATTCTTTATTGGTCTATTTCAAAACTATAGTTACATTTATTTATTATATTGTGTTTTGAATATCATTTTTGATTTCTAGTTGGAAAACTATTTATTATTTGTTTTTAGATGTTTAAAGTTCAACCAACTATTTTGTGTTTTGACAAGTTTTTCTACTTCATTTGTGCAATTTCTAAAGTTGTCGTTACACTGTTCTCCAATCCTAGTCGTTAATCATGATTAAATATGCCTTCCTCATATTCTGATATATTTAAGCTTGAGTTCAGTTTGTATCTTATTACGGGGAGCTTATTTTTTGATCATGTTAAAAGGGGAGAATAAGTTTAAGTTAGCACACAATCTTCTAGTAATATGTGTTAATTAGTGATATACATCGATTGTATCATCTTAAACTTAAACGATTTGCCATAATAAAAAATAGAAAGATTGTTAGCCCAGTGATTATATCATATTTTTTGAATATGGCTAATCAGTTAAATTTAACATAACGATGTCACTAATATTCATATTTTCACTATCATATTGCTACTTAAAATTAGCATTGTTCTACTGTTTACTAAATGATATCTGATTTGCTACTGTATATTTGCTACTGTATACTGCTTTGTTCGCCTAACATGTACTTGCAGACATGCAATAAGCATGATTAAACCAGGACATATGCAATTAATGACGGGCAAAAAATGGTGTCATACAAGAAGATTTCTCTGAACCACCCGATGACCTATCCAGGGCCTCGCACTCGGGGGTTCCGCAGCCCGGTCAGTGGACAGGGGTCGAGGGACAGCGCCCCCCGTGGGGATTCGGGGGCGAAGCTGTTAGCCCCCTGAATTTAGGGCTTATTTTATTAATTTTCTAAATCAATTATTTGTAATAGATATTATTATTTGATTATTATTTTATTTAATGTTCATTTTCGTGACTTTGACTTCTAGAGCGTTAGGGATGCCAATCTCTGGAAACTCTCTTCATCAGTATGTACTAGACAAGATTACCTTCATATTGATATATCATGTCCCACCCAAACTTGTTCCCTTGTACTCTTTTTGCTTCACACAACTTCGGGTCAAAATGGACCATTTGATCTTTAAATAATTATTAATTGATTTTTCCACTTTTATCATTGATCATTATATGGATGTTACCGTGACTTTTAGTTTAGGAGCACAAGGCTAGTCATTTTCTCGAAACCAACTCCTTATGCATGATCTACTCGAGATGTCCTACACCTATGACCTTCGTGTCCCACTCAGACACACCATCTTGTGCTTCATTTGCTTCGCACAACTTTTGGTCAATTTAGGACAATTAATTATCCACCGTAGAATGTGACCTGGGTTTCAATTTAATTTCGGGACCCGACATCGACCCAAACCTGTCAGTCCAAAATATGGACATGGCCCACACGAAACCTACTACCCACATGACACTTGTGTCCCATTTATTTGAGCCACCGCATGCTACTTATTTACCCATGATAATAAATACCTATATTAATTCAATTATTGCACCATGTCCAATTTTGACCCGACCCCGCTCAACCGAACCCAACCCAAACTTCCTGTTTTTTCCTCATGAATATCCCCACATTCATTTTCTGCAAATATTAAATACATAATTTATCCATTTTAAATATTAAAGGATAATCCCTTTAATTAAATCCCTAGAAATAATCTATTCCCCATTTAAATCCTAGCCTTCCATTCTACTACACACCATCATCACCACCCATTCCTAGCACTCACTCACACAACCCCCCAACATATGTGGCCGACCCTAACAATTAGGATTCTCTCTCTCTTATTTATTACTCCCACTCCCTCTCTCATTTCAGCACACACACATAATTTTCTTTCTCTCTCTAACTATAATTCTCTCTCCCTCTCTCATTTCTCAACAGCTGACCCCCCCATGGCCGACCCCATGGCCGGCCCCATGGCCGACTTCCCGAGCTCCTCTTCCACCAGCCCTCTCCTTCCACCTTCTCATTTACATCACCACCACCATCATTTACACCACTCCACCACCATCATTTATACCACTCCACCACCACCATCTTCATCACCACAAACTACCATCCCCGCCGCCGTCGGGTAGCCTTGACATACCTGCGTCGCACCACCATGACCCACCGTGTCCCCTGGCTACGCCGCCGCCGTGCCATGCCTGCGACGGCAAAGCGAGCAGCCGCAGCGCTGGCAGCAGCACACAGCCGCAGTAGCGCGTACGGCAGCAGCCGCTGCCGACCAACTGTGCGCCGCCGCGGCCGCCGCCGCCGCCGGCGAGCCCCCCCTTGCTGGGCGTACCCCCAGGCACCTTTTCGTGGCTGCCACCGTCCTTCGGTATGCGTCGTCCAGGCGATTCATGCGTTTTGCACGGAATCCCGTCGACGCGCACGCGAACAAGATCCAGAAATGGCGCCTCGTCGCAGCAACTTCGCACGCATTTTTCGGGAAATTCGACCATTGGATCGACGATTTCTTTACTCCGTCTTAATCTCGGTATATATCTCTTCACTCCCTCAATTTTTGTCCGTTAATTTTGTCGTTTAATACATCAAAATCAGCCGCCAAGTTGACACTTTAATTTGAACTATTTTTGGACAGTTTTGTGGAGTCGACTTCGTCAGCTCGTAACTCCGCCATAGCAGCTCCGTCTAGCAAGCTACCAGTTCCTGTACACAGCTGGTATAACCCTCTTCCTGTCCCTTAAATTTTGTTTCATTGTGAGCACGTTTGGTTGATCGAATTCGACGCCAAAGTTGGCCGTCCGAATTCTTAATTTTGCACTTGTAAAATTTTATTTTTGAAATTGGGACTCCATATTCAATTTCTGACACCACCAGTAGACTCGTGGCGTCGTTCTGGCACGTTTTCATATAACGTTTGCTAGATTTGGAGGACGTGGGCTCTAACACGCATTTCGGTATAACGTGGGCCCCACGGTCCGAGTCAACGGGACTTTTTAACGCCGGCTAATCGAAATCCAATTCTGGACATACCGTTGAGTTCGTATTGTCATTTTTGACTCATTGACATATAATTTGCGAGATTTTAGTGGATATTGGCTCCGATACGCTTTTCCGTGCAAATCGGATTCCAATATCCGGGCAACGGGCCATTTTGAGATCGGCTCATCGGAATCTAATTCTGGATATACCGTTGAGTTCGTATCGTTATTCTGGATTCGTGAACATATATTTTGCTAGGTTTTGACGACTTTTATTTTGACACATTTTTAGGTACAAAGTGGGTCCGATATGTACACGATTTTGACCCGAAATTACATTTTTGCCCCTGTGTCCAAATTGGACTTATGGATAAGCTATCTTAGCTAATTTGACCATTCTGGACACGTTGGTGATGGTTGTTTCACCATCCGACAACATTTGTAGGTTTTCATCCTATTATTATAATCTTTCTCCTTTTGTTGTATTTTGAGATCCGTCGATTCCAGTGATTTCACCATCACTGAAATTGAATGTGTTGACCCTGTAGATGTTTATAGAGACTAGCCTTGACCCTGTTTGACCATGTTTGAATGCTTTGACTGAACGTCGAAGTAGAGTCAACACTTGACCTAGGTTAGACTAGTTTTGACCTTGGTTGACCATAGTTGACTATTTTGACCAAAAGTCAACCGAAAGTCAACCGTAGCCTAAAATTGAGTAAAACTTGACCGAAGTTGACCAGTTGACCCAAAGTCAACTGTTAGTCAACGTTAGTCAAGTTTGACCTAGAGTTGACCTAGGGTTGACCAAAGTTGACCAGTTGGCCAAAAGTCAACTGTAAGTCAACCATTGACTTAAATTGACCTAGTTTGACTTACTTTGCCTTGACCTAGTTTGACTTAGTATGACTTTATTTTAATTCTAAACCCTTATATTGATACAGTATTCCATCTATAGGTCCTCGAGGCACTGTTCTTGGACTCAGTCGACTTATCCATGACATCACAGGCGAGTACATTCTCTGATAATATTTCTATTTTATGATATCGTCTATGTTTCTTGTATATAGTGTAGATATTCTTGTTCTCTTGACACATAGTTCATACGGATTGGTATTTATCTGGATCTCGGCATTAGATGTTATTCCTTGCTTTCCTTGGTATATATTGTACAAGTCTTGCCTTGTTCCTTGTGCATTGTGTAGACACGATTCTCGGAGAGACTTGCTACCTTCTCGGAGAATCTTGTATCATGACGTGTCATGATTGGATCCACTATACTAGTCAGGAGCGGAGAGTATTAGTATAGATATGTGGTCAAAGCCTATTGTGCACCCATTGTGCATCTATTGATTGTGAGTGTTGATCATACACCCTACGTTTGGTTAGCTAGGCCTGTTACTATTGTACAAGTTCCCAAGCCGACCACGTATTGTAGCTAGTACTCACACACCTAGATAGGTGATTCTTAATTCTTGTACATGCCATGATCAGTTTTACTTGCCTTTCTCTAGCTCTAGATTTACAGCTTACCTTGACATGATACTCACATGTACATTTCGTGATTCTTTGTATATTCTCTATATTTACTGCTATATTTTCAATATCGTCTAACTAGAACTATTATTTAAGATTTGTGCTCGTTCTATCCTGACTGGATATGTTGACAATATTTTAGGAGTAGTTGTGCTCTCAGTTTTGGACTACAGGATGTTGCTAGCTGGGGTGGTTCTCAGTATTCTTCACCGTGAGTTGTTTCTCAGGAGTTCTAGGTCTGGTAGTTATTTAGTTTGTTATTGTTTCTCTATGTTTTATTCTTGTCTCATATGATCCTTGTAGATTCTAGTTGTTCTAGTGATATTGTTATTATTTCTTGTCTCATCTTCCTTAGTTTTGTGACGTGATACGAGTACCTTATAGTTATGGATCTTTAGAGGTTGTAGTTAGTATCGGGTACTTGACAGCGCTCTACCGTCGATATATATCCGGGTGCGGGTCATGACAGAAGCCCCCAAAAGGTATTTAGATTTCCAGATCTATTTATCTTTGGACATATGCCGTCTAGAAAAAAGGGCATCTTCAAGTCTGCTCAAAGACGTCATCAAAGGGCTATTGGTTTTTCCAATTTATTCTGTATGTTTTCTTGAGTCTAGATTATTTTATGAGTCAGATCGCTGGCATTTAGAACTTTATCCTCACAAAAACAAACCTATCTTTTTCCCAAACCCAAACCAATATCCAAAAGCCTTTTTGAACCAAAAGATTCCCTGAAAACTTAGTAACCGAACTAGGGCCGAGTTCTGCCAGAACTCGGACCGAACTCGGTCCCGTAGGACCACTCCTGGTCAGAAGTATTTTCTAGTCTTTTGGATCTCCAACGTTCAAAATTTCAAACGTTAGCCCTACCGAGTTCTGCCCAAACTTTGTCCTAAAAAATCCTATAAAAAGAGAAAATTTTCCCATTTCTTTTCAATCGTTCATTCTTCATCTTCTCTATCTATTCTAAAGCCTTCCTATCTACAAAAAGCTTTAAACTTCCTATTTTTAAGACAACTCTTGTTCTTCTAAGTGTCGGTGTTTTTCGATTAGGAGTACTCGAGTTGTACAAGCTTGACGTATAAAAGTTTTTCAGACAGTGTTAAAGTTTGTTCGTAGGCTTCGGATAAAAATACGACGTTGGTTGAAGTCGACGTGACCTTCGGATTAAAGCACGTGGTGTAATCTCTATTTCAAATAGTAGATTAGTAGCGGGCAAGAGTTCTCGCGACTGGATTAACCAGTATAAACCTTGGTGTTTGCGTTTGCTCTTCTCTACTCATTTACTTTACGCATTTACTTATATACTGTCTGCTTCATATTTGTTTGATTACTGCCATAATTTTTTTTTCAAGTGGTGATTTTTATTCCGCTGCACACACGCACTCTATTTACCCCCTCTAGAGATGCTCAACCGTCCTACAGTATTTGGACGCACTATAGGTCTACATGGGTTTGGTTTAGTTCGGGTCAAATCTGGGCTAGTTTGGTACAATCGAATCTCCTAAAAAGTCAGAAGCTTATAAAATAAGACAAAAATATGGTTTAAGCTACAACTTGACTTATTACCATACAAGGGACATGAATATTGCTAGTCCATCCCTACCATGGCTAATATGCTAGTCATGACATATGACTATACTTGCCATACCATAATTCCTAGTCTACATGCATCTCCAAACTTAACCATGACAAAGGCTATATATATAATAATAAATATTAATTTAAAATATATAAAAATCCAAAACTTACTATTTAGGCCAAATAAAAAATAAAAAAATATTTAAAAATTATGGGGGTTTATATTCTACCCACCTTAAAAGAATTTGGTCCTCGAAGTAAAAAAAATAACTCAGATGTAACTAGGTTAACTCGGAGGGGTGTGCTAGGTTCATACAGTTCTTTATAATCCAAGCAATTAACATGCATTCATAATTAATTTCCTACTCAATGTTCCTTTCATTAAATATATAATTTGTTACCTTCTGTTTCTTCTTGTGTTGTTACTCCATCTTCAATAGTCATGGCAAATACCTGTCCCCGGTCACTGTGCTCATGTCTGCTGTCTAGCCTGCACTCATCGCCTGGTCGGGAAGCGGTCCATACGAATATCCTTCTTGTGTTGTTGATGGAGTTGGTAATGGTTGTATTGGTCTTTTAGTGCACTTTTTGGGATGATTTTGAAACTGGTGTTGATCGGAGCCACAACGCAAACAAAGCCGTAATCTTCGACAACAATCCATTCGGACATGCCCTCTCTTCCTACAATAATGATAGATTGGAAGCTTTGGATTCGAATATGGTGCGGCTCTTAGTTGTTGATGTGTGGTGAGACATCTTTCAAGTCCTTCCGTCAGTACTCTAGTTGATGTTGTTATTGGATGTGAACATTTCTGGCTAGCCACTTTTTATTGATACGCTCCATCGCATTTTTGTCATGACGACCGAGTAGGAAGTAGGAGAAATAGATCCTACCAACCTCTACAAATCATAATTAAGGTTGTCGTAAAATTTCTACGCCTTCTGCTCCTCGGTCTGAATCAAGGACGAAGTGACGCAGACGCAAAAATTTTGCATTATACTCCTCTACGGTCTTGCTGCCCTGACTAAGGTATAAAAACTTGTCTCAAAGTTCCGCACGAGTAGTGGCTGGAATATATATCTCCTTAAAGAGTTTGGTAAACTCTTCTTAGGTGACGTGATCAGTGCCCAATCTCTGTTCTTCTGCTTCCCACCAATGATGGGCCTTGGCGGTCAGCTGCATTCTGACAGGGATCATCCACTTCTCTCTAGGAAGCTCAGCGGCTTCCAACTGGTGCTCTATGTTGGTGAGCCACGCATGAACTTCTATAGGTGTCCTCGTTACTAGAGAACAAAAGTGATATCATTTTCCTAAATTTGGTAATATATCCAGTCCTTGGATGATAGGCTGGTGGTATCGCCTGTGCTAAAGCTGCCATAATGATATCTCTCAGTGCTTCGGCCTGCTGTTCCTAGATCGGCTGTTGTACCAACTACTAGGCTTGCATCATCGCATAGAACATTTGAAACATCTGTGTCTGTCTATTTGCTGACCCAGTAGAAGGGCATGGACGACATTAGGTGGAATGAGGGGTGGTGAAGGTAAAGGAACCCCTGGCTTTGGCATCGGTGTCGGCTGCGACATCTGTTTATCCGTCTGTCTACTCAGTGGTTGATCGTTGTACTGAGTAGGTTGGACCCCAAATGGCGGTGGAGTCCTATTATCATGGATCACGATAGCATTTGGTGGAGTGTCAACCGAAGTCGGGCTTTCATCTTGTGGATCCATTGTCTTCATAAAAAGAAAACCATTAGCCGATGAAGGATTTTAAGTAGGATGCAAGTCAAGGATTCAATAGAAGTCAAAGATAGATAGAGATCAATAACATTTCAAGGCATGTGGATGAGATCCTAAGAATCTAATCATATTTGCAAGCCCACTCGGTATAGTAACATAATCGAAATGGCTAACTAACCTGCATGTGCTACCACAAAAATATGTCACGTCTCAGTTCTAAAATACACAGAACTAGGAACACGTAGCATGCCAGCAGATACATTCCAAAGGCAATCCCAATTTAATGGACCAATTAGAAAGCATCTTAAGAACAAGTAATTAATTTCTTATCTACATTAATAAACAGATATTAATAAATCCAAATAGTGATGAATATAAAAGTTAAAGGTTCAAATCATCAAGGATTTAAGTACGTCTGCTGAAGATAAATCCACTACCAATGCAATTGACGACGTTATTAATGTTTAGTTTGGCACTACCGTGGTCTGGTGCTGGCTCGTAAACTTGTTCGTCTACGCTTTGATATACCTCGTCTAAACCTAGAGAGATTACAAGGTCATCAAAGGACATAGCAAGATACATAATAACATACCTATTATGGTAGTAAATAACATGCGTAGAAAGACAAAAATAACAACAAATACAAGAAAGAATAACACATGGAGAGGACTCTATTGATGGTGACATGTTATGGGAATATAATATTAATTAAGGCTATCAATAACATGTGATTAATAACCGCAGTTCGGTGAGGCACTAATAGTCCTATAACAAGATCTC